>JAJHZJ010000850.1:0-517500 GCA_023548195.1 Bettongia penicillata ogilbyi | reverse complement strand
CCCTAGATGTTTTCTGCTTCTCTGCATTTTCCTATGATGTTAAACAAGCTGACACGTCCTCCAGGTTCTTTTTGCCCAGCATTGCTGCATAGAGAGAAGGAAAGACTACCTAAAATACCTCAAACCAGGGCCTTTCCCACTGGCTCCCCTCTATCAAGGTGCAATTAGGAATACTGTAAATTTCCATCTACCCCAACTGCAACTCCTGATGATTTATCCTGCTTCCTCCCTTGTTGTTTTCCTCCTCCTCACTGAACTATCCTGACTGGCACCCAGAATATCAGCCTGAGCTCATCCACTCTTTTTCCATTCCTCCATCTTTTTAAGCCCTCAACTGATCATGAGTAACTTCCAGTTTTGTTCCAGTATCTCCCATCTCTCTCCTTTTGTCTTCTTTCCCTTTATAAGTCTTGCTGTCTTGTCAGTCTTCATTCAAAGCCTGCCAGGCTGTCAAGACCACCACTCCTACCTTCTTTCTCCAATCATAGCAGACCAAAAATTACACCCTCTCTTTGGGAACAAAACCAGGACAGAGAGAGAAGGATGCGCACCTGGCTCACTCTGCCCTCCTAGAGGCCAGAGACTTGACTGGAGAGAGTATTTGACAGTGAGAATGAGGTGACTTGGAGACAACCATCCATTTAAAAAAAGGAACCAATGGCCGATTGATCCTTGCAAGAAATAAACCTGTTGCCCTCTAGATAGCCTCACAGACAAACCCAAAAATAAACCCTTGGAGTTGCTGCCACTGTAGGTCAAAGAGAAACTGAGACATGCTATATATTCCAGTCAGCCCAGGGCATTCAGCCAAAGCCTTGATATTAATGGAAATATCACCATCAACCAGCAAGTGAGTTCTGTCACAGTATCTTCCTTTGACTCTTAACAGGAAGGGGTGGGGGGGGTGTGGGGGGGGCGCTAGGGTTTGCCAGCTCTAGCCATGGACAGTCCCCACTTGGTGATCTCTATGTCTCCACATTAGGTTCCCAGAAAGATAGACTCTAGACTTGCCAGGACTGGGTGGAGGGCAGTGCTGGAGAAAAGGTGGATGGAATGGAGCAGTGACTCAGCACTGCTGATGTCAGTCAACCTCACACTCAGAAAGGAATCATCCTCCCTAGCCCCAGAGGGCTGGGGAGGGAGCAGCTCAGGGATAGCCCTCGGGAAGGGAAGGAGTTGGGGCACGTTTGAGGAAACAATCCTAACCACAAGAAAACTTTTCAAGCATCTTTGCCCTTGGGATACCTGAAAGCTAACTTTCCCTAGGACCTGATGAGGGGGAGGGGGACAAGGCCCAGGGGCTGAAAGTATCATGAGGTATAAGAGTACTGAGGGTCAGCCCCAAATGGTCCTGGGAGTCAGACAGAACAAGTCAAGTCACGTGGAGCAGGTGCAGAGAAACCCGTCACAAAAGAAGAGCCACTAATGGAGCAGAGGACGTATCAGACGTGTCCCCTTTCCTGCCTTATGCTCAGCAGAACATGTTTTTGTCATAGAAATTTTGGGGGAGTGAAGGATTCATATTTGTGTTTTGAAATAGAAAACTTCCAACGTGGGAGCTCTCTCCACTGGTACAGATGGACAGCCTTACAGAGCGGCCTGAGCCACTGAGAAGTTGAGTCTTGCCTATGGGTCCCTCAACTAGTGGCAGAGAGAGGTGCTCCTGCCCGAGGTCCACCTGGGACTTGCTTGGCATACATCGCACCACTACCAAACATCCGAGTCGGAATGGTCCCTTGGAGTCCAACACCTTCATTTTCATTTTACAGATAAGAAAACTAATGAAACCAATGTCTGATAAGAAGTCCGGAGATCCAAATATTCTAGGAAACTAGACGGAGTTTGCTAATATTCTACTAGCAACGGACCCCGCGACCCTTTTTTGAGTGTGGTCCCAGGGACAACAGCCTCTGTCCCCGCCCGAACCCCAGACTTCCAAGGGAGAAAACAGCTTACCCAGTGTGGGACAGCCTTCTGGGACCAGCTGGGCCCCAAGAGTCAAGAACAGGACAGCCAGGAGCCCCAGGGTGACAGACAGCATGATTCCTCCTCTTCTAGTACAGCATTCTCCAACGGGAGCGGACGCCCCTGGGCTGCCTCTGGGGGGTCTCACTTCTCCCAGTGTCCTTTCGTCATAGCAGGTTCACTCCCAGTCCCCATCCCGGGGGGCGCTGCGCTCCCAAGACGGTTCCGAGCCCCTCTCCGCTCTCCAGCCCGGCCCCTCGCCGTTCTCCCGCTCCCCAGCCAGCTCTTCACCACCGTCTGGCCCCGCTCGCTGCGCGCGTCTGGCTTGGCCCGGCCGCTCCGCGCTCCTCTCCCCGCCTGCCTCCACAGCCCAAACCCGGGCAGGAGCAGCGATTGAGCGCCCAGACTCCAGGCTCCGTCTCTCACTCCCTCTCTTGTTCAGTGTCAGCCAGACCTGACTGTCTTAGCTCAACTTCCCACTTACACATGACTCAGAGTAGTGGATAGTCCTGGCAAACACAGGAAAACGTTTGAGGAACTCAGCTCTGCAGCGGCTGTCGACTGTCCCCATGTGCGATTGTGAAATCGGGGACCGATTGAGCAACAAGAGCCTGGGCAGGAGGGGAGACGGAAGGGCGGGTTTCCAGCAAACACCACACCTGAGCGAGGAGGAGCCCGGAGAACGTACGTTGATTGCCCGCTCTGAGCTTTCATAGGCTGATTTCTTCTCAGCAACACAGCTGAGGGGGAGGTAGTGATCGGTATAATTTTACCTGGTTTATAGACGAGAAATTTGGGGCTCAGAGAGATCTGACGCTAGGGACCCCAGAGTAAGTTAGTGGTACAGCTGGGACTGAAGTCAGTTTTTCTCATTCTTAGTAACAACTAGTATTTATACAGGGTGTTTCCCAAGTCCAGGCAGTTAGTTGTAAGCTGACCTTTGGGAAACACCCTGTATAATACTTGTAAAGTGCTTGTAAAGGACAAATACTACTTCGTAGTACAACTACTGGGAAATAGGTGCTATTATCCCATTTTACAGATGAGAAAACTGAGGCAGACAGTTCAAGTGACTTGGCTAGTGTCACAAGCTAGTTAAGTGTCTTAGAAAGGATTTGAATTCTGATCTGACACCAAGTCCAACACTCTACCTTCTTTCCCACCTTTTAGAGTCCAGTGCTTTTCTTAAGAGGGCAGAGGGGCAACCCCACTCCAGAACTCTGGTTAGGAACAAAACCTGAAGAAAAGAAAGAGGGCAATTCATTTTAATTCTTCCATGCAACATGACTAAGGTGAAAATGTATTTAGTAAAAATGTATGTGTAGAGCCCATATAAGATTGCACACCATCTACCACATCACACCTATCAGACTGGCAAACATTACAGAACAGGAAGATGATAAATGTTGGAGAGGATGTGGGAGAGTTGGAACACTAATACATTGTTGGTGGAGCTGTGAGCTGATCCAACCATTCGGGAGAGCAGTTTGGAACTATGCCCAAAGGGCTACAAAAATGTGCATACCCTTTGACTTAGCAATATTGCTTCTAGGACTGTATCCCCAAGAGATCATAAAAACAGGAAAGGGTCCCACATGTACAAAAATTTTTATAGCACCACTCTTTGTGATGGCCAAAAACTGGAAATCAAGGGGATACCCTTCAATTGGGGAATGACTGAATAAATTATGGTATATGAATTATTGCACTATAAGAAATGATGAACAGAAAGACTTCAGAGAGGCCTGGAAAGACATATTATCTGATGCTGAGTGAAAGGAGCAGAGCCAGAAGAACTTTGCCACAGCAACAACCACAGTGTGCGAGAACTTTTTCTGGTAGACTTGGATCTTTTTAGCAATGCAAGGACTTAAAAAAATTCCCCAGTGGTCTTTTAAGGCAAAATGCCTTCAACATCCAGAGAAAGAACTATGGAATTCAATCACAAAATATCGCGAATCATTTTTTTGTGTGTGTTTCATTTTGGTTTGTTTTAAAATTTTTCCCATTCATTAGAATTCTTCTACACAGCATGACTATAGTGAAAATGTATTTAATAGGAATGTATGTGTAGAATCTATATAAAACTGTATGCCATCTCGGGGAAGAAGAGGGGAGGGAGGGGAAAAAAATCTAAGTTATATGGTAGTGATTGTAGAACCCTGAAAATAAATAAAATTAATATTAAAAAAAAAAAGATTGCACACCATCTGGGGGAGGAAGGAGCGGGGGAGAAGAGGGAGGTAGGAGGGAAAAAAGTCTAAGATTTATGGAAGAAAACTGAAAACAAATTAATTTTTTTTTTTAAAGAGGGTACTCCTTTCTTCTCCCTGGGTCACTATTAGGAAAGCAGCTGAACAGAGAGAATAGAGCAGCTTTGGAGTTTAGTTAAGGGACAAGCTCTCCCTCCTTACATAGTCATCAGTTCCTTAGGCCCAACGATCCCTGGCTCAGGCATCCACATTAATAACTGCCCTTTATAGTTTACAAAGCATTCTCTTTACCTGTGAGGTAGATGGTGCAATTACCCATATCCCAGGTTTACAGATAAGGGTACTGAGGTTGATGTGTTTACTGAGAGTCAAATCCCCATAGATTAATGGATAATAGATTCAGAGTTGGGAAGGACCTTAGAGATAGTCTCATTAAACCTCTTCATTTGATAGATGAGGGAACCAAAGTTGAGAAAGGTGAAATGTTTTGTTCAAGGTCACAAAGGTAATAAGTGATCCGGGAAGATTTGAATCCAGATCTTCTGCCTCCAGGGCCAATGATTTTTCCACTGTACTTTAAATACTTCCTTTCTTTCAGTCAGTAAAATATAATCTTTGCCACTGGTGATTTATATCAGAATGTTACAGTAGAAACCATGTTGTATTTTTTAAAAATTTTATTAGCAAGCAAGGTTGAGCCAGAATCTGAAGAAGTTCATTGTAACCTCATTCCTAGAATCTTTAACTTGAGAAATCAGAAAATTAGGTGGCAAAGCAATATTATTGCTTTATGTGTAGGGGCATAGAGGCGATGGAATGCAAGTAGCACAGTGCCAGGAACCAGACCCTGGGGGCATTGTGCCTCTTAACCCCACTATGTGGAAGGGATAACTGTAGATCCTAAATCAATTCAAGAACTCAATTTCTGAAGCTGACTGGAACGTACTCCATGACAAGAATTGTGCATCTGCTTGAGAGTAAAAGGATAAGGTACTGGGGCATGGAGTCAAGAATACCTAAAGTTCAAATCCAGCCTCAGACAAGCTCTGTGACCTTAGGCAAGGCACTTTGTTCATCTCAGTTTTCTCACTGTAAAATAGAGATAAGTTTATTATTTATTGTTATAAAATAATATAAGTTATAAAATAAATTACAAAATAATATAAATAATATTATAAAATAATGGTTTGTTTTTTAGCATGGACTGATTCATTTAATTCTTCTGTGAAGCCCCTTTAAGTTGTAACAATGGACCAGAATATCTCATTATTTCATCCTTGCTTTCTCTCCCACTGGAAGGAGTCTAATGTCTACATGGACACTAAGGTGATGCTAGGGTTAGGAAGATACCTAGGTACCTTGTAGGGTTGTTATAAGAATGAAATGAGATAATTGTAAAGCACTTAGCACAATGCCTGGCACATAGTAAGAGCTATACATAAATATTAACTATTGGAAAAAGCAAAAGGGAGTAAGTAGAAATGTAAGACCATAGTTTTAGCAGTCCAGTCCTACCATGGTACCTGGAACCACACCTACAATTAGGAGAGTAGTCTATACCTCAATGCTGGGAGCTATCAATAACAAATATAACTTACATTTATGCCAACTTTTTCCAGGGCAAATAAGCAAAGGTTCATAGATTGACTATAAAATGATGGAACATAACATCAGAAGAATCAATATTGCAGGTGTTTGTGATATTGACACAAAGATAGTAAGTTTCTGGAGGTGGCTCAAATTAGCTCATAATGGGTGATTAAATTTTCAGTTAGAGTATTTATACCTGCACTTATATCTTTGAAACTGACAAATGCTACAAATCGGGGCTTGATTTATTGTTTTTTTGAATGTCTATACTTAAGAAAGTGATAGAAAAAAAGTTAATAATGAAGGTTAAATTTTAAATGTTCCTAGAGTTTTCAGAAAGCTGGTTGTTAAACATTTATCAGCACGCATTTCAATTTACAAAGCCCAAAGGCAATGGAGAGATTAGACTGTTAGCATGTTATCAGAGATGACTTTGGTTTAAGAAGTGGCATCCAAAACATCATGGAGGACATGTATGACTAGAAAGAAACTCATCCACTCATGTAGCAAGAGCAAGGGGCTGCCATAGATAATAGAGCTCCCTTTCAGTCCTAATTTTTATTATCCTAAAAACTGATCCTTCTCCTCACTCAGTAGCAGGCATATTTTCATCCTAAAACCTCTTAGAATGTGTACACTAAAATCACAAAAAGTCATAGGATGTCAAAGTTGACATATCATGTCTCACTTTATAAATAAGAAAATTGAGGCCCAGAAAAAAGCCATAACTAGGGCAGGGTGATCTGGGCTTTGTTCCAACACACCAGCATGTTTAGATGGAGTCATATTTCTGCCTCACTGTAGTCCTCTTCTGGTTCCAAGGGCATGGTACCATGAAGGTCTTACCCTTCTTCCCTCTACCATTCCCCATTTACCACTTTTCCCTCTCACTCTCTGCCTGCATCATCTTGTCTGACTTGACAGCACCTTGCCAGGGTAGGTGGTGCTCACCTTTCCAAACTCATAATAATTGTACTCACCTTTACCTTCTCTTGGCTATTGCCTAGACCCGGAGCAACTATGACTAACTGGAACAAACCCCTCACTTGTTCCAACTCCCCCATCCGATAGATTTAGCCACAGGTACCATCATTCTTGGTTATGGTTCTGCCCAAGGTCCCAAATTATGGAATTGGAAGGGACTTAAGAAGTCATCTAGTACAATCTCTTAATGCAGTCAGTCATAAAACTAGTGAATGCCAGGGTCAGATCTGACCCACCAATTTTCCACTATACTGTACCGTCTCTCTAAGGGAATTTTAGACTCGGTCACCTTCCTTTCTAGAAATTTCCATGTTAGTTTCACCCTCCTTTTCTAATCTGAATAAATGAATGAATGAATAAAGCATGTGCTAAGAATTATGTGCTGAGAACTAGTGACATAACTAAAATAAGGAGCTCTAATCCTAATGAGGAAGGTAATACACAGGGAAGATTTGTGAACCATAGGATAATCAGCTAATAGGATTTAGAACTTCAAGGAAGCTCAACCTTTCTCCCAATTCTCCCTAATGGTCTCACCTCCTGTCAATGACAAAAAAGAAAGCCCTATATATTTTCATCTTCATTTATTTGTAGATGCAAAGAACAAGAAACAAAGTAGATGCCTATTGAGTGAGGAGCAGTAGCTAAACAAGTTGTAGTATGAGAAAGCAATTGAATACTACCATCTTGTAAGAAATGAAAATTGGGATGAATACAGAGAAGCATGGGAAGACGTTTGAACTGATGCAAAGTGAAGAAAGCCAAAAGAGGAAAATAATGTATACAATGACTACGCTCTGTGTGTGTTCATCCTTCGTTGCCAAAGAAGACTGTGCCATCAGAGAAATAATGACATGACTTTCACTTGACTTTGTTTTGAGTGAGGGAGGGCTGTGCAGGTCACCAGCCTCACTCCTCCTCCAGAACCATCTGAATCCAGTGACCAGATATTCATCAGAATGACTGGAGATGAACCAGGATGAAGCAGTTGGGGTTAAGTGACTTGCCCAAGGTCACACAGCTAGTGAGTGTCAAGTGTCTGAGGTGAGGTTTCCTCAGATCCTCCTGACTCCTACACTGGTGCTCTATCCACTGCACCACCTAACTGCCCCACAGTGACTAAGATAGTATAAGAAGAAAGAATAATTACAATAAAATAGAACTGAATGCTTCAAAAGTATAATGAAAAAAGCTTGGCACCAAAGAAGAGATACAAAAAGACATCTCTCCTTGCTGTTTTGCAGAAGAGGGGGACTAGGAGTACAGAACATGACATAAAATACCATAATTTTTCAATACATTGGTTAGTTTTGCTCAGGGGTGTGCTGGTAAATGTTTTACAAAATGTTCTCCAAAAAAAGTATCCTGGACACACTTTTAAATTTAATCTGTACTATCACCATCTTCTCCAACACTTTCTTAAATCCATGCAATCAACAAAACAATAAATCAATCCCTGAAGTGTAGCCTTTGCCAATTTCTGAAGTATAAATGCTCACACTAAAAATTTAATAATTGCAGTCATACGAACTGGCTCCAGAATACCACTGGTTTTGCTGGACTTTTTTCCCCCTTTTTAAAAATTCTTTGTCTGAGGGATGGTTAATTTAGGTGAGGAGAGTGGAAGGATATGTTGGATATGTTGGGAATTATAAGTGATGTGAAAAAAATGAAAGATAATAATAAAAAATTAACGTTATTTTAAAAATAAACATTTTAAATTTAAAAAACAAAAAAATTCTAAACTGCGAATATTATATTCTCTCCCATGTCCCACATATATGGTGCTTTTAAAATCTGACTTCTTCATATCTTGAATCTGTTGGTCCTCATTCTTTTTATCCTACACATCCTATTATCATCAGATACATGCAATCTAATAATCAACACACACTTATTAGATACCTACTACATTCCAAACACTGCACTAGTTTCTGGTCATGCCAAGATGATAAATGAAAGTTTCTGCCCTGAGGGACATAATAGGGTGGGTGTCACATTAACAATATGTCAAGGACCCATGACAATTCCACAACTTAGAGTCTTAGAGATCGGTCTGAGAGAGAAAACTCACTTGATTTGTGTACAATTGTTTTGAAACTAGGCTTTCTGGCCTCCATACCCCGTACTCTTCATACACACAAAGAAACAGACTTCCATCTTCACATGCAGTGGGGACAAAGGAGAAATCATTAGTGTGCTCTTGGAAGAGGGAGGGATTGCTTTTGGCTGGGGAGAAGTGGGATAAAAACGGTGCACAGTTTCATTAAAGGGATGGTGCCAGAGCTAGCTCTTAAAGGGAAATTATTTCAGCAGGTGGAGAGAAGATATTACAAGCACAGGAGATGATGGCCTGTCATGGGGATGAGATCAGAGAACTTGTCTAGACTGTCTGAAATATAGAATGCATCTTTTTCTCCTACTTCACCATCCCCAGAACCCTCAAAAACCAGGTGATCTCTCCTTCTGCTTAGGTTTAGACCATGCAAACAGCCTTACTAGGGCCTTCCCTCCGAGGTTTTCTCCCATTTACACTGTATGTATTTTGTATGTATAGCTGTTTGCCAGTTGTCTCTCCCGTTAGAACATAATCTCCTTGCAGACAGGTAGCAAAGTTTTACCTCTCTGTTTCCGCAGGTCTTAGCACAGAGTAAATGCTTAATTTTCTTTTTTTATGATGCTGATAATAACAAATAGGACTGAAGAGTTGCAAGACCCTGACACTTTATTATCATTATTACTTCAAGTAAACAATGGCCTCTCCAATTTCTTCAATTGTAAGATAAGAACACTCACACAATCTATTTATCCATTCATTAATCTTCATTGATCGCTGTGTACAAGACATTCCTAAGACAAAAACAGCCCTGCCCTGCTCCCATTTTACTCGGGGTGCCCCAACAGAGAATCGTGAGGTCTTCGATTGAGAGCTACAAGGGACTTTTTAGGGATCCTCTTGTCCAGTCCCCTTATTTTACAGATGAAGAAACTGAGGCCCAGGAAAGGAAAGTACTTGCCCAGATCATACTGGTGGTAACTGGCAAAGCCAGCACTCAAGTCCAGATTAATTAAGACCAAATTCCTACCAAATAAATACAATTTAATTTCTGGGGAGGAAGGGTGGAGACCTACACCACATAGCTATTATGAGCAAAGTATTTTTTATAGACCTGAGTTAATATTGTCCTTCCAATATTCCTCACTGCTCCCAGGATGGGTGGAGAGGGTGGAGAAAGGGCAGGATGTCTGACGTGCTTATTGGTCTCAGAAGAGACTCCTGCCCTCAGGGGAAAATCAGAGTGAGAATGAAGACAGTTGGTTTTTCTCCCTCCTTATCAGTTTTTCTTAAAGCAAAGCCCCTGTTTGCCCAATTATAATTTAGAGACAGAGTCCAGGATATGCCTAGAGAACCCAGGGTTAAAAGTGGTTGACTCTACCAGGGCCTTGGTGGGCAAGATCTCCTGTAATCAACTGGTGGGAGGCTGGTTTGGGGCTCTAGTGAGAGATCCAAGAGATCAGCTTAAGGGGAACTCATTTCCCCCTTCTTGTAAATAGTGTCAGATCTCCAAGTGTAACTTCCTTAGCAGCTTTCCGGTTTCAGGCCTGCAGCTGCTCAGAGTCTTTACTGATTATTTTCAGCACTGCACCTGCCTCAATGGCATGGGCAGCAGGAGGGATGACAGGTCTCTTATCACACCCCTCCTCTGAAGCCTTGTTTTAATCTGTTTAATCTGGAAGGGGGAAGTGGGGTTTGATGGCTCTTAATCAGTAGCAATTAAAGGGCAATTGCATGTTCAAGTTCACAGAGTGCCAGGCCTGGAGTGATCTTCTTGAGGTCAATTCCAATCCCAGACATTTACTAGCTGTATGACCCTGGGCAAGTCATTTAATCCTGCTTGCCTCGGTTTCCTCATCTATAAAATGAGCTGGAGAAAGAAATGGCAAACCACCCCAGTATTTTTGCCCAAGAAAACCCCAAATGAGGTCATAAAGAGTCAGACAACTGAAACAACTCAACAAGAGTTTATAGCAAGGGTGAAAACAGATTGGACAAAGTGATTTTCTCATTGCAGCAGGATGGAAGTTTTTTTGAGACCAGAGATTTTCACTTTTGACTTTTTATCCCCACCTTAGCACAATGCCCAGCATATTGTAGGTACTCAATAAATGCTTGTTGAATATTCAGCAAATTTAACAAAAGTATTTGTTGAATTGACTTGAATTGTACTGAACCAAGGTGAATTGAATTCTATCATATATCAAGAGCTGGAAGGGAAACTTAGAGTGCATCTAAACACTTTCATTTTACATGATACAGTGGAAAGAGTATTAAATGTAGAATCAGAAGACCTGAGTTCAAATTCTAGCTCTGGTGCTTACTACCTGTGTGATCTTGGTGAGGTCCCTCCCAGTCCTAGAGCTATGATACGAAGAAACTGAGAGGGGAAGGGAGGGGAGAAGTGACTTGCCCAAGATCCTTTAACTCCAAATCCAGTATCCAGTTTTCTTTATGTTGTGAGGTGTCAGAGAAAGCATGCCAGTTCTGGAATCGTCATAAACCTGGGTTCAAGTTTCTTTTCTGCCGCTGACTGTGTGATCTTGGGCAAATAATCTCACATACACATGTGCGTGCACACACACACACACACACACACACACACACACTTTGAGCTTCAGTTTCCTCATTTGTCAACTGAGGAAATTAATACTCAGATTACCTCCTTCACAGGTTTGTTGTAAATAGAAAGGTACGGTCAAAGGGAGCATGGTACAGTGGAAAGAATGCTGACTTTGGAATCAAAGATCCTGGGTTCACATCCTTGCTCTGTTTCTTAAACATGACCTTACCAAACGGTAAGACTCAGAGGAAAAAGAAAACAGTAGTAGAAGATGGTCACTCTTTGCAGAGTGGTACAGAGGTACAGAGGCAGCTACCTACCTACTAATCCAAGAATAGTAGCGATACCTGCTCTTTTCCCATGGCATGTGCTGTGTGGTCCAGGATACTGGTGGAAACAATGAGGTCTTGAGTTAGTGCCTCTATCCCAGCACCAGCTGAGGTTATTGCAAGCAAATGAATTGTGGTGCAAATGTGGAGGCAATTTTTAGCTCTGACCCAAGGTGAACTAATTTGGAACCCCACTGTGGACCCTTCAGGCAAGATTACTATAAAGGTAATTTTTAAGATTTGGGCAGGAAGCTCCTGAGATCCCAGGGAACTTTCTGCATGATGACTTTTTAACCTTTCCTAACATCTTTATTTGTTTTTATTCTTTGTACTGCTTTTAAACCAACTCAAGAATTATTTCTATCTAAAGAGTATTGGAATCTGATTTTAATAAAGGACTGTTTGCTTCAATTAAAAATAAAAAATAAGCCCATGGCCTTAAGCAGCTTATTTGATCTCTGTGGGTCTCAGTTCATTCATAGGTAAAATAATAGGATTGGACATAGATGATATCTGAAGTACCTTCTCATCCTGAATCTTTGGTCCCATATTCCTATGAAATGAGATAACAATTAGAGCTTCTCCAAAGTGAAATGGGTGTCTCCGAAGATAGTGTGTTCCCTCAATCAAATGTCCAGGTGGTTAGGTATTGTGATGGATACAACAATGAACTTGCAGTCAGGAAAACGGAAGTTCAAACCCTACCTCAGGCACTTCCCAGCTGGGTGATTCTGTCCCTTAACCTCTCTGACTCAGTTTCCTCATTTCTAAAATGAGAGTAGCACTTACCATACTGTTGTTTATCGTTCGTTTTCAAAGATGACTAATGACGTCATAATGATGTCTTGGTTTTTATGAGAATTGAATTTAAGTGAGGCAAAGTTGCAGTCATTAGCTTCATTCCCTCTACCTGAGTTATCAAAGTCCAGTGGCAAGACAAAAGTCCAGAAGACTGAGATGCAGTGGGTGATCTTGGCACTCCACAGCACCTGCTTCAGTCGCTTCTGTGCCCTTTGGAACAAATTATTCTCACCTGCCTATTCCACTGGGAGAAGCCTTTGCATGCTTGGGGTAGACACCCCCCCCTCCCGCTCCAACTTAGTAACAAGCGTATGGCCTGTCGGTCATCCTCAACCTGATTTAGCCCACCTTCAGAGACAGTTTACCAGAGTGTGTGGCTGCTGCTCATGCTACAGCTTCTAGGAGCCGCAGGTGAGGGTTGGGTGACAGGTAGACACCAGCGCTGGATGAGCAGCTCTGGAAAGAGCTCGGCAAACCCTCCCACCAGAGGTGCCAGTCCCCTTACGTGCCCCCTAAACTCCAACCTAGTGTATACTATACAAAGAGGACCGAAGGAGACGATACATGCAAAGCGCTTTACAAATCTTTAAGCTTTATAGAATCAATAGCTATTGTCATGATTATTATTCAGATTTCTAGTGGAAGACTGATATCTACTTGTCAGGAATCTCATGGTGAAGGCTCCTTTTCAGGCATGGGATGGACTAGCTGGCCGCAGGCCCTTTCCAGTTCTGAATTTTGTCATTCTGTGGCTAAGATGGTGCCCTTAGATACTTCACAGACTCTATGAGAGCTGAGGTCCAAGTCCAGGACTTCTGACTCTAAAGCTGCTATTTTGTTGTGTTTTTTCTCACCTCACATTTTGTTTCCTAAAGCTGCTGGCCATGTAGACCCTACTCCCTGCGATCTTCTTCACTGGATAAAGGGAACACATTATCTTCCAAACATAACCCTTTGTGACTTCACTCAAGACCCCCAAAAGGGGATGTTTCATGAGTCCCCAAATCTTGGTCAAGCCAGTTGTTCCCACCATCAGGGTAACCTTTGACCTTTGATCTTCAAATCTGGGCTGCTGAATATTTGCTCTTTTAGAAGGTTGGAGAGATTTAGCCTTGGGGTGGGGACAGAATGAAACTCACCAGGTTTTAAGCCTCTGGAGATCATCTAATCCAGTGGTGGGGAACCTGAGGCCTTGAGGCCACATGTGGCCCATGCTTGATTCTAATCCAACATTCATTTTACAGATGAGGAAGCTGAGCCCCAGAAGGGAAATGATTTGCCCAATGTCACCAAAGAAGTCAGTTGCGGAACCAAAAACAAACCCAGTTCTGTGTTGTCTCCACTTCGCTACTTTTCCTTTCAGATTGATTCTGGTGGCATTTTACTATTTGCATGACTGTGAAAGAACGTTTTGGGGGCAATCTGGAAAGAAGTATAATTCCTAGGAAAAGGCATTGTAAGAGTAATTCAATACATACGCACATACAGCTCCTTCCTTCCTTTTGTCCCAACTCTGAGTTATTTATATTTCTGAGTGTCCTAGAAATAGTGGTTAATCAGTAATGAAAGGGAGTAGGTCATAGGATCCCTAAAACTTTCACCTGATCCCTCCCAACCTTAGGAGAAGAGTCACTGGTATTTGGGTAAGAAGGGCAGCCAATGGTTCCTAAGCCAACAGTCCTAAGAATCAATAGAACACTGTGTCCCTGACCTCTGATGACCTCCATTACACATAATCAGACAAGAGCTGAAAGTCTCAAAGAGCAAGAGGACCCTTGTTCCCTGTAATTCATTTCAGTCTATCTGGCTCTGGGCCAGAACTCCCTCAGGTCCTCCTGCAGGTAGTATCAGGCGCTGAGCCCAAAATGGCTCTACTTTCTAATAAGATAATGGATCAGGACCATACAGCTAATAAAAATGAATCAGGACTCTAACCCAGATTGTCAGACTCCAACTCCAGCTTGCTTTCCACTCTTTCAAGAGGCCCCTCCACCCTCTGCCCATCAATTATGGGATCAGAAAGAGAGAAAGCTGGAAAAGACCTCAGGGGTCATCCATTCTAAAGACATTCATAACCTAGCACTCTCCCATGTTTCCATTTTTCTTATACTTTACTCCCTGTTCTTCAACCCAAGGACACTGATCTCCTGGATGTTCCATGGACAAAATACTCCATATCTTGGCTTCTGAGCATTTTCTCTGGTTGTCTCCCATGCCTGTGTAAGAAATTAGCTATTTCTCTCTTGTATTTAATAACTAATTATTGTATTAGAACCAACCAGGGTGGGAGAGTTCCCTTGAAGACTTACCCAGGTCAAGAACTAACCAGACAGTGAAAGAAATTCTAAGTTTGGACTAATGGGTGCATTCCTGCACATTGTGTTTGCTAAGACAGATCTGAGGAGTGTTAATTCTCCTTTTTGTCAGACAGGTAAAACAGAAATTGATGTTTATTTGACCCAAGACACTTACTGTAATATAGCCCACCCTCTTATTGTAATATTCATTTTCTCATTAATTGTTAACCAATCAGAGTTGATTGCCTTTCCCCAGGAATACATCTTCAAAGGGCATGTAAACTCTGAGCCCTTGTCTTTGTTTTGAGTGAGGGAGGGCTGTGCAGGTCACCAGCCTCATTTCTCCTCCAGAGCCATCCCTCCCTCACTCAAAACAAAATCAAGTGCAAGTCATGTCATCATTTCTCTGATGGCATGGTCTTCGGCAACAAAGAACAAACACAAATTATGAGCCCACTACCATGCGGGGTCTTTGGTCTAAGTAAGAGAGAAAGCCAAATGACCATCCTTTTATTTAAAAACATGCTGGCCTTATTAACAAAATGATTAAATTACCCAGAAATGATGTCTGTCAAACTTTTTTAAATGCCACACTTAGAATGCTCTCCTTCCTCCTCCCCGCCTCCTGGCTTCCTTCAAGTCCCAGCTGAAATCCAGTCTTCTAGAGGAAGCCTTTCTCACCCTCTCTTCATTCTAGCACTTTCCCTCCTGTATGTAACTTGTTTGTCCTATTTGTTCTGCCTCTTTGATTTTTGACTTCCTCAAGAGTAGGAACTTCTTTTGACTTTTTCTGTATCCCCAGTGCTCACCATAGTGCTTGGCACCTAATAGGAGCTTAATAAATGTTTGTTGACGGACTATTGCCCAAGTGACAATTCCCCTTATTTTACAAATGAGGAAACTGAGGGCCAGTGAAGTTAAGTGATTTGCCTAAGGTCATCTAACTAGCAAATGGATAATGTAGAGCTTGAATCCAGGTCTCCTTGGCTTTAAATAAAGTATTCTATTCATTACATCATGTTGTTGTTAATATCTCAGAAACAGCAATTCCACACCTTTCTGGGAAAAATGAGTTTTTGTAAAAAGTGTTTCTCATCTTTATACTTAAGAAATGATACGATTTTGCAATTATAAAAGGAGCTCATTTAGTCAAAGATATATGGGCAACTAACAGAAATATATGTCCAAAAGCTACTTCCCAGTAAATATGGTTAAAGAACCCAAACGGTTTTCAAAGGAAGAAATTCCAAACAACATGTGAAATATCTGAGTCACTAATAATAGAAGAGAAAATCAAAATATCACTAAAATTGTATCTCACATCTAACAAATTGGTAAAGATGACAAAAAAATAATAGTGTTGTAAGGCCTATGTATAGTCAGGCACACTAATGCGTTGTTGATAGAGTTGTGAATTGGCCCAATCATTCTGGAAAGCAATTGAGAATTATGTGGAAAAAGTGACTAAAATTTCCTTATACTTTGGATCCAGGGATTTCATTTCTAAGCATATAACCATGGATGGTCAAGGATGAAAAAAAAAGACCCATACATTCAAAAATTTTCTATCATCATTTTCCATAGTAGCAAAGAACTGGGAACAAAGTAAAGACCCATCAATTGGAGAATAGCTAAGTGGATTTTGGCACACAAATGTAAAGGAATATTACTGTGCTATAAGGTCAATTAATCATCAAATATTTATTAAGCACTTGTTATTGTATGCCAGGCACCATAAGCATGGGGATACAAAGAGACGAAAGAAGGCCCAACTCTCCAATAGCTTACAATCTCATGGGTGAGACAACACGCAAACAAATATATACAAAGCAAGTTATATACAGGATAAGTAGGAAGTAATTAACAGAGGGAAGGCACTAAAAGTAAAATGGGTTGGGAAAGGCTTCCAGTAAGAAACAATGAATATGAGAAACACAGAGAAACCTGAGAAGATTTAGAACTGATCCAAAGTGAAGTTAATGGAATCCTGAAAACAATAAACACAATGGCTACAACAATGTCAATGAAAAAAATAAGAACAAAATGAAAATGAAATCTGTGAAATTATAATGGCCAAGCTTGACCACAAAAAAAAAAAAATGTAAAGAGGCACTGCCTCCATATCCTTGAGGAGGTGGTAGACTAAGAGTGTGGAATACTACATATATTGTCCTACTTTTCAATATGTTAATTTTATTGAATTTTTCCCACTTTTTAAAAAAATTCTTTGTTATAAGGGATTGCTCAGAGGATGGGGTAGGGAAGATACATGCATGCATAGTTACATTGGGAAAAACGTAAATGATATAAAAATGATAGCAATAAAACTTTATCTTAAAAAATGTACTTAGAATTCAGGCACACCTCATTAAAAAAAACCATTTGGTTTGTGAAAATACAGATTTATGAAACTGATAAATTATGAAGTTTGTTTCATGTTCCAAAGGACCTCTGAACATTACCAAAACTGCTTGTTCATATTCCTCAACCACATTTATTGGGAAGTAGCTTTTGGTCATATATTTCTGTTAGTTGCCTAAAAGTTGAGCTTTTACTTGTCAAATTCACCAGTCTTTTCTTGTTCCTCACCCTCTTTGATCTCCCCATTACATTTGATGCTGTTGATCAACCCCTCCTTTTGAGTATTCTCTTCTCCCTTGTGTTCTGTGATCATCCTTCCTGTTATTTTCCTAATAGTGATTGTTGACGTTTATATAATACTTTTAAAGTTTGCAAACTGCTTTACATCTCTCATTTGATTCTCACAACTCTGTGAACTCTGTGAACTTAT
This sequence comes from Bettongia penicillata ogilbyi, assembly GCA_023548195.1. Lineage (NCBI taxonomy): Eukaryota > Metazoa > Chordata > Mammalia > Diprotodontia > Potoroidae > Bettongia > Bettongia penicillata. Next base: position 499,911 of record JAJHZJ010000850.1, on the reverse strand, counting down.
GCCTGGAATGTTTTACTCCTTCACCTCTGTCTCTGGGAATCCCTGATTTCCATCAAAATTTTCAGCTCCACCACCTCTGTCTACTTGAAACCTTTCTTGGTCCCCTTGGATACTTGTACCACCCCACCCTCCCCGAGACCCCTCCCTGCCCAATCAAAGCTACTTTCTTAGATCTACCTTGTATGTATTTTATATGTATCTATATGAAAGTGAATTAGTGAAAAAATAATTTAAATGCTTACTACATACCAAACACTGGGGATATAAATAGAAAAAATAAGACAGTCTTTTGTTTCTAGGTGCTCATATTCTAATTGAGAGGGACAATACATGTAGAAGGATTCAGCTGTAGAGCAGAAGAAAAGTTTCTATGGTCTCTAGGGTAGAGCAGCAAGTCGAATGGTGATGCCTGGTGATCTGAAGAATGTAGTGGTACAGCCAATGGTAGGTAAGGCCCAGTGATCCTTACTCTAGACCTATAGTAAGTATACCTGTACAGTAAGGTTCACTGAGATATATGCGTGTGCATATTGTTCACTCTATCAGAATGTAAACTCCTTGAAGGCAGGAATTATTTTGATTTTGTCTTTGTATATCCAACGCTTAACAGACTGATTAGCATTTACTATGTGTTTAACAAATGCTTGCTGATTGAGAGACCAAAGTAGGTGTCATTATCCACCCTCATTGCACCTCAGTGGAAAGAGATTTTTTTTTTCCTGTGCTCCTTAGGCCTCTCAGAAACCACAGAACCTCTGAGCTGGGGGGATCATCAAAGGTCAACTCTTCCCAGAAGAAAAGGTTCCTTTACAATGTACCTGTGAGCCTCCACCCCTTTTACACCTCCCCCATTTTACCGATGAGAAAGCTGAGACCCACAGCAGTAAGGCAATCCTCACAAATTCTCACATCTAGCAGCTAATGACAAACAGTCCAAGAGTCTAAAGCAGATTGAATACAAGGTGAGAAGAGGAAAATTTGATCATTACACGGATCAAGTTCAAAAATCTTTTCCACTCAGCCACAAGGCTGTGGTGAATTCCCACAGCTATAAGATGGCTTCAGTTTAGAACAGCAGAACCACATAATCTGATGAAACTGATCAGATAAGAAAGGATGAGCACAGCATAGCGAGGACACTAAGAGATCATTGGATATCAAAACAGATGTAGCCACTTCATGTTACTAAGGGGATTTCCCACTAATTAAGCTTTAATAGATTAAAACTGCACTAGGCTTTAATACATTAAAACTGTACATATAAGGCACATATACATATGATATGTATATATATATATATATATGTGAACTGATTTATTAAATGAATATGTATAAAATCACCTTGTGACAAACGTTGGCTAGGCTGGTTTTGACATCCAGTAATCTTATAGTGTCCTTGCCATGCTATAGTCATCTTTTTTGTTTATCTCATCAGCTTGATCAGGCTTAATGTAGTTTTAAGCAATTAAAACTTTTTGAACCCTTTGTATACAGAGATATATCATTCAATAAATCAGTCAACATAGATATACATAGGCATTATATTTATGAGAATAAGAATTGTCCCCAGTCTTAGAGTGGATTTAAGCTTTAATTGTGTGTGTGTGTGTGTGTGTGTGTGTGTGTGTGTGTGTGTGTAAGTATGAGAAGAAGAGGGAAAATGAAAGAGAGAAAAAGAAAATATGAGAAACAAAAAAGTGAGAGAAAAAAGAGAGGAGAGAGAAAGAGGGAGTGGGAGAATGAGAAAGAAAAAGAGAGAGAATGAGAGAATGAGAAAGGAAGAGCAAGAGGAGAGAGAGAGGGAGAAAAAGAGAGAAGGAGAGACAAAGAGATAGATGGACAGAGGGAACACATTGCTAACTAGCTGGTGAGCTAGCTGAGGCCACAGACACGAGAGACTTGTACCAATTTTACCACTCTACCTGACATCATGCTTTGCATAGAGTTCATTGTTCTGGGATTATCTGTCTTTTCAGAGAATTAGGATGCCCACTGCTTCATTGTCCCCCATCTTGGATTCCCCAGAAAAGTTGCTACTTATAGAATTGCTAATTATGGAAATTGTTATGGGTTCTAAGTCTAGGGTATTTCCCCAGCAAAAAAAAAAAAGAAAAAGAAAAAGAAAGAAAGTAAAAATGTGCCCAGAATACAAAGTGAATCGGGTTTGGAGCAGGCAATTTATATCCACAAAGAAAAAGGAAATTCTAAGCAATAGAGACTCATGGAATGATCAGAATACAATCTAGTCACTTACCACTGGCACTCTAAGTTAGGAGGCTAAGAGTCAAGGCTGATGGGGACAGTTTCCTTGCAGGGCTGATAAAGAGATGCCTGATATTTCACTCCTACTTTCTTCCCCTGGATCTTTCCTCCCCTGGCTCACTTTCTCTCTGATAGTCATTCTTTACTTGCCAATGATGCTGACCAATCACGCTGGTGGCTGCTGCTGGCTCCTGGCACCACTAGGAGATTTGAGGACCTTTTCATCCTCACAAAGTCAATGCTAAAGAAAGGAAACACAAGAGAAGCTGAAGCAGCCAGGAGTCTAGCTAGACAAGTCTGAAGTTCATGGAGGGGGAATTAAATTACTTGTCCAGTCAACTAACATTTATTAAGCATTAATGTATGTGAAGCACTGCTCAAGGGACTGGGAGAAGCACACTAAAGGTAGCACAAGCCCAAATAACTACAGAACAAAGTGCTCCATAAGGTCACAGGAAGAAGGTTGTTACCAGAAAGACTGTAACCAGTGCTTATTAAGCCCCTACTGTTTGTCAGGTTGTTATTGTTGAGTCATGTCTGACTCTTCAGGACCCCATTTGGGGTTTTCTTGGAAGAGATACTGGAGTGGTTTGCCATTTCCTTCTCCAGCTCATTTTACAGATGACGAAACTGAGGTCAACTGGCCAGGGTCACACAGCTAAGTTGGATTTGATGAGTCTTCCTGACTCCAGGGGCTTCACTCTATCCACTGCACCACCTAGCCGCTCTTTTGTTTACCAACTACTAGAAATTTAAAGAAAGGCAAGAAATTGCCCCTCCTCTCAGGAAGCTAACAGTCAAATGCAGGTGTGGGGACCCTGCAGCCTCAGGGTCACATGTGGCCCCGTAGGTCCTCAAGTGAAGCCCTTTGACTGAATTCAAACGTCACAGAACAAATCCCCTTAATAAAAGAATTTGTTCTCTAAAACTTGGACTAAGTCAAAAGGCTGAACCTAGAAGACCATATGTGACTTGAGGCCGAAGATTCCCTACCTCTGGACAGGAGAGACAACATGTAACATACACATAAGCTCCTGACAAGATAAATTGGAGATAATTTCAGAGGGAAGGCACTAAGATGGAGGACTGGGATCAGATTTCTTGCGGAAGGTGGGACTTTAGCTGAGATTTAAAAGAAGGCTGGAGAACCGAGATGAGGAAGCAGCATTCCTGGCATGGAGAAATGAAAATGAAATGAAAATGAAAATGAAATGAAAATGAAATGAAAATGAAATGAATGAAAATTGAATGAAAATGAAAATGCTCAGCGTGTGGAGATGGACAATCTTGTAGGAAGGACAGCAAAGAGGCTAGTATCTGCCACTGAATGGCAGAATAGAGCAAGGGAAGAAGGTAAGAAGGCTGGAAAGCCAAACAGAGAATTTTTATAATTGATCCTGGAGGCAACAGGGATCCCCTAGAGATTATGAGAGAAGGTTCCATTGGGAAACATAGCATTAAGCTAGGGCTTTGAAGGAATTCAACAGTAGAGATATAGGATAGTGGGGTATTCTAGGAAACCGCTGGAGCAAGACACGGATATGGACAAGTAGAGGATGTTTTCAGGGGCCAGAGAACCATTTCATTTGGCTGGAGCATAGAATTTGTAGAAGTAGGTTATGCTGAGAGATCTGGAAAGACTGGTACAAGGAGATGTGAAAAAGTCTTAATTATTAGAGGCAAAGGAATTTGAATCATACATGGCAGCCAATAAAATGCCTCAGAAGGTTTCCGGGCAGAGGAATACCTGAACCAGGGCAACGGATGAGAAAGATAACTTTAATAGGAAGGCTGGACTGGATCCCTGCACTTGGCTCATTCATTTGTATTAGAGTTCACTGTGTACATGTCTCATTTTCCCTACTCACCGGTAAGATCCTTCAGGATAGAGGCCTGTATGTTTTCTCTATATCCTCCTTAGCACCTAATATAGTGCTTTGTCCTGTAGTAGGCATCATTCCATAAATATGTGAATTAAGGATAATTCACTAAATGGCAAGATAGAATTCTTATTATAGAAGTTTGATCTGCATGCAGCTTTCCAAAAATGCATACATACTTATACACACATACATATACATAACACATACGAGCGTGCATACATGCAGACACATGCACACATATGCTCACAGGCACAGGTACCTACACATGTCCATGTGCATATGTACACACACTGGATTTAACTAGTTGTTAAACCAGATGTATGAATTTCGCCAAGTTCCTCTTTGGGATTCAATTTTCTCATCTGAAAAATGATGGGATTATTCTAGATCACTGGTTCACAAACTATGGTTTCAGAACCCCCTTCACGCACTGAAAAACTACTAAGGACCTCAAAGAGCTTTTGTTGATGTAGGTTGTCGCTATCAATATTTGCCAAATTAGAAATAAAACTCATCAACTTTTTAACTATTGATTTATTAATTCCTCCAAATAATCACAATAAATGTATTACATGTTAATATAAATAATGAATTAATGAAAAATAACTATTTTACCAAAATAGAAATAATTTACTGAGAAGATGAGCATTGTTTTACATATCTTGTCAAATTTCTTTAGTCTGGCTTAATAGAAGACATCTGGATTTCCCTGTCTACTTCTGTATTCAATCTGTTGTGATTGATTATTTGGGTTGAAGTAGATGAGGAAAACCTGGTCTTATATAGATATATAGTTGAGAAAAGGGGGAGTATTTTAATAGACAAGTAATGTTTTCATAATATTACATAAAATTTTCACCTAGCTGATCCCCTTAAAAGGTCTTGAGGACTCCCATAGGGGTCCACAGTCCACTTTGAGAACTCCTACTGTAGAATATTACAAAGAAAATATGAGTGATGAGCTCTGACATGGAAGACCCCAGTGGGCAGCAGACCGCACTTTGAGAAATGCTGACTTAGATTACAGGAGTTGCCCTAAAAGATAATTGCTCATTATCACATATCAGGTTCAAATTCATATAGTGCCTATTAACTGTAATCACAAGTTTGCCTGAATTGAAGCCCTTTAATTGACTGTCCCTGTCATTCCTGCTTGCCAGTAAAGGCAACAAGACTTGGATTTCACAAGTTTGTGCAGATGGTATTGTGTGCTCTCCTATTTCCTAGGAGGAGCTCTGTGCAATGTTTTCCCAGAACAGAAGCTGTCCTGGAGGCACAGGGTCTTAAACTGAGAAATGATTAACCTTTCAAATAGAGCTACAATCAGATTATCATTGAAGCTTGCTGAGCTGTGGCTCCTAACTAGAACACAGCCACAGAGTGTTCTAAAAAAGTGCCCATGTTAAGCCATTAAAGATTTAATAGCTTAATATGGTACTAAGTTCCTTGGGACAACTAATATTTAAGGGATAACTAGGTGGTACAGTGGATAGATTGCCAGACCTGGAGTCAGGAAAACTCATCTTCCTGAATTCATGTCTGGCCTCAGACACTAGCTGTATGACCCTAGGTAAATCACTTAACTCTGTTTGTCTCAGTTTCCTCATCTGTAAAATGAGAAGGAAATGACAAATCACTCCAGTATTTTTGCAAAAAAAAAATCCCAAATAGAGTCACAAAGAGTTGTCAGACAAAATTGAACAAAAGTTTTTAAGGATATGAATCAATAGATATTTGTTAAGCACCTAATCAGTGCCAGGCACTGTACTAAGTGCTAGAGATACAAAAAGAAGCAAAAGATAGCCCCTGCCTTCAAGGAATTTACAATATTTTTTAAAATTTTATTTATTTTATTCTGAACTTAAGAAATAAAACCAGTATTTCCCTTACATAGTAGAATAGAAAAAAAAAGATGAAATGTACATGAAATTGCAAATTTATCATGGACAACTTGGTGTTCCATTTAAATACAGTAAAAAGCTATTGTGAAACTTTCTTTTTTTTCTTTTTTCTTCCCTCCCCTCCCCCACTGTAGAGAGGGCTACCATGAGACACAAATATATGTGTGTGTGTGTGTGTGTGTGTGTGTGTGTGTGTGTGTGTGTAAAACTGTTCTATACACACTTCTGTCTATCAGTTCTTTCTCTGGATCCAGATCGCATCTTCCTTCATGTGTCCTTTGTAGTTAACTGAGGTATTTATAATAGTCAAAATGACTTATTCACTCAAAATTGTTCTTAAAACAATCATGTTGTTACTGTACATATACTTTGATTCTCCTCTTTTCACTCTTCATTATTTCATGCCAGCCTATTTATGTTTTCCTAAGATGATGGGATTTATTTCTTATAGCACAGTCGTATTCTATCACATCAAGTAGCTGACAGTCTAACGAAGATACTTTGAAACCTCACTGGAAAGGAATAGGTGAGATCAAAGAAGCAGTTTGTACATCGAGACATCTGTTCCTACGTGAAGGAAGGAGAAGCCCTGGACCTAGGGGATTTTGCAGGGGAGGGTATTGTTTGTTTTGCCATGAACAGGTAGCATGGTCTGGTGGAAAGGGCACTGGCCCTAGAGTCAGAGATTGGGTCCAAATGCTACCTCTGCTATTTACCACATATGTAATATTTGCTTTTCTCATTCCTCAGTTTCCTCACGGAAAAATATAAAGATTAGAGTAGGTTCCATGTGATGTCCCTTCTGGCTCTAAATCTAAGATCCCAAGATACACTCCTATATAGAAATGCACAAAGAGAAGGGGGGAGGAGCCCCAGAGAGTGATGAGAAGAGTCTTGCCTCTGGAATCAGAGATTACTACATTTGAGACTGGGCAAGTTATCTAACTTTCCTGGGCCAAGTCCACCTAATCTCCCTGAGAAAAACTCTCCCCAAAACTTCATTTCCAAAAGGAGGGAACTGGACTAGATGACCCCTGAAGTCCCTCCTAACTCTAGACCTGTGCTGCTATAATCAGAGGCAAGAGAAACAGAAGTGATATCATGGTACAAGTATGTTACAAAATGATCAACCAGAGATGGTTGATGAGTTCTAAGTGCAGGTTGAAAAGCTGGTACAGATACAGAAATAGAGATGTGAGGGGAGTCACTGCCTCTGCAGACATCTACCAGAGCACTCACTCTCTCTCTCTCTGTCTCTCTCTCTCTCTCTCTCTCTCTGTCTCTGTCTCTCTGTCTCTGTCTCTGTCTCTGTCTCTCTGTCTCTCTGTCTCTCTCTCTATCTCTCTCTCTCTCTCTCTCTTTCTCTCTCTCTCTCTCTCTCTCTCTCTCTCTCTCTCTCTCTCTCTCTCTCTCTCTCTCTCTCTCTCTCTCTCCCCCATCTCCCTCTTTCCCTACTCAAAGCATTTGTTGTTTTTCAGTCATTTCTGACTCTTTATGATCTCATTCGTGTTTTTCTTAACAAAGATACTGGAGTGGTTTGCCATTTCCTCTTCTATCTCATTTTTTACAGATGGGGAAACTGAAGCAAACAGGGTTAAGTGACCTGCAGAGCAGTGGGCAAATTCTTGACTTTTCTTCCTGGTCATTTCATCTTTCAGAAAGTAGAAGTGCCTATGTATACCTGAGATGTATTTCGAAGAGTTCCTTGAAAGGATAGACAGGGTCTAGCTCCTTAAGGGACATCAGTGAGAGGGACAAAGCTGTCGCTGTTGTTTATCTTTCATTCTTGAAGAGGATCATGACATCAGGAGGTGATGCTATACATGGTCTTCCCTCCCAAATTGATTTTCTTTTTTTTGACTAGGTAAAGAGGCCATTCTCGGCTTCATTTCTTACCTAGCCTTAATCACAGAAAGAAGGAAAAGATGTTTTCAAGGATGAAATTATAGCTACACAAATGCAAATGATTATAATGAGGAAGAAAGAGTGGAGTGGGATTGTCTAAGAGAAAAAGGAAAAAACCTATATATTTTAAAATGTATATGGCAGCTCTCTTTGTGGTAGCAAAGAAATGGGAATTGTGGGAATATTTTTCAACTGGGAAATGGTAGAACAAGTTGTGCTATAGGATTGCGATGGAATACTTCTGAGTTATAAGAAATGATGAGCTCAATGATCTTAGAAAAGCATGGATAGACTTGCATGAAATGATGAAGAGCGAAATGAGCAGAACCAGGAGAACTTTGTATACAGTAACTACAATATTGTTTTAAGAACAACTTTGAGTGACTGAGTCATTTTGACTGCTACAATACCCAAGGTAATGACAAATGTCATATGAAGGAAGATGCTATCTTCATCCAGAGAATTAATAAAAATATGTATAGAATGATTTTACATATACATATTTGTGTGTAATGATAGCCCTCGGGGGTATAAAATAAATAAAATTTATTTTTTATAAATAAAAGAAATTTACCTGATAACTTTATTATGTATTTAAAAGGAACAACAAATTGTACATATTAGATTTGTAATTTCTTGTGCAATCATCTTTTTTTTAAATTATACTATGGTGTAGAAATACTTCTTTTATGTCATAAAATAAAAGTAAAATAAATTTTTAAAAATTTTATAAGACCACACTGCTGAAATGACTGGCCAACAACAAAAAATGTCGCAGGAATTCCCTAACTGCCTTGGATTTTAGAAATTCAAGCTGCATAGTACAGTGGAAAGAGAGATTTGAGAGAGGACCTAGATTTCAGTCCTCCTTCTCCTGCCCCTAATCCTTGGTGTACGACCTGGATCAAATCACTTTACCACTGCCCTAGTCAGACCAGATCTATTCAGCTCATACTACATTTTAGGAAAGACATTTACGAACTAGAATGCATCAAGAGAAAATGGCCAGAACAGTGAGAGTTAGCTGAAGTCAGTTGGGTGGCGCCATGGATAGAGTGCTTGACCTGGAAGCAGGGAGTTGTTTATGCTCAGTTGTTTTTCAGCCATGTCTGACTCTTTGTGACTCCATTTAGGGTTTTCTTGGCAAAGATACTGGACTGGTTTGCCAGGGATAATTGAGTTCAAATTTGGCTTTGGATATTTACTAGCTCTATGACCCTGGGCAAATCATTTCACCTTATAAGGCCTCAGCTTTCTCATATATAAAATGGGGTTAGGAATAGCACCTACCTCCAAAGGTTGTTGAAAAGATCAAATGTGATGATGTATTTTTTTGTGCTTTCCAAACTTTAAAGCACTATATAAATGCTTTTGTTGTTTTGTCATCTTACCAGCTGTGTCATCATGGCCCCATTTGGGGATTTCTTGGCAAAGATACTAGAGTGGTTTACCATTTCCAGCTCATTTTACAGATGAGGAAACTGAAGCAAATGGGGTAAAGTAACTCTCCTAGCATCACACAGCTAGTAAGTATCTGAGGGCAGATTTGAACTCACAAAGATGAGTCTTTCTGATTCCAGGTCCTACACTCTATCCACTGCACCACCTAGCTGCCCTTATATAAATGCTAGCTATTATTAAATCAATAACATACTATTTTATTGTCATGACCTTCAATCAGCAGTGTTGGTAATTACTTTTTATTTTAGTAGATTATCTCCCTGAGTTTCTGTAGACATAAACATCCATTGTGACCTACACACCTTTGTATCATGGGCAGACAATTTTCTGTTGATAAGCCACTCCAAACTTAGTAGGCTAAACCACAGGTAACAAGCGGGCAATCCCTGCATCTGGTCCCAAATCTCCTAAATCTATTTTTTGTCCTATCAAGACCTTTCATCCACCTTTTGTCCCACCCTACTGTCCCCCTCCACCTCGCCTGTGCTGGTTTCTCATCTATCCCTTCAATTTTAACACTGTAGTTGTCCATTTGAACAAATCCCTCTTCTCTAACCTTGAATTCTTGCTTTTTTAACTTTCTTCTGTTCTCACCCTGCTAACCCTCAGTCAGGTAACCCCCACCATCTTCATTCTTCCTCTCCTTTTCCTGAGCCAATCAAATGCTGCTGAAGAAAGGCAGGAAGCTATGCTGAATAGGTCCACTATAAAACTACACCATCTAATCTACATTGGGTATTCACTGCTGCATGGCAATCCTTTGCTTCTTTTCTGGTTTACTCATTTTCACAGTCCCCATGGCAGCTTTGCCAAACCTTCTCCCCTCTTCAGTCCTCAACTCCACTTCTAAATCCCCTCATTCACCAGGTAACCTCAATTCCAACTCCAATGAAAATTTGAGTTCATGAAGGACACATCCTAATCTCCCCTCCCTCATCCCTCAAAAGCAGCTCTTCTTGTTATCTCTCCACTTTGTCAAGCCTAATCTCTCTACCTGTGCCATCCATGATCTCATCCCCTTCTGTCTCCTCTAGAAATTGTTCCTTCTCATCCTCTTAGATCCTGGCTCTCCCTCCTTCCCCAGTGCCTAAAAATGTATTAGCAGATCATTTTAGAGTTAAAAGAGAACATAGATGCCATGAAGTCCCTCTCCTTCACTTTACAGGTGAGGAAACTGAGGTCCAGGGAGGTTATGTAATTTGCACAGGTAATGAATGGCAGAATGCACTGGAATTCAGTCCTAGGCCCTATGAATCCAAATGCAGTGCACTTTCCTGTCTGTCCTTAATTTTTATTTTTTTTCTTTTTCTTTCTTGGAGGCAATCAGGGTTAAGTGACTTGCCCAGGGTCACATGGCTAGTAAGTGTCTGAGGTTGGATTTGAACTCGATCCTCCTGACTCCATGTGCTCTATCAAATGCACCACCTAGCTGCCCTTCTATCCTTAATTTTAAAAAAAAAAAACCCTTAAACACCCAACCCCTTCAAACTACCATCCTTAATCTCTTTTTTCTTCTTGCTGCAAAACCTAAAGTATTTGTCCCTATTTGCCACATCTGTTTCCTCTCCCTATTTATACTGCTCAACCTCAAGCAATAGGATTTCTCATCCCACCATTCCACTAAAATTGCTCTTATAAAAAGTTATCAATGACCTCAACCACTGCTGAATCCTGTGATTTCTGCTCGGTCTTCATCGTTATTGATTTCTACAGCACTTACCATCATTTACCATTCCTTCTTCCCACTTACTCTCTCTTCTCCTTTTGCTTCTTTGACACTCTCCTGGTTTTCCTCCTTCCCATCTGACAGCTCCCACTTACGTCCATTATTGTTCTCCTCCATTACCCTTAAGCATAGATGCCACCCAAAACTCTGTCCTGGGCCCACTGTCCTTTGCTGACCTTGACCTCATTTATTACTTGTACCTAGATGTCTCTCAGATCTAAGGTACACCCAGGATGAGCCTATAAGGCCTGCCTGCATCCCCCTCATGTCTCCTTAAGGTGTGATGTTGCCTTAAAAAGATTAAATCCTTATTAACAAGAGTGACATAGGTGAGGCCATTGTTCTGACATTGGTGATGCTTTTTTGACAAGGTATGGACTCACATTGTCCCAAGTGTTGCTGAGTGAACCCACCTTGAGTTCTCTTTTATAGATGAGGAAACTGAGACTTGTGGAAGGTGAAATTACTCACTCTCAGTCATTCAGCCACTAAGCATCAGAGGCAAAATTCATACCCAGGTATCTCTTGACTTCTCTATGAGCCCTAGCTGCTAGTTCCTCCTATGGAAAGATAGAGTGCTGGACCTGGAGTCAGGAAGACTCATCTTCCTGAGTTCAAATCTGGCCTCAGACACTTACTAGTGACCCTGGGCAAGTCACTTAGCCTTGTTTGCCTCAGTTTCCTCACCTGTAAGATGAGCTGCAGAAAGAAACGGCAACCACCCTAGTATCTTTGTCATGTAAACTCCAAATTGGGTTACAAAGAATCAGACAAGACTAAATAATAACGATAAAATTAGATATATGAAGAAATACTATTTCTCCCACTTAGAACCCTTTCCAAACCTTCCTTTACAGGAAAAGGGGGAAAGGAAAGGTTAAGTAAGGCCTTTCCTCGACTGGAGGAAGGGTGATAATCACACTTACTGTGTGTCTAGATATTCTGATTGCCCCCCAGCACCTGGGGGGCACACAAGAACAGAGCCTGTCCTCCTTCGAAATTCCAGGCTAAGATATTGATCACAGGAAGGAACTCTTAAGGGGATGTGTTCGGGAAGGAACTGAGTGGTGAATATTTCTGGAGTGTTAACTCCAAACTGCATTGCAACGTGTCACAATCCTCTCCTTATTGAAGATTCCTGTAACTGTTACCTGAAATCTTCTTAGGGCAAAGAGTTATATCACAGGAGACTTACACCACTTTGGGCATATCTCTCTCTCTCTCTCTCTCTCTCTCTCTCTCTCTCTCTCTCTCTCTCTCTCTCTCTCTCTCTCTCTGTTGTTTCTGGCATACGTGAGCATCTATTGCAGACTATATTATTAGTACAGATATGTTTTTTCAATAATCCCTCGAACGAAATAATGCAGAATGAAATGTGCAGAATCAAGAGAACGTTAAATACGGTAACAGCAATATTGTTCAAAGAATAACTGTGAAAGACGAAGCCTTTCTGAGTAATATGAATGTTCAAAGAAAATATGAAGGACTTTTGAAGGAAAATGCTATCCACCTCCAGAGAAACATGCTTCCATATGTGTGTATATGTATATGTGTATGTGTATATATGTGTGTGTCTGTGTCTGTGTGTGTATATGTTTGTGTGTGTGTGTGTGTGTGTCCAATGTTGGCCTTGTCTGATACAGGATTGGGAGGGAGGAATAGAGATTACTCAGAACTCAAAATAGAACAAAATAATTTATAAAAGAAAAAAATTTAAAAATACTCCCCAATCCCATCCCCACAACAAATTACCTAATATTCATTTTATATATGTAGGAACACTTCCTATGGATCTTGGCATGTGCTCAGGCCCCTTACTATGGGACATGTGCTTCAGAAAACAAGGCAGAGATTTCTTGTAAATACTTTGTACATATTCCTACGTGTGCACGTGGTCTCCCCCAATACAATGTCAACTCTCTGAGGTCAGGAACTGTTTCGTTTTTGGTTTTATATCACCCCCAGCACCTAACACAGTGCCTGGCATACTATAGGTACTTAATAAATGTTGGTTGACTAACTCTAATTCCAAACCTTCTACTAGGCTATGCTTCTGGATCTCTACCTCCCCGGATTTTCATGGAGCACTTTATCCTTTGTTCTCACCTTTGCCCCAGAACATCCTACCTTATGTATGATTTGTTGGTATACATGTCATATGCCTTCCTTGTATATTTGCAAACTATTTGGAGGCATTATGCTCTCTGTATACCCAACAACTAGCCCAAATCCTGGCCCAGAGTGGGCACTTGATAACTGTTTGCTGATCAGACTTGGTGCCTTTGTTTGTGCTGGCTTTCCAGGATTGTAGTTTGTGAGAACTGAACTTTGTGTCTAGCCCATAAAAAGGACTTTGGAAAAAGGCCTACACAATTACAATATAATCTCTTAGCTAACTAGATATTAGAAACAAGAAGGTGGTACAGCGAGTAACTAGCCATGAAATCCTGGGCAAGTCACGTAACCACTCTCAGTCACACTTTCCTTATCTGTAAAACAGGGATGACAATAATAATACTCACAGGGCTATTGTGACAATCAAATGAGATAAATTACGTCCAGTGCTTTGTAAACCTTTGTATAAGATGCTGTATAAAGGCCAGCTCTTATTATAAAAACTCCCTGTAGGCATCAAAAACCAAGGAAATACAAATACTACAGAAAGCATTCCCATCAAACAAAATTATCAGAATAATTTCATTTAATCTGACACATAGATCACCCCTCGAACAAAAGCCCATTCATGTCCTTCTATTCATATATGAGCACTCAGTCAATAAGTATTAAGCACCTATTATGTGCCAATTCTTTACAAATGTGCTACTAACAATGGCAGAGTGGGTGGATGGGAACAGTTTATTCCAACAGCAATGAAGATGGATGGAGCAGGCACCATGGAGTGATTAGGGTTTATTCATCCATCAAAGAAGCCTCTGTCATCTGCATCTCATACGTCAATAATAGCGAGCTTCCTCTTCTCCCCAATTCCTCATCTCACATGAATTCTGCTTCACCTTTGTCTCACATAAAATGGTGAGACCTTGCCGAGGCAAACGTGACCAAGTGGTTCCATTCTACCCTGTCATCACCAGATCACCCCCTCTATCCTTCCAACTCTCTCATTTATCTTCAGTCTCTCTTGATTTACTGTCTGCTTTCTTACTACCTAAAAACCTGCCCTTCTCTTCCCAGTCTTCAAAAGAACTTTCATTTGATTCTTCCATCCCCACTAACTATTGTCCTATGTGTCTTCTTTTCTTTGTGATCAAATTCCTTGAAAAGACTGTCTACAAGAGGTTTCTCCACTTTCTCGCCTTTCATTCACTTCTTAACCCTACAGTCCAACTTTCAACCTCCGCTCTCTCCAAAGTTATCAGTGATCTCTTAATTGTCGAATCCAACAGCCTTTCCTCAGTCCTCATTCTTCTTGACCTCTCTACAGCTTTCGACACTATTGCTCACCCTCTTCTCTTTAATATTCTCTTCTCTCTGGTTTTTAGGAAGCCACTCTCTCCTAGTTCTCCTCCTGCCTATATAAGCTTGCTCCCTCAGTCTCCTTTGCCGAATTGTCATCCTCTAACCATTGGTGTCCTACAGGGTTCTGCTCTAGGTCTTCTTCTCTTCTCTTTTCTCTCTGTACTACTTCACTTGGTGGTCTTATCAATGCCCATGAATTTAATTACCATCTATGATGATGATTCTCAAATCTACTTATCCTTCCTTAACCTCTCTGTTGAATCCAATCTTACATCTCCAAATGCTTTTCAGACATCTTCAACTAGATATTCAGTAAACATCTTCCCCACCCCAGGGCAAAATTTTATTATAATCAATTCTAAGGGACTATTCAATTTATTTTTAAAATTAAAATCTATTCAAAATAATTGAGCCATTGGTTGGAATTTAGAAATGTTTAAGTGGATATATCTGTAGAAACAATATTTTACCCATAGAAAGAAATGAGTACCATATAAAATATTAGAATACACTATAACAAGTTATCTATGTTTTACATATTCCAAATTGTTTGTGGAGGAACGGAATAGTTGAAACTTCATCTACAACCAATTTTTACAATTAACCCATTTAAATGTTCAGTAAACATCTTAAACTCAATATATCCCAAACTAAACTTATAGTTTCCCCCAAACTTTCTCCCACTTCCTAACTTGTCTATTTTTGTCAAGAGCACCACCATCCTCCCAAGTCTCTTGGTTCACAATCTAGGGATCATCCTGGACTCCTCACTATCTCTTGTCCTCCATATTCAATCTGTTGCCACAGCCTGTCAATATCAACTTTACAACAACATCTCTAAAATGCACTCCCTTCTCTCCTCTTCTACTGCAGACCCTCACCACCTCATGCTTGAACTACTGCAATGGGTGGAAATATCTTCCATAGTTACAGCTAGGGAAATAATTTTTATTTTTTAATTCAATTTTATTTTATTTTCAGTTCCAGATTCTTTCCCTCCCCTTGCTTCCTTCCACATCCATTGAGAAGGCAAGAAACACAAAACCCATTCATTACAAATATGAAAGCATGAAAAACAAATTTTCTGCATAAGCTATGTTATAGGAAGAAAAAAAGAAAAAGAGAAAAAATTTACTTTGATCTTCTCTCTGAGTTCATCCGTTCTCTGTCTGGGAGTGGACAGCATTTTTCGCCATGAGTCCTTCGGAATTGTGATGAATCATTGCATTAATCAGAGTTACTAAGTCTTTCACAGTTGATTATCTTTACAATATTGTTGTTACTGTATAAATTGTTCTCCTAGGTCTGCTTTTTTCACTCTGTATCTGTTCATATGATTCTTCCCAAGTCTTTCTGAAACCATCTCCCTCATCTCTTACAGGAAAATAGTATTCCATCTCATTCAACAGTGGCCATGGCTACTTGCAGAGCTCTCAACCCATGGATGGTAAAGGAGTTGAACAAATGATCAGATTACAAAGGTCTACTTGTTGGCACTGGGGGCACGACTCTGTTGCTTTGCTCATGCTCAGATCTGGGTCACAGTCCTGGGTGGCAATCCTAGGATGAGGAAGGGCACTAGCACACCGGAGCTTTCAGTCTTGGTGGAGCAGGGACCTTGTCACAGTTCCAGGGCAGGAAAGAGTGTTTGTGGTCACTCACAGACCAGAGCTCAGGCCCGGAGAGGAGTGGGAGGGGAAGGGAATAAGAAAAGGGGTGGTGGTGATAGAAGAGAGGTCAGATTGGGGGAGGCAGTAGTCAGAAATAAAACATTTCTGAGGAGGGACAGGGTGAAAGGAAAGAGACAATAGAAAAAATGGGGGGAAATAGATTTAGCAATTGTAACTGTGAAAAGATTTTGAAGCATATTTCTCTGATAAAGGCTTCATTTCTCAAATATCTAGGTAACTGAGTCAAATTTATAAAAATGAGAGTCATTCCCCAAATGATAAATGACCAAAAGATATGATTGGTTTTCAGATGAAGTAATCAAAGTTTCTATTGCCATATAAAAATGCTCTAAGTCACTATTGACTGGAGAAATTAAAATTAAAACAGTTCTGAGGTACTACCTCATACCTATTAGATTGACTAGTAGGACAGAAAAGAAAAATGACTAATATTGGGGGAATAGGAGGAAAAATGAGACATTAATGCACTGTTACTGGAGTTGTGAACTCATTCATCCATTCTTTAGAGCAATTGGGAACTATATCCAAAGGACTATAAAACCTTGCATACCCTTTGACCTAGCAATGCCACCACTCCTAGGTCTGTATCCAAAAGAAGGTTAAAAAAAAAAACAGAAAAAGACCTACATGTACAAAAAAATTATAGCAGCTCTTTTCTGATGGCAAAAAAAAAATGGAAACTGAGTGTACATCCATCAATTGGGGAATGGATGAACAAATTGTGCTATGTGATTATGATGGAATGTCATTGTGCTGTAAGAAATGATGAGCAGAATGCTCCCAGAAAAACCTGGAAAGACTTATATGATCTGATGCAAAGTGAAATGTACTGTACACAAAGTAATAACAATATTGTAAGATGCTCAGCTAGGAATGAGTTAGCTATTCTTAGCGATCAAATGATCCAAGAAAACTTAAAAGGACTTATGATGAAAAATACTATCCATCCCCAGATAAGGAACTGCTGGTACCTGAATACAGATTGAAACATATTTTTTTACTTTATTTTTCTTGAGGCTTTTTTTGGGGGCTGTGTTTTCTTTCACAACATGACTACACATGTATAACCTATATCAAATTATTTGCTTTCTCAATGAAGGAGGAAGGGAGAGAAGAAGAGAAAGAATTGGAACTCAAAGTTTTAAAAATTAAAAATTGCTTTTACATGTAATTGGGAAAAATAAAATATTAAAGAAAAAAGAATATTGAAATGAGGGACACATAAGAGATAAAACATAATTTTAATTATACTTAAATGGAAAAGTTTTACACAACTAAAATCAATGCAGCAGCTAGGATAGGAAGGAAAACTGACGATTGGGAAAAAGAAACCTTTTATCAAATGTCTCTGATAATGGTCTGATATCCCATAGAGAGAGAATTAGTACAAATATATGACCACTCCAATGTATAAATGGTCAAAGATTAGAAACAAATAGCTCTCCAAAGAAAAACATACTATTATCCACATTATAAAAGGTTGCTCTAAATCATCACTAATGAAAGAAATGCAAACCAAAACAATTGTGAAGTCTCATCTCAAACCCAACAAACTGGCAAAGATGTCAAAAGAAGGCAATATCAATATTGGAGAAGCTTCCAGAAAATCAGCACACTACGTATATACTGTTGGTAGAACTGTGGGCTAGTCCAATCATTCTGAAAACGAGTTTGGAATGACACAAATGTACACTTGACCCTGAGATCTCACTAGTAAGCATAATTGAGTCAAATCATCAAGAGATCAAAGACAATATATGCCAAAATATTCACAGCAACACTTTTCTTCAGTATGAACTAGAAACGAAGTAGATGTCCATCAATTGGGGTTTAGCTAAATGAACTATGGTACATGAACCTAATGAAATATTTTACCATGTGTAAGACATGACAAATAAGAGGAATTCAGAGAAACATGGGAAGACTTATATAAACTAATTTCATCAGTTTCATTAACTAATTTCCTAAGTCAACAGAACCAAGAAAACAATACCGATAATCACTACAATAATGTAAATGGAAAGAATTTAAAAAAAGTAACTTAATGCTTCGTAATTACAATGACTAAGCTTGGCTCAGGAAAAGAGATGAGAAAATTCACCTCCCTTTGTTGCAAAGGTGGAAGATTTTGGGTATGCATTGTAACATATATTGTCAGAAACTGTTCATGAGTTGGCTAGTTTGGTTGAGATACTTTTCTTCGTTCTTTTAAAATTTTTGTCATAGGGGATCATTCAGAGGGTCAAGGGATACATTTGGAAATTAATGTGATTTTTAAAGCATTTTAAAGAAAAATAAGAGTTGGAAAATAACTAAAATTAATAACAATTTAAAATAAAAAAATAAGAGTGGTAAAGAAAAGTCTGTAAGTTTGAGTGAAAGCCTAAAGGTTTGGTTTTAATTATTCTAATGACAATTAAACTTGATGCTCAGAGATCTTTTTCTTCTTATTTCCTAGTTTTAAAGGTCTGTTCTAGAGTGTTTAGGTTCATTTCTGCAAAACACTATGTGCAGGAAACAGTACTGAAAGATAGAGGAAACACAAAGTTTAAATAAGACCCAGTCAGTGCCCCATTGAAGTTATTTATCTCATACGCTGGATATGAGATGATATCAGACAGATAACTATAATAGGATTATAGATTTAGAACCTAAAAGGACCTTAGAAGTCATGTGGTCTAATCTCCTCATTTTGTAGATTGAAAATCTAAGGGTCAAAGAGAAAAATAATCATTATTCCAGTCCTCTTATAACAGTTGCTGAATGTCTATCCTCCTGATAAGGGGGATAAATGCACTTTGTATGTTGGATAGTTGGGGAGAAAAGGGGGAAGAGGGGAGTGGAATTGTGCTAGTTATGTGACCTTGAGCAAATCACTTAACCTCTCTGAGGATCAATTTTCTCACCAGTTTGTAGGAAACTCCGTACATCAGGAACTGTTCTGAAATGCATAGTTTTATCTGGGAACATTGATATACGGTTTTATCTGGGAACACTGATATACGGTTTTATCTGGGAACATTGATATACGGTTAATTGGCTCGTCTAGGGTCTTATAGCCTAGTATGTTTCCTGAGCCAGACCTCAAACCTGGGTGTTCTTGACTAGGAGAGTGGCTCTCAATCACCTGTAAAAAGGAAGGAGTAATACTTATATTGCCTCCCTTGTAATGTGATTGGAGAAAAGCCTTTGTAAACTTTAAAGTCTATAGGAATGTTAGCTATTTTAATTTAGCAGATCAGGAAAGAGGGACTGCCAGGCATGGAGCCAAGTTAACATCCCTCTAAGTGCCTCAGGCAACTCCAGGTAGTTCTCTAGTAACCTTTTAATCAGGTTTCTGCATCTACGCTAAGAGTTCATAACACCAAAGAAATCATATCATTTCAGAGTATCCTCAGCATCCAACATAGTTCCCTACATAAAGAAAGGGCTTCATCTGTGACAGCCAAATTGAGGTTTTCCACTTAATTTCCACTTGTCATGTCCAAAATTTAAGAAAAAGGTAAACTGAGGCACTCTTCTCTGAACAAAGTTATGGTTTATTAGATTACCTCTAAACGAGTACTTAACTTGGACAAAAAGGGTGATATCATAAACATATTGGAGGAGCAAGAAAGAAATTATATTAAGATTTATGAACAGAGAGAGTTCAAAACCAAATAAAGGATAGAGAGGATCCCAGAAGATAAAGTGGACAGTTCTGATTATATAAAATTTGAATTTTTTTTTTACACAAACAAAACCGTGCACCTAAAATTAGAAAGAAAACAGGTAACTGAGAAAGAAAGCTTTGCTGGAAGTTTCTCTGGGAGAGGTTTCCTTCCTAGATTTATAGAGAACTGATTCTAGTTTTTAGGAGTAGAAGCCCCTCTGCAACTGATCAATGCAAAGAGCAACAATGATTACAGACAATTCATGATGATACATTCCACCCCAATCCTTCCCAGAAAGCAGTGGACTTAGAGTGGCTATTTATATTTTTGGACATGATCACTGTGGGAATTATTTTGGCTTGACTATGCACATTTATTATAAGGTTTTGTTTTTCTTTCTTTTTCCATGGGGCAGATGGTAAAGAGAAAAAAACTGATTTTTGTTAATTTTTTTAAATTTTAAATGTTTTTTTTAAAAGAGCACTATTCCCCAATAGGCAAATGGTCAAAAGGTATGAACAAACAATTCTCAAAAGAAAAATTGCAAAGCATTCAAACCACATGAAAATCCTCCAAATCACTAATAATAAGAGAAATATAAATCAAAACAAGTCTGATGTTTTACCTCACACCTTGAAAATGGGTAAAAATGACCCCCCAAAAATGGCAACACTCATTGTTGGGGAGGGGGAAGGAAGATGGCCACACTAATATGTTGTTGGTGTAGTTGTGAAATGGTACAGTCATTTTAGAAAGCAATTTGGAATTAAGCAAACAGAATAAAATGTCTGTACGCTTTGAACCAGAGACATTATTACTGCACATATCCCAGGAAGCCATCAATGAGAAAATAATCCTCATATACTCCAAAATATTTATAGCAGCACTTTCTGTGACAGCTAAGAATTGGAAACAAAGTAAATACCCATCAATTGGGAAATGACTAAACAGATTGTGATACATGAATGTTATGTGCTACTGTGCTATAAGAAATGATGTGTGTGATGAATACAGAAAAGCATGAAAAGATCTACATGAACTGAGGCAAAGTAAAGTAAACATGGCCAAGGAAACAACATACACTAACCACAACAATGTAAATGGAAAGAACTACATACCAAAATAAGTAAGTGTAACAAAATTATAAAGATCAGTCTCTTCAAATGAAAAGATATGACAGCCCCCAAACACTTTTTTGTGGAGGTGGAAGGTTCACAGTTGTAACAAACACATTGCACGTTTCTGGACTTTCTCAATGTGTTGATCAATTGTGCTGACTTTTTTTCTCCCTCTCTAAAATAAAATACTATTTTTCATATAGGACAGCTCTCTGGGACAGAGGAGGGATACAGAGGATAATATAATAATGTAAGAAATGGAAAACATCAATTAAAATAATTACATACACAGTATCAATTTTAAAACAATTGCATATAAAGTTAATTAAATATAATATACATGACATATATAATAATGATATAAATATCAATCAAAGGAAAATGCGAAACACTAATTAAAAAGCACTGTTCTGAAGTCAAAAGATATCTATTTAAATCCTACCTCTGATGTTTACTCTCTCTCGCTCTCTCTCTGACTTTGGTCAATCTCCCAGGCTTCCATTTCCTTTTCCATAAAATGAGTTTATAGTAGATAACTTTTTAGATATCTTTGAACTTTAAATCTGGGCCTCAGTTTCCTAATATGCAAAATGAGATAGTTATATGTTATATAGTTATATGTTTCTGTAATTCTTTTCCAGCTAGTTGGTACAGTGGATAGAGCACCAGTCCTGAAGTCAACCAGACTTCAAATCTGGCCTCAGACATTTACTAGCAGCGTGACCCTGGGCAAGTCACCCAACCCTGTTTGCCTCAGGAAATGGAAAACCACTCCAGTATCTTTGCCAAGAAAACCCCAAATAGAGTCATGAAGAGTAGAATTCGACTGAAAAATGACTAAACACCAACAGCAAAAGAACAATATATGTCATCTTATTAATGCATTGTGGGTTCCTTGGAAGCAGGGCTCTGTCTAATGTAAAGAGCTAAAAACCAGAATAAGTAAAGAGGTAATAAGGAAGCATCTAGCTGCCCTTAATGATTTCAAGTCATCTGGACCCAAGAAATTACAACTCCAGGTCTTGAAAGAAGCATGGTAGATACAAAGTGAGCCAATAGTATTTGGAGGTTTTTTGTTTTTGCTTTTTATTCTAAACTTAACACCAAACAAAATGAACACTTTCACAGACATAGCAAAATAGAAAAAAAAGTTGTACATGAAACTGACTTTCACACATACAACTCGCTTTCCTTCTGATGAATGTAATAAACTCAACATGTAACATTCTAAGCTATACTACTACTTGTCTGTGATTCCTTTAGGCCTTCCATCTGTTTTGTCTTCTATGCATTTTTTTTTTTAAAAAAAAGGTTTCAACAGCTTTTTTCTTTATTTTCCTTTCTCTTTTTTTTTTGACAACCCTATTTCATCCTCCCCCTCTTTTATCCTCCCCACCTCCCCATACTGGAGAAAAAGAAAAAGAAAAACACTTTACTAACAAATATGTGTAATCAAGCAAAACAAAAATTCCGCACTGGTTGTCTGAAAGTATAACTTGAGTCTCTTCCCTCTCTCTCAGGAGGTCGGTATCATCCTTCATTCTTCCTTTGGAACTATGGTTAATCATCACACTGACCAGGGTTCTTAAGTCTTTCATAGTTGTTAACATTTTAATGCCACTGCTACTGCATGAACTATTAGAAGAGGTGGCTAGGTGGTGGTGACGCAGCAAATAGAGCACCAGCCCTGGAGTGGGGAGGATCTGAGTTCAAATCTGAACTCAGACACTAGGTATGTGACCTTGGGTAAGTCAATTAACCCTGATTTCCTCCGCAAATGAATAAATGAACTGTTTGGATTTTTTCCCTCTTCACTCTGTATTAGTCTACATGCCTTCCCAAGTTTCTCTGAAACCATCCTTTCCATCAGTTTTATTGTTCAATAGTCTTCCTTTGCATTCACATATCATAATTTGTTCAACCATTCCCCAACTGATGGACACTTCTTAGTTTCCAGTTCTTTGTTATAACAAAAAGAGCTCCTATAAGAATTTTTGTACCTTTGAGTCCCTTTGCTCATTCTTTGCTCCCTTTAGGATGTAGTCCTGGTAGTGTTATCACTGGGTTAAATGGTATGCATAGACTAGTGACTCTTTGGGCATAGTTCCAAATTGCTTTCCAGAATGGCCATAACCATTAAACAGCTCCACTGACAGTGCCTTCATGTGCTCTTTTCCCCCACAGTCTCTCCATAAATTCTCATTTTCCCTTGTTTGCTAACTTTGCTAATCTGTCAGTGATATTTGAAAGGTTATAGAAAATGAGAGAGATACCACAGAACTATAGCAGAACAAACATATCAGTTTTCAAAATGGAAGGGGAACAGAATCTGCAAACCTTAAACCAAGTAGGGTAGCTTTGATTCCTGGAAAAACTCTAAAATGGATCATTAAAGACTTGGTGAACCTCAGGAAAAGGAAACTGTGATTAACAGAGAGCCAATGTGAAAGATTTCATCAAGAGCAAGTCATTCATGATGGAAAATGCTATTATCCACATCCAGAAAAAGAGCGATGGAGTCTGAATGCAGATCAAAGCAGACTATTTGCTCTCTATTTTTTGTTTTTTCTTTCTCATAGTTCATCCTATTGGTTCTAATTCTTCTTTACAACATGACTAATGTGAAAATAGGTCTAATATGAATGTATATGTAGAGTCTATATCAGATTGAACAGTGTCTTGGGGTGGAGGGAGAGGGAGAAAATTTGGAACTCAAAATCTTATGGAAGTGAATGTTGAAAACTAAAAAATTAATTAATTTTTTTAAAAAACAGTAGGTCATGCCTGAAGACTGATACTCAGAAGAAATACTAACATTAGATAGATAAATCTGGGTTCTATTTCTGTATGATAGTAATTGTCACTATTTTTTCCCTCATTTGAGGTTTGAATTGAGAATAACTTTCTTGACAGAAAATTAATTGTTGAGAGAGGAATATGATAGGAAACACTGGTGATGTAAAAACAAAAAAAAATCAATAAAGCTTTTAAAAAAAACTTTTATTTTCAGTTTTTATTTTTTCCTTCCCTCAAGCTCTTCCCCCACTTATTGAGAAGGCAAGCAATATGGTACCCATTATACAAACGTTTATATTTTAAAAGTGAACTATGAGAGCAGCTAAGTGGCAAAGTGGATAGACCACCAGCCCTGGAGTCAGGAGGACCTGAGTTCAAATCCATCTTCAGACACTTACTAGCTGTGTGACTCAGGACAAGTCATTTAACCCTGATTGCCTCCAAAAAAAAACAAAACCATACTGGGAACATGGTTCATGCACAGATCCTCTCTGCTTACTCATCTGATGTACCCTCCACTTGTGGAGAGCCTGAGGAGCTTGCTTCTGGAAGATTCCTAATGTCATGTAAGAGAAATTCCATGGAAAGACCATGAAGCATGCATAGACATTCTGTAACTGATTCCAGTTGGCTAACTATATGGTTATATCTTTTTTCAGTTGGATGCCTACCTGGAACTGTCAGCATCTTCAAAACAAATCCGGACTCAGCTTTGAGCACCTCTTTATTTCACTCACATATAGGTGACTTTTTCATGAGTGACATCCAGTGAGAGACCATGAAGTAGGAGAAAATTTGGTGTTTGTGTTTTGTTCATAAGAGCAGGAGACCATATGGTCCCCCAAAAATGAGGCTTAATCCTTAGGCCTTTTCATGCATTCTTTTCTAATGCAGGTGAAGGGAATGGAGTCTCCAACCTCAGTTAAGAAAGCGAGCCATGGGAATGCAGAGATTGGAATCCAGACTGGGTCTTGTAGCCAGCCCAGCGCTGAGACTGACGAGGGAGGAGCAGTCATCAGGGGAGATATCTGGGACCCCAGCACAGCTGCCGGATTCACGCTGTAGTCATGCTGCATCTGACCAGAAATAAACTTGGTAGGACTGAAGATATGAAGAAGTGAGCTAAATTTTGAGCCTACTCCCCAGACATTGTGATAGTACGGGGCTGAATATGCCATGAAGGTATGGGGGAGGGAGGGATAAAATGTTTGTATCTTTCTTCCGGCTTTTTCCTCTTAAGTAAAAACTAATTAATGTAATGTTGTTAAATTGCTAATCACTGACCCCTAATCAATATGGGGAACACAGCCTTTAGGGCTCAAACTGATGGCAAAAGAGAAATACAGCTCCCCAGAATTATCCCCTGGAACCCTGAGGTAGAGACATAGCTTGGTTCTGGGAGAGGGAGCTAGAGCAAACACTCTACAGTAGAAAAAAAGGCAGGTCATGACAGACCAACCTCATTGACTTTTTTGATTGGGTTACTAAACTGGTAGAACAATAGAATGCTGTATAGACACAGTTTACTTTGTGGTTGGTCAGTTGTTTTTCAGTCATGTCCGACTCTATGACTCTATTTGGGGTTTTCTTGACAAAAATACTGGAGCAGTTTGCCATTTCCTTCATCAGCTCATTTTACAGATGAAGAAACTGAGGCAAACAGGGTTAAGTGACTTGCCCAGGGTCACACAGCTAGTAAATGTCTGAGGCCAGAATTGTACTCAGGAAAATTTTCCTGGCCTCAGGTCCAGCAGTCTATGCACTGCTCCACCTAGCTGCCGCACAGTTTATTTAGATTTTAGCATTTTATAAAGCGCCTCATACTATTCTTAGGGATAAGATAGAAGTGGTCTAAACAACAACATGTTTAAGTGGATTTGGAACTGATTGAATGGGCGACTTAAAAGGATTCGATGTCAACTTGGCAAAAAATCTCCACTGGAGTGCCCAAGGGAGTGGTACTTGGCCCTGTGCTGTTAGTGTTTTTATTAATGATTCAGATAAAGGCAAAGGTGATGAAACTGGCAGATGACACAATGATAGAAGGGACAACTGACAAACTGAATGACAGAGACAGGACCCCTGAAAGATCTTAACAGACCATAGCATTAGATTGAGTCTAGACGAAGTTGAATAAGAATGTCTTATCCTTGGGCTCAAATATCAACTCCACAGATACAAGATGGTTAGACTGCAACTTGAAAAAGATTTGGGGCTTTCAGGGACTATAAGCACTGTAGAATTTAGTAATATAATGTGACAGTCAAAAACCAAACAAAAAGTGGAGACTTGGGCTGCATCAAGAGAAGCGTGGCTGCACTTTCTCTAGACAGAGCATTATGGTAAATCCTAGAAACCACAATTTAAGAATATTTTGAGTTGTAGAGAGAGCAAAAGAAGGCAACCAGGAAAGTGAAGGGTATATGAGGATAAGGAAGGTTTAGCCTGAAGAAGAGGAGATTAAATAGGGGACTTGAGAAGGGCCACCATGTAGAGGCTTTAGACTGTTTCTCTTTGACCACAGAAGGGAGAACCCAGAGTAAGAGATAGAAGTTGATAAGAGGTCAATTCAGGCTTGACTTCAGGAGAAACATTTTAAAAATTGACTTGTCTAAAAATGGAATGTGCTACTTGGGCAGGTAGTGGGCTCCTATTCATCAGAGACCTCCAAATATTTTTAAACAAAACATTTATTAAACCCTTATTGTGTACCAGACTGCAGAGGCTATATAACCAAACATCAAGTTGGTTGGATGCCTTTTCTGATATGGGCTAGCCTAGGGAGGCACTGAGGTTCTTCCCAACTCTGACTCTATGATGTAACACCTAGCACAGTGTTCTATGTTATTCTGTTACTGGGTCTATCGTTCATTGTTATGGTTTATCCTTCATTCTCAAAAAGGACCATATCAGGAAGGTGATGCTATGACAATGCAAGTGAATTTGATTTAACTGAGGCTAAGTCATCAGCCTTACTTTCTCCTCCCAAAACATCTGGGTCCAGTGGTCAGATGTAGACAGGACAACTGGAGATGGAC
Organism: Bettongia penicillata ogilbyi; assembly: GCA_023548195.1. Classification (NCBI taxonomy): domain Eukaryota; kingdom Metazoa; phylum Chordata; class Mammalia; order Diprotodontia; family Potoroidae; genus Bettongia; species Bettongia penicillata. The sequence continues at coordinate 473,000 of JAJHZJ010000850.1, read as the reverse complement.
ACCACTGATTCCATAAAACAATACTTAGAGAACTGAATTGAGCTGAGTTGTGTTAACTTTGAGGGGGAAAAAATTCATTTCCTCACTAATATTAAAAAAAAAAAAAAAGCCCTCTTACCTCCAGAGACTCACACTGACAGTCAGACAGACAGGGAAGTTGGATTAGCAAGCCACCTGGAGCTCCCAGGGACTTTCCAGCTTCCTCCTAGCACTGCCTAGTCCTGTGGCTCCTCGTCCCCTCCCCTCTCCTCCCTTTCCTGCACCTCCACCCCACTTCTGTTGATTTTGACATAAACAAGTTGAGAAACAAGTAAGTTAGGAATCTACTTTGTAGCAGTGGATGCCACAGGGTTGGAAGAGTAACAAATTTCATTGAGTAATCCCTCCAAAATGGCAGATTCCCATCTATACTGAGCCTGCAAGTTTAGGGCAAAACTGTTCCAGGCTTTCTAGTGTGTAACACCAACTGCCAGTCCCTTCGGGGGAAGTTCCTTGGGTGTTCTTCTCCCACTGTTAAGTCATACTTTCCTTGTTGGATGTCTGTGAACATGTTGTTACACCATGACTGATATCAGCTAGAGTGCCCATAAGGTCAAAGAAGGAAGAGTGCCTCTAAAATCTCAAACTCTCTCTCTAAAATCTAATGACTCTATGTTAAATGAAGGGAAGGTGGGGAGTGGGGAGCAGACTGAACTTGCTTTCTAGACCCACTTCCTAGAAGAAAACTCCCATTTTTAAAGATTCAATTTTGTTTTACATTCAAGTCCAAATTCTCTTTCTCCTCCTTTCTCCCTCCCAAGCAAGAAAAATGAAACCTGTGACAAATACTGAAGCAAAACAAGTTTTTGTATTGGTAAAGCCTCTCTTCTTGAATGGAAATTCACCTGCCATCAAAAATGCTAGGGACAAAAACTGAGTCATTATAGCAACTAGGATCTGAGAATCTTGGGTCACACTTGACTAACAGTACTAGTTTAGAATAGGTGTTTGGTGAGGTTTAGGGAAATCAGAGAAGTAGGAGAAGATGATTTCTCAAGCTGAGTTTTAAGGGTTAATTAGGAAATCATTCAGTAAGCATTTACTAAGCACCTACTAATAGTGAAAACAGTATCTGCTTTATTGAGGAGCCCACAATCTAATGGGAGAGAAAACATACAATAACTATGTACAAACAAGTTTTATTAGGAATAAATAGAAAATAACAAGGAAAGGCACTGGAATTAAAAGGTGGAGGGAAAATATCCCAGGCTTAGGGAGCAGAATGGAATGAGGGAGAGAGGAGCTGACTAAATATTTATAACAGCTCTTTTTGGGCTGGTAAAGAGCTAGAAACAAAGGGTTGCCCATCAACTGAGGAATGGTTGAACAAGTAATGGTTTTGTAATGTCATGGAACCATAAGGATCACTGTGTCATAAGAAATGACTAAGAGGATCGTTTCAGAGAATCCTGGGAAGATTTGTATGAAGCATGGCAGAATAAAGCGAGCGGAGTCAGAAAAACAATTTATCCAGTAACAGCATCCTAAACAAGTTTGAATTAACAACATCATGAACAACTTTGAAAGCCCTAAGACCTCTGATCAATGCAATAGCCAATCACAATTCCAGAGAATTAACGTGAAGCAAGGTCCCCACTTCTTGACAGAGATGATGTCTTCAAGACAGTGAACTGGACACGTCCAGTGCTGGAATTTGTTTTGCTTGACTATGAATATTTGTCACAAGAGTTTTGTTTTTCTTTTAAATTATTGGGGGGAGAACTTGGAGAGAAAGAAAATAAACGTTTGCTAAAGGAAAAAATAAACGGGAAAGGGGGAATGCAGGCTCTGATCCAACCTGAGCTGAGCCCACAAAATGACCTGTCCTGTCCCTAACACAAGAGGGGAAGGGTCCTGGGAACATTTGGAGCTTAGAGTTAGGAAAGAAGAAAATAAATTGATTGCTGAAGCAGGGGACAGCTTCTTCCGGGGTTATTGGATTTGCTGAGAAGAAAATAATACGAATCAGAGTTACTGCATGGCCCCAGCAGGTCTCTGGCCTCAGGGCTTCTGGGAGAGTGAGATTGCCCAATCTGTGTTGATGAGGAGAAAGGAGAAGCACCAAGGGGCAGAGCCTCCACTTCCCCTTTTGGTTCTAACCACGGTGCTCCAAGGAAGGGATGAGTGAAGAGCCATTGGCACACGCAAGGATGACAGAGTCAGGGACAGGGGGACAGTATGAGGTCTGAGGTGCCAGGAGAAAGGATCGTTACTGAGGTAGGAAAAAAGTAGATTAGCAGAAAAATTCCACTGACACATGGAGAAAGTGTGTTGTGAGAGAAAGAGGGGAGAAGATGCAATGTGGTACAAAGGAAAGATTTGAAGTTAGAGGATCTGAGTTCCAATTACACCTCTGTTTCTTTGCTTAGTTTCTTTTCTGTAAAATGAAGGGAATGGGTTAAATTATCTTTAGAGTCCCTTACAGTTTTAGGGAAGAAGATTATGGGCGAAGAATTCATCATATATAGGGAAAACACAGGGAAAAGGGGAAATATAGTCAGTAGAAAATGGCAGCTTTTCACAGGATAAGGAACTACAGACAATAAATCAATGTCAATATTAAACTTATATGCTCCAAATACCTTACCATCTAAACTCATAAAGGAAAAAATTAATTGAATTGCTAGAAGACATAGACCATAAAAAAATGTTGTGGCAGGAGATTTTAATGTCTCAGTTTGGGACAAATCTAACAGAAAGATAAACAAAAGGGGAAAATGAAATTGAATAAATTACTGGAGAAAATGGAACTAAAAAGACTCATGGCATCTTCTAAATGGGACTGTGAAAGAATATTTGTATTTCTTAGCAACACATAAAACTTTTACAAAAATCAGCCATGTATTAGGACACAAAGATATTGCAAATAAAAGTAAAAAGGAAGAAATAGCATTTCACAGTAAGTCAAATCCTGCCAATCATACATACTGGCTGTGTGGCCCTGGACAAGTTACTTGACTTTTCGGTGCTCTCGGCAACTCTCTAAGACTAGAAATTACAGATATGGTGCCAGCCTGCATTGGTAGATGAATTTCCTCATTCCAGAGTTTCCTATGGCAAGGAAATAACAGATCTAGTCCCTTATCCCTAACCAGAGAAACAACAGTTGATACAGAGCTCCAGATCAACCTTAGGTTTTCTCCTCTCTTTAATAAACTCAGGTTCCGGATGTACAAAACTCCAATTACTGCCACCATGACACCCAGATTCTTACAGTCTCTCAAACTGAGAGTCTCTACTCTCTCTAGTTCCCTATGGTTCAATATAGACCAAGTCCTTTTTTCCCAGTCAACTGAAATACTAAAAATCAATGGTCGGATTTTTCAAAAGGAGCTTTACAATGTAGGGAATGTTTCTACAATACTGTTTCATCTGGGGTGGGGACAAAAGAATGGGGAAGGTAATTAGACGGAACTTTGGGAGAAGGTTCAGTGGAGGTCTCCAAGAGAGAGTTTCATTTTGATTATGCCTTAATAAACTATCTGGCTACCGTATATTGAAAGTCTGTGTCCTGTGAGTGTGAGATCGCTATTAGATGAAAGATCTAGATGCAGAACAGACATAAAACCATATGTTTCCTACTTTTGAAAAAAAAAATCGGATAATACTCAATATCATCCCTTAGCTAAAATCAGCTAAAATCACAGTCAAAATGATTTTTTTAAAAGTTATTCAGCACTGCTGTTCAAAGTCATGTGACATAGGACGGGGAAGCCCCTCACATATGTGCAACAGAGATATTTGGATGAAATCCTTCGACTGGTGGCTTGAGGAGAGTGACATCTGGTAGGCAACTCAACTATCCCCTTCCCTCGGTGGATAATTAATATAATGACATTCTGCCCCCCTGTAGGCTTAAGGCCCAGGGCATGGGCCAATTTGAGCTGCTGACACTCCTGCAGTGCCCCACATGTCAAGTAGTACACACAGGCAGTGTGACAAACACAGCACCATGGGTGCCACAACAAGAGGGAAAACAAAACAAAACACAAAAGTCAAGCTAGGTAGCTGTAAGTATTGAAGGTCTATTTGTCAATCAGTCAACAAACGTTTATTAAGTGCCTACTAGGTGCCAGGTACTGTGTACGGCACAGGGATACAAATACAAAGGATGAAATGATTTCTACTCTTAAGAAACTTACCTTTTAATGGGGGAGAAGACAATATATGGACAACATATGGAAGATAATATATGGAAGACAATATATATTCAATAACATATTGAATAAATTTAAAGAGAATAAATGCAAGGTAGTTAGGGAAGGAGAATACTAGCATTTGGAAGGACTAGGGAAAGTTTCATGTAGAAGGTGATGCCTAAATTTCACCTTAAAGGAAGAGAGGGATTCTATAAGGCAGAGGTGAGAAGGAAGTGTATTCTATGCATGGGGACAAAGGCATAGTATGGAAAGGCGCGTGATGCAGGGTTGTATTTGAGGAACAGAGAAGAGTCCAGTTTGACCGGATCTCAGAGTGCTAGAGGAGTAATGTCCAATGAGACTAAAAAAAGAATTGGTACCAAGTTATGGAATACTTTAAAGCTAACTAGAAGAATATGTATGTATATAGAGACTATGTATATAGGAGATTAGATAGATAGATGGCTACATAGATATAGATGGATAGCTAGACAGATATAGATAAATGGGTGAATAATGGATAGATATATAAATAGATACATAGATACATTCATACATAGATAATAGATACATAGGTAAATTCAAAAGACAGAAATTGTAGAAAGAGAATAGAAAAGATCCTAAGTCAGACTCTTGAGTAATACCCACAGTTAGGGAGTATAATATGGATGATGAGACAGAAAAGTGGATTGAGAGGGAACCAACAGGTAGGAGAGAACAGTGTCACCAAAAGAATATCCAAGAGGAGATGGTGGTCAGCAGTGTCAAATGTAGCAGACGGGTCAAGAAGGATGAAGACCGAGAAAAGACCATCAGATTTGGTAATTAAGAGATCTTAGATAACTTTAGGAAAAGGCAGTTTGAACTGAGTGAAGAGATCAGAAGGCAGATTGCAAAGGATTAAAGAGTGAGAGGAGATTGAGTAAAGACAGTGAAGGTCAATAGCTTTTCTAGGAATTTGGTTAATAAAGGGAGGAGGGAAAGAGGACCGTGGGTTGAAGATGTAGTTGGGCCTAAGTCAAGTTCCTTCTCTCTGTCTCTCTCTGTCTCTGTCTCTTTCTCTCTCTCTCTCTGTCTCTGTCTCTCTGTCTCTGTTTCTTTCTCTCTGTCTCTGTGTCTCTCTCTCTTTCTCTCTGTCTCTCTCTGCATCTCTCTGTCTATCTCTCTCTCCTTTTCTCTCTCAACATAAGAGCTAGGCATATTTGAAGGCAATGGTGAAGGAACCAGTAGATCGGAAGATGTTGAAAATTCAAGATAGAAGAGATGATTGAGATTGTAACTGCTGGTGAAGACGGTGGGTGGGAAGGGGAATGGGACCAAGCACACTAATAGATGGGCTAGATTTGGCAAGAAGAAAGATGTTCTCAGTCAGAAGCTGAGGAAAGGAAGTGAGAATGGGGGGAGGGAGGAAGGGAGTGAATGTTTATTAGCACCTATTATATGCCATGTACTGTGCTAGGCACTTTACAGATATTATCTCATTCAAAACGGAGAGGATGCTAAGGAGTTTTGAGATGAAGAGAATGGAATATGAGAGGGCCTACAGAGAGGAGGATTTGACTTGTTTTCCTTGGGCCAAGAGTTTAGAACTAGAAGCGATGGGTGGATATTGCTGAAATATTTATTGTCATTTATTATCATTATTTAGCACCTACTATGAGGCAAGGCACTGTGCTAAGTGCTTTACAAATATTATATCGTTGGTCCTCACAACAGCCCTGAGAGAGAGGTACTGTTATTATCTTCATTTTGCTGTTGAGCAAACTGAGGCAGCCAGCAGTTAAATAACTTTTTCCAGGGTCACACACCTGACTAGTGTTTAAGGACAATTTGAACTCAGGTCTTCCTGACTCTAGAACCAATGCTCTATCCATTGTGCCACCTAGTGACCTTAATTTAAGAAAATAAAAACTTCCTAAAAATCAGAGCTCTCCCAAAGTGGAATGAACTACCTGAGGAGGCAGTAGGTTCCCCCACCAGAGGTATTCAAGCAAAAGCTGACTGATCCTGTGTGAGGGCATAGTAAAGGAGATTGCAGTTCAGTTAGTAGCTGGACTAAATGAGATCTCTTCCAGCTCTGAGATTCTGTGATTCAGAATTAAGGAGCTCATGGCGACAAAAGTGTCTTCCTGAGAGAACTCAGTCTAACTCATCTGAGCTCGGTAGAGACAGTTCAGAGAGTTCCCTTTGCCCTTGTCCCCTCCCCTCAACTCCGAAAACCCTGAATGAGGATGATCTTTCCAGATCAGAGCCCAGAGATTCCTCTCCTGAGCTCAGGTCATTTGTGTCATCATCATGTCTTCCTTCCAGGAGTCCCCCAAGGTCACTGCTATAACACACTTACATGTCTAGGTAAGTTTCATTTCGGATGACCACCGTCAGATCCCATATTGTCTTTTCTTAAAACTTTATAAAATGTCAGAGGGTCTGCTTCTACATTTACCACATAAATCTCTGCATACTCCCAGTAAACTAGGGTCCCTTCTTCCACAATCTCTTTTTGATCATTTTATTTTTTTTTTTGCCACAGGGTTCATCTGGGGTTATACAGTTGAGATCAGATTTGGGACTGGCTAGGTCATCTATGGTAGATGTGGTCATTAAAAGCATTTAGACTCAAGTCCAAAGAAAGAGATGAGGTTGGAAGAAATGTCTATATCAAAACTATGTGGAGAATATCCTATTGAAAGAGTTGGAGGCAGGGGCTATAGATCTGAATCCAGTCTGATGCTAGTGATACCAGACGAGTCACTTCATTTCATGAGTCTGTTTCCTCATCTATAAAATGGGAATAGTACCTAGATCACCTATCTTATTGATATATAGTGAAATAAGTTCCCTTTAAGCTTTAAACTACAGAAATATGAGTGATACATGAGGCCAGTGACCTCTCAAAATGAGATAAACATTATAACCTCCTTTCTGTGATATTTTCTCTTGTCTCCTCGTCCCAGTGAAAAGAACATTGGAGCTGAAGTCAGAGCACCTGATTTCTAAATCTATTAGAGATGAGTTAGTTTCTGTCTGTGTGACCTTGGGTAAGTCATTTAATTTTGCTGCACCTCTGCTATTTCACCACCTATAAAATGAGGGGATTCAATTGGTTGGTCTCTAAGGCCATTCTCAGCTTTCCACTTATTATCTTATGAACTTTTGATCTAATTAGTAATGTCAAGCAACACACATACACACTCCAAAAGACAGGTATTAGAAGGCTACCTGGCCTCAGTACTGACTTGTGAATCATCTAATAATAGCTTAATTATTGATTTATAATAAAGTTGGTGCATATTTATCTAGCACTTTAAAGTTTACATAGTATTCTCCTCATTACAACCTTGTGAGGTGGATAAGACAAGTATTACCCCATTTTACAGATGAAGAAATGGTAGTTGAGAGATTAAGGGGCTTGACATTAGTCTACTATAGCACAGTGGGTAGTTACCACAAATGGCAGGTCCTCACACTGGAGAGGTTGAGTCATTTGGGAAACTAAAGCTGCTGAAAGGAGCCCCTGAGAACAGAGCTTTGTGATGGGAAAAAGGCCAACAAGAAGGGAGATATTGTTAGGGTTTGGGACCTCCCACAGAGACCCATCTCAGCCCTAGCCTGCCTGCCTCCAGCTCTGTCTCTTCCATATACCCAAGGGACGACTGCATCCCTTCCAACTGCCACAACCCATTCTTCTACCAGGGTGTATCACCTCTGAGGACCAATGAGTAATAGGATGCAACCTCACAATTTTCCCCAGCCCTGCCTTCCTGTCCCCAACACAAACACATGGTCTTTTGAAGTTTTCTAAGAGTGTTTATTCCCATAAGGAAACTGAAAATCATCAATGTTAGAAAATCAAAACGTTAGGATCATGGGATTTAGAACTGAAAGGGATCCTAGGGGTCATCTACTCCAGCTGCCTCATCTTAGAGATGAGGAAACCGAGATCCAGGGAAGGGAAGTGGTTTGCCCAAGGTCTGACAGAGACTAAGTGACAGAACCAGGATTTGAACCCAGCTCAGAGATCAGCTCATTTGCTACCTGCCATGTCCCCATTTTACATATAAGAAATCTGTGGTCTAGAGTAGGGAAGGGTTTGGGTTTTTTTCCTACTTATCCCCCAACTCAACAGTAGCAGGGCCAGGAACGGGAAGCAACTCTCTCACTTCCCATCCCAACGTTCTTGCCTCTTCTCCACCCAGGAATTTTGCCATCTCAAATACTGTTTAAAATAAATAGTCTAAGACTCAGGCATATTTTCGTCATGTAGACTTTTTTGTATTATTACAATCATAGCCTTTGTAATAGAATTTAACTTTTACTCTGTGATGTTCAAGTCAGAAATTGTGGTGCCCCGAGATTCTACGAGCATATTCCCCAATCACCCTTCTTGGTCTAAGGATAGGTCTTTGCCTTCTTTTCTTCTCACCATCTTAGCCCTCTGCAGTCTCTCAGGTGGCTTCTAGCCTTATCAGTCAATAGAACTGCTTTTCAAGTAAGGGCATGCTAGACCAGGAAGTCTATTTATTGTTAAATTTTCAGTGTGAACATTTACACCTTGGAAACCCACGAATCACAGCTGGATTTATTGTTGTGTTAATTGTCTAGATATAAGAAAGTGATGGAAAAAATTATGACAATGAAGATTAAATTTAAAAGTATGTGGAGGTACGCTTCTTTATGGAGAGCCGGTTATTAAACATTTACCAGCACATCCCTGCTCTCTTTTAGTTAAAACAAAAGAACTTTTAAAAAAAATTCTCATGCTTGTTCTCTAATGGAACTAGTGCTGCCGACCAAGGGCTTTTCTGTGAAATGAAGTTTTGAACTGAGGGCTGCCTCAGTCACAGGGTGATTGGCTATGGCTGCAGCAGCAAAATGCCAGAGAGCAAAGAGATGAGAGACTCTGGAGAACTGAGCATGGACGCCTAGCAAGCTGTCGGCCACTCTCTAAGCCCCAGCACCTTTGGGGCTATTGCTGAAGCCCAGAAGGCTCCAGCAGCCCCCTTCTTCATCAGCCAGAATGGGAAGACACTTGCTTACTCTATAGTCTCACCTTTCTTCCCCCTTCTCCCTGCCTGAGTAGGGCAGCATCTGAGTTACTCAGTTTTGTATTAGTTTTCGTATTTCTAAGTAGTTTGAATATATTTTGTAGGCTACATAAATATGATTTCCCTAGCTGTTATTGACCCTTGTATGTATTGCTTTATTTGTGAGTGGCGGGGACTGTAGCAGTGAAAAAATGTGTTTAGGTATTGATGTTGATATACAAATTGGGGCCGCTAGGTGGCGCAGTGGCCTGACGTCAGGAAGATGGGTCTTGAGTTCAAATCCAACCTCAGACACTTACTAGCTGTGTGACCCTGGGCAAGTCACTTAAGGTTGTTTGCCTCAGTTTTCTCAACTGTAAAATGAACTGGAGAAGGAAATGACAAGCCACTCCAGTATCTTTGCTGAAAAACCTCAAATGGGATCATGAAAAGTCAGACACAACTGAAAAACAGCTAAATAACATTTGGTATGCAGAGATACAGAAAGGATGAGAGTTCAAACTCTGGGGCCCCAAAGCACCACGTCCTGGTGCGAGGTTGAAGCAAACTGAAAGAAGCTTTTGTTTTTAATTCATTGATTTTCGGATATACTTTCAAAAGACTTCTGCCCCTCGGGTTAAAATGAGTCCAAGTGCCATTTTGCTCTCTATGACAAGGCTGCGCTTTGGGTCATCTGGCCTCAATCACTCCGCAGTTTCTCATGCTTACAGTGAAAGTTCTCTGCAGGGATAAAGAACCCATAGTCACTCACATGAAAGATACACTGTAATCTACATTTTAGGCACAAGTCTGCCAGAGACAGTTTGCATTAACTAATTCAAAGCATTTTTGCTTAGAGAGAAAATCCAAAAAGAGAACTCTATCCTGCCTTTAGAAACCTCGTTCTGACACAAGCTATTTTCACTCACAAGTTGTCATATTCTGACAAAATTCAACGATAAGACATATGGTGCCTGTCAATTCTGGAGCCACTTTCCTGACTCCCATTCAAGTTAACAGGTCAGGTTTCCAGAGTAAAGGTGCTTTCCCATTGATTATCAGTTCATTGCAGTCAGCTAACCAGACTTAAATAGCTTTTAGAGAAACAAGTTATTGACTAAGAACCAAAGTAAAAAAATGTCCAAAGCTGGGATCCAACTCTCCTCTATCTCAGAGTCCCTGGGGAGAGTAGATTCAAACTGAAAGTGGTAACTAATGGGAAAGGTGACTGAACCCTCCTCCCTTTTAGAAATATTAAGAAAGTGTTTTTACATTGGCCAAATCTGAAAGAGAAGCCCTTCTTAGCCCTTTTTAACTATTAATTGTGGAACAAGGTCTTGCTCACCTCTCTCCAGACCAATCCAGGAAAGCACTCCTTTCTGAAGAAATCAGAACAGTGATCACAAGGGAAAGGGGCCTCAGATGGATCCACCTAAGAATAGCTCCCTCTTTCCCCATGCCCTTCAGGGATTGGGGTAATTATCAGAATTATCTTCAATTTCTTCAGTTAAAAGAAGAATCTTTTGAGCTTACTTTTTACCACCTAGAAAGAGAACTCTTAAAAGTTAGGATTCTTAATCTGAGGATCATGAACTTGGTTTTGTTTTTTAAATATTTTGATAACTGCATTTCAATATAATTGATTTCCTTGGTCATCTTTCATGCACTTAAAAACCTCCTTCTGAAAAGCAGCTATACTAACTAGGCTGCCAAAGGTCCAGGACACACATAAAAAAAGATTAAGAACTTCTGCTTTAGAGGGGCAGTCAAAGAGGAATTGAATGTTGCTCTAAAGGCGTGCTGATGCTTGCCTTCTCAATAGGGAAGGAGAAAGGGGGGGGACAGGGGGAAAGAATCTGGAACTCAAAAATTTTTGTAAAAGATGTTAAAAATTGTTTTCACAATTTAATAAATTGAACGAATAAAATATTAAATTAAAGGCATATTGAAATTTTAAGTGTGTTCTTTTGCTTGATGAAGCACACTATTAACTCAACTGCTACCTAAACTCTGGACCTTTGCTCAGTCTTGGCTGTGAAATGTTCTTGGTTCAACAAACCTAATGATTGTGAGTTCAAAATGACATACTAGAGAGATGTACAAGAGCATGAGGAGATCGTCCATTTGGATATTTTTCTTTCGAAGCAGAAATGCTTAGGTTAAAATAATCACAAATTGGATCTAAGACAACTCCAAAAGACTCATGATGGAAAATGCTTTCTACATCCAGAAAAAGAGCTATGGAGTCTGAATACGGATCAAAGCAGACTATTTGCTTTCTCTCTCTTTTTGTTGTTTCTTCTTTCTCCCATTGGTTCTAATTCTTCTACTATAAAATGACTAACATGAAAATAGGTTTAATATGAATGCCTATATCAGATTGCATGCTGTCTTGCGGTGGGGCGGGGGAGAGATGGAAAGAAAATTTGGAACTCAAAATCTTATGGAAGCTAATTTTTAAAACTAAAATAAACTTAATTTTAAAATGTTTTAAATTTTTTAAAAAAATAAAAGCTATTATGTAAAAAATAATCACAAGATTTTAATAGCTCTTTAGCTTTATATTAATATATATTAATATATAATTTATATTAATATATTATTATTATATTAATATTAATATATTAATATATAATTTATATTAATAGCTTTAATAAGCTCTTCTGGTAGACTTGTGCCTAAAATGCAGGGTACAGAGAACCCTTTTCACATCACTAGCATTTTCCCCACTTCACTTCTGGGTGGGGCACAACAGATGGATGAGACACATCCTTGCTTGTAAAACTGATATTATAGCTTCTGGATCAGTTCATTGATAAAATCGAGCAGGTTGATTCCCACTTGCCTTGGCTGCTGTAGCTACGGAAGACTCTAATGTAGACTCTAGTTGCTTAACCTTGTCTGGTTCTTCTAACATTCAAAACTCATGAAGTCATAGTTTAATCTGTTCCATCTCTGATACTCATTCACCTAAGATCAGGAAGGAAGGAATATATCGGGAGAGACAGATAATGCATGCATTCACAGCCTCATGGAAGTCTGTGTGGCTAGTATTGCCTCTCTCTCTCTCTCTCTCTCTCTCTCTCTCTCTCTCTCTCTCTCTCTCTTTCTCTCTCTCTCTCTCTCTCTCTCTCTCTCTCTCTCTCTCTCTCTCTCTCTCTCTCTCTCTCTCTCTCTCTCTCTCTCTCCCCTCCCCCAGAGTCTTACTGTCCTTCCTCCTTTGAAAGAGGACAGGGAAGAGAACCAACTTTCACCTCCTTGTGCCTTTTGTGTGCACACTCAGTTCTGGCTCAGCAGCCAATTAACATGCTTTTTTATCACCTTGTGGTAAGCCAACAGGAAATAATAAGAGAATACTTTCACATCCTCTGAAGAGAGGAAATAGAGTTACCTTTCCATCACGCACTAGCACCAAACTCACCAAACTTCCATGTGGGCTGATACTGAGAAGAGCACATTGGGAATGGTGCAGGGACCGAACTCATATTGACCAGAGTTACAGAGCTCCAGTGAAGCTTCAGTGAGCATTATTCTTCTTCTCCACTGTGCAAACAAGTCACTTAACTCTCTGCACACGCCGGGGAATCATTTTCCTAAAACTGTTCGATCTTTCTTTAACTTTTTTTCCTTAGAAATTCCTCTTTCAGAAGAGGGTGGTGATAGAAGGAAGGGACAGATTTGGGGAGGGATTACTTAGAAGCAAAACACTTTTGAAGAGGGACAGGGTGAAAGGAGAGAGAGAAAATAGAATAAATGGGGCAGAGGAATAAGGTGGAGGTAAATACAGTGCTCATGGCTTTTCTTCCCTTTTGTTCTGATTCTTCCTTTACAATATGACTAATGTGGATATATACCAAAAAAAGATAAAAAAATACCTCTCTCAACCCAAAGGTGAACACAAAATACTTACATTAGCTGAATTAATCAAAGACTTCTTCCATCTCTTAATAGGATAATTATCCTAATCATTTCTGGAAGGAGTCTTTCGAGGACTGGTTAGGCCTTCAATAGCTGGTCAGGCCTTGATAAGGATTACAGAAAAAAGATTTCAGTGCAAGGCATTGTTTCAGAATTGATAGTTAAAGAAGGACTGAGCGTGTTTTCTCTTTCAGGTGGTTCCAAGAACTTAAAGCATTGTTCTAAAGTTATTTTTCTAATACGCTCCCTAAGGCACTCCATCTCCCAGCTCTGAGCATTTTGACTGGCTGTCCCTTCTGTCTGGAATTCTCTCCCTCCTTATCTCCCTCTGAATCTCTGGGCCTTCTTTCAAATTCCATCTAAAAGCCCATTCTCTCCAGGAAGTCTTTTCTTCTCTTAGTTGCTAGTGTTTTCCCTCTGTTGACTATCTCCAATATGACCTGTCTATATTGTGCTTGCATATAGCTGTTTCTGTGTTGTCACCGACATTTGTGAGCTCCCAGACTTTGTAGAACCTGGACTTTGGTGGGACTTTTTTTTTGGGGGGGGGGTACCTTTTTATTTTTTTTATCCCTGGTGATTAGCACATTTCCTAGCACATACTAATCAATAAAAAGTGCTTGTTTACTGTTCACTGACCCTAAAGAGTCAATAGGGGACTTCAGGCTGATTTTATACCAAAGAGAACAAAACTGCCTGGTAAGAAGAAAAAATTATAACTGTACCTGGCCCACAACACATATATTCCAAAGGTGGGGGTCAGCGTGGGGAGACAGTACTTTCAGGCTAGCTGTGAGTCTCTGTATCTCCTCCATCCTCTGAAATTCCAAAACACAAGCAAACATGGCCCTTGACCAGACATCAGCAAGTATGGGGGAAAGTCTGAGGCAGTATCCAGGTAGCACCCTATCTGAGTATCAGACATTCCACATGTTGATGTTGTTAAGATTTCTGGTCACTACCTTGTTCGGCAACACAAGGTTAAAACATTCTAACTGTAGGTTTCTCTGGGGGGGACAGTGTGATTCAAGACTTTCTTTTGTCACATCCAATTTTATTTTGAGCACATAGATGAAGTTTTTGAATCTGAAATCTTTAGCCTGCCACTAGACATTCATTGAAGGTCATCAAATCACAACATTCCATGGTTGAAAGGAGGCTTGATATACTGTCATAGTTTCACCTAGACAAACTCATGCTCTCAGGGCCATATATAAGAAGCCACCATCCCTGCTGAAGGGGAAGGAGAGAGATTCCTTCCTACCCAAACCAAGAGCATGAGAGAATCCTCTAGGTATTCCAACATGCTCAAAACATAGGAAGAAAGAAAAAAGGTTGGATTATTCTTATTAAAGTCTATAAAGTGGAACACACTCTTCCTGCCTCAGTGTCACCAACCTCACCAACCACCCCAGGCCACCAGGATGCAGAATCATCTCTGTGGGCAGAGCTTTAAACTGTGTTGAGGTTTATGGGTACTCAGTACCCCAAAATACCAACATACCAGATCCCACCCAAATGAATTTGACTTAAGCCTTCTTTCAGCCAAAGGAAAACAAAGTTTATTTAAGATACACCATATTGGGTAGATTCTTAAGGAGTCTGAACATTTGTGAAGTTTGTATTAAAAAGGGGGCCAGACAAAATCTGAGCTGGATTGAATCTGAGAGCTTTCATGGAGGCAAGATGGAATTTATATACAGAAAGACTGGGAGGGATTTAGGATGGCTAAGTAGTCTGGGATGATGGCATGAAAAGCCAAATTAAGTGGGAAGGTTCAAGGGGGGGTTCCCAGAGCCTGTACTCCATCACCTGTGCACATCAATTGATAAGTGTCAGACCTGAAGCCAGAAAGACCCAAGTTCAAATCCAGCCTTAGTTCAACCCAGGATGTGATTTATAAAAGTTACATAGGCATAGTTTCTGAGTAATTAATCATTATGTTAATTATGTTAGTAGATAATTAAAAATGGCTCTCATGGATTGGCCAATAGGTCCCAGGCCAAGTCTCATTTGGTCACTGGGACCTGATGGCTCAGTGAATGTAAATAGCAACTGCTTCTGTTTTGGTCAGAACCTTGAGGGTCTTCCCCTCCCAGATTGATTTTTTTTTTTTTAGTAAGTAAAAGAGGTCATCCTTTGCCTCATTTTTTAACCTAGCTTTAATCACTGAATGGTGTTGCCTCAGTCAAACTTAGACCTGGGAAAGACCTTAGTTTGAAAAGACCAAGGAATCCCACTGAATCCTAGGCCATCTCCATTCATCCTGATCTATATATTTCTCTGATGGCATGAACTTCTTTGGCAACAAGGGACAAACACAACATGAGTAGAGGCAGTTGCCTGAATGGGGACCCAGCTAGCTGGGTAACTCAGCTAAACTCAGATCCATCTCTCCTTTCTGTCCCCCCCTCCCCTTCTCCTCTTCAAAGGAAGGTAAATTTGGATGGCCAGAGGATGCCCAGTTAACTTGGGGTTTACTGGCTAGATTTCTTTCCTTCCCTTCCCTCCCTTCCCTTCCCTTTCCCAAAACCTTAAACCTACAGCACTCTGAAGCCTATAGATTGCACCACACTAGACCCCTGCTCAAGCGCCACTTAAGGACTGTTTTTTGGACCCTCCTGGCTTAAGAGTGATTATCAGCAGTAACTGTTGCTGTTTCCCTCCCAGCCTGATGTAGTTATTTTTCATTGCCTAATTAAAGGGGCCATCTCCTGATTATTTCTTAAACAGGCTGTTTGTTAGCATGGTCTTCTTCAGCAACAAAGGATGAACACAACAACAATATCTGGCCACTGGACCCAGATGGCCCCAGAAAAGAAAACAAGACTTTGCACAGCCCTCCCTCACTTGGATCCAATTCACTTGCACATCATGGCATCACCTCTCTGATGTCATTGGTCCTGCTTGAGAACAAATGGCAAACGACCACACCTATGAGTAGTAGGAGCTGTCCCACTGGGGACCCAACTGCAACTGATCATTTGGACAACACAACTCTTCCTCCCTTCCTCCTACCTCCCTTCCTCCCTCCCTCCTTTCCTCCTATCCCCTTCTTCCCTTCCTCCCTTCCTTCCTTCCTGTGCTCTGTCCAAATTTTGATCCCTGAAACCTCCCAACATATCTTGGGATTTACTGGCTAGATTTCTTTCTTAAGGACCATGGCTTAAACCCAAATCACCTTGCCTCTCCTTGATTGGCCAACAATAGGTCCCAGGCCAAGCCCTACTGAGTTATTATTTGGACCCTGATTGACTCAGCATGAATACAAATAGCAATTGTTTCTATTTTGTCCAGAAACCCTGAAGATCTTCCCCTCCCAGACTGATTGATTTTTGACTAGGTAAAAAGAGAAGAATGAATATTATAATGAGGGGCAGACTTATTCTAATGAGAGGCTGAAGAACATGACTTCAATCACTCTGGCTCCCAGACCACCCCCAGCCTCAGGCAATCTAGACAAAGGATGTACCCTGGCCCCCTAACCCAGAGAAGAACACAATGGGCTCCCTCACTTGGGTGGGGTCTGAACAAGATTGAGGAGAAAATTAATCCAATTCCTTTTCAGGATTGTCCTTCAGATGTTGACTTGATCCTGCAGAGAATGAGGAGATAGAAAGGGAAAAAAAAACCCTGGATCTCCTCAATAACTGGTTATTTAATAATCATTTCTCTCAAGACGAGCTGTGTGATCTTGGGCAAATCACTTAAGCCAGTTTGCCTCAGTTTCCTCACCTATAAAATGAGCCAGAGAAGGAAATGGCAAACCACTCCAATATCTTTGCCAAGAAAACCCCAAATGGGGTCCTAAAAAGTCAGGCACAACTGAAAACAGCTAAACCACAATTTGAAAAAACTATGCATTAAATGTACATAGCACATTGTACTCTGTGCTAATTACTGGAGATGGCCTAACCTCAAAGAATTTACATTCTAATGAAAACAACATATACCTTAGATAGGCATATATAAGATATACACAAACCAAATGCAATGAAACTTTGGAGGGGAAAGCACTATTAACTTTGAAGATGAGGCAAGCTATCCCATAGCTTGAGTCTAGAATGAAACCTGGGGTACCAGGAGGAAGGATAGAGGACAGAGAGCATTCTACACATGGAATCCAACCAGAGCAAATGCACAGGGATTGGAGTGGAATGGCATGCATGGGGAGGAACAGCAAATAGACCAGTATTGGCTGGATTATAGAAAGCACAGAGGGTAATCTACTTGAAGGTAAGATAAAACCATTGGAGTTCACTGAGTAGGCAGGTGACAGGGCAGCCCTGCATCCCTTTGGCAGTCATATGAAGGAGTAATAGTGAGAGAGGTGAGACAGGGAAATGAGACAGAAGGCTATTGCAATAGCTCAAGGGAGAAGTGATAAAGACTTGAAATAGGGCGTTTGAGTGGAAAGAAGGGGAAATATCTGAGACACAAAGATCAAAACAACATGATTTTGCAATTGACTGTATAGATGGGGGAAGGGTGAAGAAGGAAGAGTCAAGGATGACACCAAAATTGCTTGTTTGTCCTTCCTTCTCCAAGAGGACCAGGACATCAGGAAGGTGCTGCCATGACTTGCAAATGAACTGGATTTAAGTGAGGGAGGGCTGTGCAAAGTCACCAGCCCACTCTCCTCCACGGTCATCTGGACCCAATGCCAAGATATAGATCAGGATGACTGGAGACGACTCAAATGCATTGGCAGACCTCAGTCTTTTTAAACTATGAACCCTAGTAGGTCTCAGTTTGACTGAGGCAATGCCCATTCAGTGATTAAACTTAACAAAAAATGAGGCAGAAAATGGCCTCTTCAGAAAAAAAAATTGACCTAGGAGAGGAAAATCCTCAAGGTTTCTGGTCAAACAATTGCAAAGTTTGCTGGGAAAATGGTAGTGCCCTCAAAAAGAATGAAAAAGTTTGGAAGAAGAAGGGAAGGTGAAGAATGAGTTCCATTTTGAAATTGAATTGATTTGAAATTAAATTAAAAATTAATTTGAAATGTCTAACAAGCAGATAGGCATTTGGTTATATGAGACTAGGTATCAGGATTGAGACTGAGACTGGATTTATAGACCGGAGTCCAGTGAAGGCTTTCTAGTATCCATCTAGTGAAGATATTTGTGAATTGACATTCTGATGGAGCAGACTCAAGCCAGGCTCCAGGAAAAGAAAGATCAGAGAACCTCCAAAAGTTCTCCTATGAACTTCACATAGGTGTGGTGGCATAGAATGGCAAGAGTGCTGCTCTAGAAATAAAATACTCTCAGTCAAGAAGAGATAAAAAAAGGAAAAAATTAAAATCAAAAAGGACAATTTTACAATATATAAAGTAAATGGAAAGTAATCTGGTAAGGGAATGCACTAGCTTCTGGGGAAAACTGTAAGAGGCCTCCTATCACAGGTAGAATTTAAACTGAATCATGGAGCAAGTCAGAGAAGGTAAAAAGGAGAGGAGAGGAGGCAGAGCATTTCAGGTGTTGGCACCAGCCATCACCAAAGCAAAAAAATGAGAGATGGAGTGTTGTGGGCAAAGAATTGCCAATAAGCCATTTTAGCTGGATTGTAAAGAATATATGGAAAAAATCAAGGTATAAAGACCACAGAGTTAGAAGAGGTAGATTATGAAGGACTTTGAATGCCAAATAAAGCATTTTGCATTTGATTCTGGAAGTAATAGGGAGGCCATAGGATTGAGCCACTAAAAGATCATTACTAACTTGGGAGAAAGCAGTTTGCAGTAAAATGATAAAGTCAGAAGCCAGGCTGTAAGAGGTTAAGAAAAGAATAGGTAGAGAGACGTGTGGGCAACTACTGTAGACTTTTAGGGGGCAGAAGAGATACAAGACAAGAGTTAGCAGAGATGAAAGGAGCAAGGACTGAAAGTAATAGGGAGACACTATAACTCTGAGCAGAAGTGATATGGTCAGACCTATGCTTTAGACCAAAATACCTTAGGACTCATAATGAAACACACTATTTACCTCCAGATACAAAGCTGATGAACTCAGTGCATATTTCCTTTTTCCCTTTTTTTGTTGTATCTAATGTGGCATAAGTACATATTTGCAATGGGTTTTCATTTTTCTTGTCTTCTCAGTGGGTTGGGTAGGGGAAGGAACAGCAGGAGAGAATTTGGAACTGAAAATAAAATTGAATATAAGGGGGAAAAAAAGATCATCTTAGCAGGATGAATTGAAATTGGGAAGAAACTAGAAATGCAGGAAAACCAACTAGAAGAATACTGTAATAATCCAGGCAAGTGTAAAGGACTTGAACTCATTGTGAAAGTGGAATATATAAGAGATATAGAGTAGATGTGATTTGGCAACAGATCTGATATATGTGATGAGGAAGAGTGAGGAGTTGAGAATGATACAAGTTTTGAGTTGGAGAGAATTGTGTCTCAATCTTAACAGAGAAGTTTAGAAGAAAAGAAGGTAGAGGACGGGGAAGAGATAATGAATTTTGTTTTGTGTTGAGTTTGAGGAGCCCACAGGACATCTAGTTTAAAATGTCCAAAAGGCAATTGGAGATGTACGGCTGCAATTCAGTAGGATGTTAGGGCTGGATGTATATAGATATTGTGATTATTTTCACAGAGATGATAGTAGATAGAGTATAAGATCTATAAACTATATCTACCACTTTGACCCAATCTAGTCAATTACTCCCACCCTTGGCATCTTCTCTTACCTCAATACTCTTCTCGTTAAGATCTGTCACAAAAAGGATATGAACTCAGATTCTGATATCCCACCTGAACTTTAAAGTCAACAAATCATTTTTCAAATGCTTATCACCTGCCAATACTGTCCTCAAGAATCTTACATTCTAATGGAGAAAGACAGTATATAAAAGGGATATGAAAGAGGAGGAAAGATAAAAAGGGAGGCAGTAGAGAAAGTTCTGTGGAGAGTCATGAGTACAGCCTGAAGAGAAATGAAGGCATGGGTGGCTTGGACCTGCTCCTTAAAATGGAAGTTCTGGAAGAAATCAGCCAGTCAGAGGGAGAGGGTACTTCCCATCTGAGATACAGTCCAGGAATGGAGTAAGTTTCCAGAGTGAAGATGTTTCCATGGCATAATAGAAAGTCCATTGGAGAGTCAAGAATACAGCCTGGAGAGAACTTTTGAACTCTCCTGTTTGCTCTTCCTACCTTGACCTCCCCTCAATTAATCTATCCATCAACAAGAGTTACTATTAAGTGCCTACTATATGCCAAGTGTTGACAGTAAATAGGGATACAAAGACAAAAATAAAACAGCCTCTTCCTTTGAGCAGATTACATTGTGTCTGGGCAGTAAATATATAAACATAAGTAAACACAAATTAAAGTGAGCTTTGCTGGGGTGGCAAAAGCATCTGGAGGGTAACAAGGAAGACCTTAGGTAGCAGTTAACTCTGGGGCTGAGGAAACTTGGGATTCTAGGAGGCGAATGTGAAGACCACGTGCACCCCAAGTTTAAAGAACCCAGAGACAGGAAACAGAATGTTGTATGTGAACAATGTCAAGAAATCAGTTTGGCTAGACCGAAGTGTATCTGGAGTTTAGTAAACCTGGAAAGGTAGGTTAGAGTCAGGTTTTAAGCAAAGGAGATTGTATTTGAAAGTCTACACCTTTTTGAGAAGTAATAGGGAGCCACTGAACATTAAGTAGGGAAGTATCCTGGTCAGAACTGTGATTTAGAAATACCACTCCTGCAGCTGGTTTGAAGGAGAAATTAGAGAAACTCAAGGCAGATCAGTCAACAAAGAATAATCCAGCAAGTTGTGATGATGAGCCAGGGTTGTATGAGGAGAAAGGAGGGAGGAGGTAGATGCAAAAAAAATGTTGTAGTGTAACTAGTGGCAGTAGTGGATAGAGTGCTGGGTCTGGAGTCAGGAAAATCAGAGTTCAAATCTGACCTCAGATGCTTATTAGCTATAGGACCCTGGGCAAGTCATCTAGCTTCTGTCTGCCTTAAGTTTCCTCATCTGTAAAATGGGGATACAGCACCTACCTCCCAACATTGTTGTGAAGAGCAAATGAGATAATATGTGTAAAACACTTAGGATGGTATCAGTACAGGGCAGGTGCTTAATAAGTGCTTTTTTATTTAACCTGGAAAGACTTCTATGAACTGATGCTGAGTGAGGGAAGCAGAACCAGGAGAACACTGTGCATAGTTTGAGTCCCATTGTGCAATGACTTTGATAGACCTGGCTTTTCTCAGCAATGTAAGGTTCTAAGACAACTCCAAAAGGCTCAAGATGGAAAATGCTGTTCCCCATCCAGAGAAGGAATTACAAAGTCTGAATGCAGATTGAAACATACTATTCACTCTCTCTCTTTTCTGTTTTGTTTTGTTTCTTCTTTCTCATGGTTCATTCCACTGGTTATACTTCTTTACATCATGACTTAGGTGAAAATGTTTAATATGAAGGTATATGTAGAGCCTGTATCAGATTGCATGCTGTCTTGAGGAGGGGGTAGGGAAGGGAGGGGGAGAAAATTTAAAACTCAACAGCTTGTGAAACTGAATGTTGTAAACTAAAAATAAATTTTAAAAGACAAATGCTTTTTTCTTTCCATCCTTTCTTCCTCTAAAATCAACAAGACTTGGCAATCTATTCAAAATGAAGATTGGGGGGGGAAGTGAGGATGACCCCAAAGTTGCATTATGAAAAACATTCTGATAACCTCAACACAAATAGGGAAGTCAGAAAGAGGAATGGGTTTTGTGGGAAAGGGGATGAGCTCTGTTTTGTACATTTTGCCAATATAGTTCTAAGTGTACATTAATAAACTGACATGAAATAATAACCCAGCATCTGAAAACTTAAATAAGGTTCCTGAATTTGTAAACCTGAGGACTAGAGCCTTGAGACCCAAGATAACCCCAACAATATGCAGACACCCTGGGAGGCTTAGGTAGGCAATTTCCCTTTCTTAGTCTTTTTCCTAAAAGAACCCTAATACAGTCAGATATTATTTACCCCGATAGAAAGCATGTTTCCTCCCCCAACACATACATACACATGCTATGTGTTTATATCAATGATCTTACTCCCCACTCTTTTTCTTTTTTGGTCTGGACTAATGATTTCTTCTGTGTAGAGAGCCCCCCAAAGGATTCCCCTTACCAATGCAGAGCAGCACCTGTTCATCATTTTATCATTCTGGATAAAATGTGCCTCTGAGCATTGATAGGGTAAGTGATTTGCCCGGAGACACATAGCCAATGTGTCAGAAGTCAGATTTGGGACCCAGTTTTCAAATATTGAAGTCAGTTGTCTATTTGTTATACCACAATATAAAGCATGCACATTAGATATCCCCAATCCAATCTGACAAGGGGAAGAAGGGGGAAGAGAAGGCAAATAAAAATCTATTAGGTACCTACTATGTGCCAGGCACCATGTTCTAAGTGCTTTATAAAAATTATTTCACTTAATCCTCACAATAGTCCTGGGAGGTATAAGTGCTATTAGCAGCCCCATTTTATAAATGAGGAAACTAAGGTTAAATGACTTTGCCAGAGTTGAATAGCTAGTAAGTGTCTGAGGCTGGACTTGAACTAAGGTCTTCCTGACTGGGTCTGGAGTTATCTACTAGAGTTATCTATTGAGTCACCTAGCTATGCCTACTGTGCACAAGAAACTGTTTTAGGTTACAAATACAAAACCAAAATGTATCCATTCATATGAGGAGTTTATATTCTATTACAGGGGAAACATGTAAATAGGTAAATATAGAAAGGATTAATTTGAGAGAGAACATTAACAAGGGGAATCAGGAAAGGCTTCTTTTAAGAGATAGCATGTGAGCTGAATTTTGAACAAAGATGAAGATTCTAAGGTGGCTAAGTACTACAGTGAGCCAGGCCTGGAGTCAGGAAGACTCCTCTTCATCTGACCTCAGACACTTAACTCAGACATACGCAGCTGTGTGACCCTGGGCAAGTCACTTGACCCTGTTTGACTCAGTTCCCTCATCTGTAAAATGAGCTGGAGAAGGAAAGACAAATCATTCCAGTATCTTTGCCAAGAAAAACTCAAATGCAGTCACAAAGAGTTGGACAGGACTGAAATCACTGAACAAGGACAACAAAGATTCTAAGAATTGATAGGGAGTACCTTACAGGCATGAGAAATGCAAAGGCAAAGAAGTGGGGGATGGAGTGCTATATATGAAGAACAATTAAGTAAGCTGGTTTGGTTGGAATAGAGAGAGCATGAAATAAATCTCCAAAGACAGGCTGGAACTGGGTTGTGGCAGTCCTTACTTGTCAAACGGAAACATTCACACATTCTTGGGCCCTGGTGCCCATTCTTCTTGGCCAAAAGGACCTTTCTCACTGACTGGTCTGCTGCCTTCCCCAAAAATTAAAACTGAGGGAAAACTGATGGCATAATCTCCTGACAGAGTTCACTGGGGAGGATACTTCAAGGGAAAACCACCAACAACTCTTCTTCTGGTCTGCCATATCTCAGTTTGCAGACTCCAAGAGAGGATGGCATTTCCAAAAGGGATCCCTATGTGCTCCGTCTTATGCATTTTTTTAATGGCTACACCCAGAGAAGGGATTAGAAAGTGACTACCTCCACTACCTGGATAGTGCAGAATGCCAAATACTCCTTTCCCTACTCACAGCTTCTCTAAGGGGAGAGGATGAGGGAAACAGATCCTAAGTATGTAAAACTCTAAATATGCCAATGAAGGAAGCTGCTGACCTGAAATTAGAAAGCTTGCAGGTTTGGGAAACTTAAATATCTCTCACTTGATACTGGAATCCAGACCCGAGGAACCTATCTTAACTGCTTAAGGTCAAAATAGGATATCTTTTTCCTTAAAAAGTCACAGGTGAAGGAAGCTGTTCTCAGAGAAGTGTAGAGATGAAAAGGAATTATGTTACTGCTTCAAGAGTGCTAGATTTAGACTCAAAAGTTCTGGGCTCAGTCCTAACTCTTCCAGTTACTCCTTGTATCAACTTGAACAAGTCCATTGATCTCTTCTGGGCCTCAGTTTCTTCATTTATGAAATGAAGTGATTGTATGAGATGACCTACTAAATTTTTTCTAGCCCTAAATCTATGATCCTGTGTGATTAAAGCCTAGTCAAGAAGTCATGCTCTGAACTTTTAATTAAAAAAAGAAATCATGGGTGTTAGCATTACTGCTCTTGCTATGAAAAACTCTAAAGGAGCTTGAATACATTGCCTACCTTTCAGGCAGAGTTTCCATGCGAAACTTATGAACCTTACAGCTTAATCAAGGACTGGCATTTCTTCTGGTCCCTGACCACTGCTTCAGGCCAACCCCTCTCGCTGCTAGTCCCTATAAGATTTGGAATGGTAGACAACATAGTAACTCCCTCACCCCATCCAAGAAGAAAAAAGAAAAATAGTTAGGAGATACACTTCTCAGGAGTCAAAATAATCAGATGACATTTCATTAATCACAAGACGTAGTACAGCCTGAAGATAGAAGCAGATTCACAAAACCCTTATGTAAAGAAGGAATAGATGGCAAAGCCACAGTGGGAAGTTAGAAAAGTTCAGTAGACAACCTCAACCTTTGAGAAAGACTTCACAGTGGAAAATTGCCAGACACTATTTACAGTGTCCCCTCACTACCCTATCACGGACAGAATATAGACTAAAGGGTCCCAATGAACCCAATATGGTATTTCTAGTGCTACACATTGAGACAATGTGTTTGTAGTGAATTTGGCAACAAGTGAGATCTGTGTTCAAATCTTGCCTCTGATACTAACAAGCTACATGAGTATGAGCAAATTGCTTGATTTCTCTGAGTCTCAATCTTGTTAGCCATAAAATGGAGAAAATACCACCTGTATCTCCGACCTGTTGTGAAATCAAAATGAGAATGTATGCAAAGTGCTTTGTCAACCTTGAAAAACACTATGTAAATGTTGGCTATTCTCTACCAAAGTCCCACAGGTTGGTAGCAGGATGATGAAAATTTTCAACCACAACTCTCAAAGAACATCCACTAAATTATAGAGGGGTTTCAATCTGTCTCAATGGGTTACTAACAAATTATGACTCCTTTAAGTACTGAAACAATATATTCTTGTATCCTCAATACTTCAAGGTTTTCTGTGTCTTCTGGGGAGAAAACAAAATGAGATGAGAAAATCAATTTGGTGTTTTGAATGTGAGATGAAAGAAAGAACAGAAAAGGGAGGTAAATTAAGAAAAAGAGAAAACTGACTCTCTGGAGGAGAGGGTAGGTGGGAAGTGGAAGGAGAGGAAGAAGAGACAACAGAAATGATTGGCCACCAGGACACTTTGCTTCTCATGCTCTGGTTATCTATGTGGCCTCACCACAAATCCAGTTGTTAGCCTCTATTCTCCCCACCTCATGTCTTCAGCACAATCCTTCCTGAGTCCACTCCTCTTAACAACAGAAGCTCCAGGGACTTCACTAACATTTATCAAGTTTGTTCCCTACAGTCACAGTAATCCTTGACCTTCCAAGGTCTGATTACAAAGGGCCAGAAATACCAATCTGCTGTATAGTGATCAGTGAAAGAATAGGGCCAGAGGAGATGTAGTCACAGGCTCCCACAGGGTGAGGGACGAGTTAACTAGTGTTTGGGAAAGTCTAAGTCCAGAGGTCTCTCAGATCAGCTGAACACGGTGTCTGGAACCTTCTTTCATGAATATCCCCCACACTTAATATACCAGACAGAGGACAAGCCCACAGAGGGAGGAAAGCAAAATGGAAAAAAGATTACCATGTATACTGTAATTAAATTAAATCTCCTCAACCTTTGTTTAGATCTGTCTCATATAAAACCTCTTCTCTGTCCATGGTGCTATCACCCTTTCATGATCCATCTCGTTAAATATCAGAAAAAAAGACGTTTGACACACTTCTCAGAAACAGTAATTTTATAAAAGGCTTTCTCTTTATACCCATAAAATGATACAATTTGCAAGTATAGAAATGTGTCATAAATTATATGGAATGTTCCTTAATTACAGCTCAATGCAACTTAGCACTTCCCCCCTCCCTAAAAAACAAGAGAGAGAACCAAAAATAATATATAACTGTGTGTGTGTACACACACAGATACAAACACACACACATATATATATATACACATATATGTATATATATTAGACAAACCAAACACGAAAAAAAATCATTTCCTCTTTGGTATAAAAATCAGACTGTCACCTTGAGAGAAACACCAGACAGACATGATGTAGTTTGCAGACTACATGACTGACAAGGCCATTCTTGTCCAGACTCTGGCCCCTCTGGACCATTTCCCTTTGCCTCAGTAAAACTTGTCCTCACAGGCCCTCAAATCAAATCATTAAAATCCACCCCATCCCTCAAAGAAGAAAAGGAAGGGTTTGCCCAAGGTTGATGTGGCAATGGAGGAAAACTATCATCGTGGGTGAGGAGGGCACAGCACAAGGGGACCAAGCCACACTGTCCTTCCAAACTTGGGTTCTGTCTGTGCAGCCCCAGGGTCAGGCCCAGGTCCACCGAGTCCTCTCCTGGAGTTTCAGGGACTGTACCTCTTCTTATAAAACCTATGAGGGATGGGCACAAGAAACAACCTACTGCCTAGACTCAAAAAAGCAGTTCCTTCAGAGGCTGCTGGGAGGAGGCAGAACATGATTCAGAACTAGGGCATGGTCCAGCCATGCTTCTCATCTCAGGGCAGTTGGGGGATCAGGGAAAGGGGAAGGAGTGACGAGCAGCAGGTTCAAGTTCCCCTTTCTGCCGGGACCAAGGCCCTCTATAGACAGTGGGACAAAGCCAGATTTGAGGTGCTGAGAGAAGAAGTTCAACTACAAAATATTTTGGATCTAAAATTAAAATAAAGAAAAACTCACATCTTTTTTTTTTCGGGGCCTAAATTTTTCTTGGGTGCAGCTTAATATTGCCTACCATCACTCACACAATCCTTGTGCCCAAGGAGGCAAGGACCCCAAGAGCCTGGTGCTAGAACAGGAGGGTGCTACATTTGAACCTCAAATTGAGGGAGGGGAAAGGACCAACATGACCCTTCAGGCTGCCCCTTAGGTAAGCTACTCCCAAACTGCTAGACAGGGCAAAGCAAACCCCCTGACAATGTCTTTTCTACATACGCCTCCATACCCACACGGGATTCTGAGAGGGGCCCAGTGGGTACCAACTTTCTTCCCCAGAAGTCAGGACACCAACTAGAACAGAGAAATCACTATAAAGGCCTCCTCCACTTACCAAGTAAGAAAATAAAACAAACCAAATACAAACATGAACCTATGCATGACACATGACAGGGTGTGAGGGGCCCCAGGCCCCAACAGCTTCCGGGCTTCCCAGCATAATACATTCTTACGTAATTCAGGAACAGGGAATCTTGCGGTCCCCTCCAAGGATTAGGAGTAAAAAAATAAGGAGATTTAGTGAGTCCCACTCTCCCCTTTCATCCACTCAACCTGTGGACTCCCAAGCAGAGTGGGAATAGCTCTCTTTCTGCAAAAGGTCCTTCTCTATGTTTTTGGTTCCATATCTGTGTTCCCCTACTGAAAGTGGTCCTCTGTGACCCCAGCTCTGCTCTCAGTACCTTCATCCTCTCCACTGGCCTGCTTTTGAGCTCCCTCAGCTGAGGAAGTTCTCAGCCATTCTTGGTGGGAACAGCAAAAAGGAAGGGAAAGAATGGTGGTGGCAAGACCACGGGGAAACGCGACCCAGCAAAAAGGAAACCAGAAACAGCTTCTCAGGGACTCTGTTTCCTCAGTGCCAGGCTGGTACCTAGGTGCTAAGTCCAACACCCAAGCAAAGCAAGCGTCTCAGCACATCCTGGTCACCACCACAGGGGTGCCCCAGGCTGTAGCCCATCACCCTTTGAGGGGCTTCTCAGCCCCACCACTAGGGCTACTGGCGCTGTCACTCTTTTTCCTGCGCAGAGTCTCAATCCAGCTGGAACTGGAGCGGGTGGTGAAGCTTGAGAGGGCAAGAGAACTGAGCCGCATATTTTTTCCAGACATAATGAGTTCCCCAAAGCCCTCTTGGTGGGAAAAGGCATAGCCAGAGCGCCGAGAGCCTGTGCGGCCCACCCGCCGCATGCATCGGTGCTGGGCCTTCTGCTTCTTCCTCACTAGCTGTGTGTAGCGGACCTGAGGGATGACAAAAAAAGGAGGGAGGGTCACCTCTATTAATTAAGTGAATTAAGTAATTAAGCGAAGAGTTATATAAGAGATGGAAAGGAGCAGAAATGGTACAAGATCTGCAGCCAAAGCTCTGGTCTAGCATGAAGGAGGGCAAACAGAATTCAAAGTATCTAGAGTGAAGGAAAACTGACCACCATGGATCGGATCCATCCTTGATCTCTGGGCAGTCTAGAAACTGGACACTCAGGAGGACTCACCCCAACAAGCTTCCCTTCAAGGCCACCACCATAAAAACAGCTTGACTTTTCCCGACCCTTCCCACACAAACAACTGGCCTCTCACCGTGTCCGAAAGCTCAGGTTTCAGGTCCAACTTTAGGAAACGGAAGGCTACCACAGGCATGATGCAGACCACTGTGGTAAGCACAATTGTGAACCAGACTGTGGGCTGGGCCAAAGTGTTCTGGGCATTACCTATGGAAGGAGAAAACAATCATCAGCCCAAGGGAGGAGGGAAGCTGAGGGAAAGGCAAAGGGATGATATCCTTTCAAATTTCTATTCCTGTCATCTAGACTCAAAATCCCAGGATTAGTTCCCTTATTTTCCACATCCAATGACTCACAGAGCTCTGTTCATTCTTCCTTCGCAATCTTTTACATCTATCCTTTCCTTTTTATTCCCACTGTCACTGCTACATTTACAATAGCCTTTCCAAATTAATTTTATGCCCTTTCCCCTCTAATCCATCCAGCCATATTCATCATTCTAAAGCACTACTATGATCCTCTCTGTCTCCAAATCAAAAACTTTGGAGGACTTTTCACTTCCCACTGAATACATTCAGACTCCATAGCCTGGCATTCAAGGACAATTACACTCTGGCTCCAAACTACTTTTTATAATTTCCCTCCCTCTACTATCCTACACATAGCCTATTCACAAGTAAATCTGAACTACTCATCATTCCCTATCCATTCGTTACCAGATTTGTTCAACCACAATCACTACTTATCAAAATCCTATCTGTCCTTCAAAGGCCACTTAAAATGTCAACTCCTCCAAGAAGCCTTCCTTGATTTCCCCAGCCCAAAATGCTCACCATCTCTTATGAATTTTTGTTGTTTATTCTGTTCCCACTTTTATTACAAGCTGCACTGGGATGTACCTATTCATATGAATCTTCTCTCCATCAGACTATATGCTCCTTGAAGGCGAGATGACATCTCAATTATCTTTGTTTCTCCCTGAGTTCCTAACACATTGCTGGTAACACAATGTCGGCACATGATAAATACTTGACTGAATTAATTATAAAAGAAATAGAGTAGGCACACTGAGGTCCTCAGCTGGGCTGGCCCTAGGCAATGTTTAGTTCTCTTACTCATCCAAAATGGGGCTTTGGGGACTCACCCACAAATCGGAACTGGTTGGGAAACATCTCAAAAAGTCCCTTGCTGTGCATGGCAAAGAGGATGGCAAAGTAAACAGCCAAGCTTCCCCAGATGAAGAAGTGGTTGATGGCTGTCCAGTAACCTGTATCCAGCCCAATCTGGGAAGGAGAAAGGGGATCAAAAGCAGAAAGGGCAACCACAGCCCACAAACTGAGAGAATGAAACCATGATGCCCAGAAGAGCATACGCCAAGGGAGCCCCACCATGAAAAAGTCCAAACAGGGAACTGACTGAGTAAGGTCAACCTTACTCAGGGGTCAGGCTGGAGAAGGAGCTGCAAAGCATGCTGAGAGGCTCCATACCTGCACACTAACTACGATGACCAATGAGGTGGCCACAGTGACAGCAAAGGACTGGTAGTCAGCCAACTGGGTGCCATCATCCCGCGTGGCCTCAGCAAACACCCCATAGGGGATGAAGAACATGAGTACTGAGGTGTAGATGCCTTGGGCTATGCAGATGAAGAATTCCCGCTTGTTAAAAAGAAGGTTGAGCTGGCCTGGTTCATAGAGTTTGGGGTACTCCATGCTCCGCTGTTCAGGTACGTCCTGTAAGGGGGTGACTCATGCTGGGATTGGAATAGTCACAGTTTAAGATTTACAAGGAAACATGCCACCCTAAATTCGGCCTTGGTATCAGTTTACAAAAGCCCAAAACTGGCCACCTTTCTCTTTCCTCCCTCCCAGATCCTCTACCAAATGGATTTAGTCTCAAGCCAGCGATGTACACCCCCACCTAAAGATACCCTGGTATTCATAACAATGATATGTCAACAATGACAGGTCAACTACATGCATTTCACAGAGGAACAAGCACATGTCCTCCCAGCCAGGTGGGTTTGCTTCCCACATAAGCAGGCAATGGATGATAGAATGTTACATTCTTCCAATTGTGCAGAATGATTTATTCAGTGAAGCTCTCTTAAACACCAGCAATTCCATACCTGATCAAAGACCCCCATGGCCAGTACTGGGAGCGAGGTGTATACAATGTTATAAAGTGTGATGAAATATTGATCATAGACGGTCTATAGAAAGGGAGAGATGGAAAGAGGCATAAGTGTACAGGGACAGAGAGATCAGAGAGGGGAATGAGTGATGGGAGAATACCATCTCACATAAGGAAACTGGTAATTCAGAGGCACTTCTCAGCTGCCTCTCTAAAGCCAACCCACACTGAAGGACCGTAAACACTCAATACCTGGGCTGAGAAGCCGCAGAAGAAGCCAAACCAGAAGTGGACCATGGTGAAAGCAAAATTCTTATAGAAGAAATAACAAAGGAACTTGCACATGCGCAGGTAGGACCAACGCCCATGCACCAGCAGAAGGCGCTGTAGGAACTTGAACTGAGAGAAGGAGTAATCTGAGGCCAGCACTGCCTGTATCCCTTCCTGTCCACTGATCCCCACTCCAATGTGGGCAGCTGCAGAGAGAAAAGGTGGGAAAGTCAAGAAATCCACAAACACAGTCCCAGGCCTTTCCTTACTCCCTTAAACCTTGTTCCCAAGAGCTGGAATTAGGTGGGCCTAGAAGATTCCAGAAGAAGAAAATACCCCCATCAGCCTGTACACCTAACGCAAGCATCAAGTGCTCACTCTTGATCATGCTGACATCATTGGCACCATCCCCAATGGCAAGAGTCACAGCCTTCTTGTACTTCTTCACCAGTTCCACCACCTGGGCCTTCTGCAAGGGGGTCACCCGGCAGCAAATGACCGCTTTGCAAGCACAGGCTGTCTCCAGGAACTCAAGCTCCATATCCGCTTCCAGAGCATGGGCCTGGGAGGTAAAGGACATGTCTCAGACTCCCCAAGTTCCCATCTGGAAACTCACGTCCTCTCCCAAGCACCATCATCAACTTCCTCTGAAGACAAGCAGAAAGAGGACAAACTAGTAGGTGAAGACTATATGGAAAGATCTCAGACAACCGGACAGCAATATCTTGTTCTTCTGACTATCCAAACTCCATAAAGTGAAGGCTTCAGGACAGCCTCAGGTCTGAGATATGGGATGGTATTCCCTTACCAGGCTATGACCATTGATGACCAGGGCATACTCTCCAGCAATAGCCTCCAGGACAGATGTGAGCTTGGAAGAGGAAAGCTTCTCCTGATAAGAGAAGCCATTGCCTACTGTACGAGATGACTCCATCATCTTGTCCCGGGCTTTCCTAAACAGAGAAAAGGAATTGGCTACGTTGAGTATGGCATGTACTGGGGCATTTCCCAAGGGAATAAGAACTTGGACCTCAATCTAAACAAGAACAAGGAAATTTCCCAGCTCTAACCAAGCTGGCCTAGTACCCACCACCTCACCACTACAGGGCAGACAGGGTCATCCCCGCCACCACCTCAGGCTTCTCACCTGAGTTCCTCCCGCACCTCCAGAACAGTGTGCCCAGTGACAATAAACACTTCTGTCATGTCATCCGTCAGCATCTTGCAGGAGTAGCCAATATTTACTGCAGTCTCTAGCAAGGGAGAAGCTCAAGATTTAATAGACAGAAAGCACTGGGAGTGAGCAGAATCTCCTCTGTCCTGGGAGATGGGAAGGGGGTATTCAGGAGACTTAAACTCAATAGAAGAATTGACTGGTTATAAGATCTAGACTCAAGCTTTTTCCATAGAGGGACACACTCAGCAGAGAAGAAAGACATAAAACAAAAAACCTTGAGTTAAACAGATATCCAAGCCTGCTTCACACATGTGGTCTTACCTTGCTTATCTCCAGTTAACACCCAAATCTTAATATTGGCCAGAGTCAGAAGAGCAATTGTCTCTGGGACCCCTTGTTGTAACTTGTCCTCAATGGCTGTTGCACCCAGCAGCTGAAAAAGATCATAATTGAAGAGAGATGAGATCTCATCAATGTTTCTCATGCGCAGCCCACAGGGTGCAGGTCCCTATGTCCCATACCATCATGTCATTTTCAACTTCCTCATAGACAGTGGCCAGTCTGTCCTCCCTGCTATCCTGGGCTAAGCTGGCTCTGAGTCGTCTTTCTGCCCATTCCTCATAGTACTCTTCTTCCAGATCCTTGTAGGCCAGGACCAAAGTCCGCAGCCCATCCCCTGCATATTCCTAAGAGATGAAAGCAGGGGTCAAAACCTCTGGCCCCCAGAATGGTGCTGAGAGTTGGCAGGAGGTTAAAGAGTTCCCCTTACTCTCTCCACACTCACATTCAGATGATCAGTGGTGGTATTGAGCAGTTCTTGGTTGGATGGGTGGAGTCTCTCCAACAGGATAGTGTCAGCTCCTTTACAGTATAGTCGGATCTTGCCCTCTGGATTCCGTACTGTAATTGGGTGAGAAGTTCCCAGAAAGATTCAAGCAGGCAAAGACTCACATAACGTCCTCTCCTATACTCTGACACCAGATTTCAAGTACCCCTTGACTCAGAAGTGGGACCCTCCTCCGAGTGCAGGACTTTGCCCCCCAACACTGCCTCAGACCGCTGACCTCACCTATGACCGACATGCGTTTGCGAATATTGTTGAAGTCCAGAATGGCTAGGAGCTGGTAGGTAATGGCTTTGCCCATCTCATGAACGGTGATCGTCTTTGGGGTGCGTGAACGGAACACGAAGCCAAAGTTCCTGGCCGCAGTGACCAGGGCCCCTTCATCTGGGGACTGAGCTTTGTAGTACAATTCCCCTGGTGAGGACAAAGCAAGCTCCCTCTGAGTAATCACTCACTCAAGGGACCGTCATGTCCAGTAAGCCTGAACCTGGACTTATGGCAGAACAAAAACTCCAAGAAAGAAACAAATGAGCCATCATGAACAGCTGAGGTCAGCTCTCACCTTCGTTCTTTTCTTCAGACATAACTGTGTGACACAGGGAAAGGAGCCGAAAGAACTCGTGGGTGTGGGGGTCCCCCATCTTCACTGCTTCTAGTAGGCTTGGGTCCCAGAACAAGAATTTTTTGTCAGCCAGGGGGTTGAAAGAGAAGTCAATGGGCTCAGGTCTCTAGAATAGACACAAGCTAAGTGTGAGAATGGCTACATAATCCACAGTCAAGGGAGGCTGCTCAGTTGAATTCCAATAAAGGCGTTGCCCCTTATCCCATGCCTAGTCAGTGTACATCCCGAGCTTCCCCTCCTCACTGCCAACCCCTTTGGAAACCTAGCATGCTCCCAAGCAGGCCTAGCTGCTTCCCCTTCAATGCCTGAAGACAGGCCACTAATGATGTACAGGCTAGTACTGTTGTCAGACCAGAAGTCAGCATTCTCATATTTCCTCCCAATAATCCTTGCCTGTAGATTACTCCTAGCTATAAAAGTTAATACATTTGCACCTTGTCAGTGTTTAATGACTATATTAAAATAATAAATGAGACTGGGCCCTACCTCGCCCAATTCAGCCTTGTGTCCCAGGACATCGAAGACATCACCTGCCAACCACACACATCCCAGAAGAGAGATAAAGAGAGAGCATTAGAGCTGGTATTTCAGAGCAAAAAGCGGGGGAGGGTACAAAGGGAAGCTTTCCACCAGCTACATGGAGCGCTAATCACAAATCTTTCAAGCAGAATCACTTACATCATAAAACTAATTCTAAAAGCAAATCGAGGCTGTAGCTCCTACTGACTTTGAAGGCCCAACTCACAGCATTCTCCCCAGAGACAACTCTCATTCTAATACTCATCCATGCTTTCCCAAAAGCCTCTCATTCTACCAGGTTCACAAGTGAAAAAAAAAACCTCAAACAAATACAAATGATGGCCATTGTGTTAAGGTTAGTGCAAGAAGCAGTCACTACAAGGACGTAAGCTCTGCAAAACCATCAACTCCTCTCCATGCTGTGCCAGCAGCTCAGCTCTAAGGGCCACTACAGCGTGGCAGCCAATCTACAGGGCACAGAAGAAAACCCAAGGACATTTCCCAGAGACTCACAAGGCCCCTGTGCAGTAGGCAGAAGGTACTGCCTGCAGATCCACCTGGAGACTCAGAATTCAGCCTAGAAGTGCCACTCAGTGGCCAGTTTCTGAGGCTTCCTATCAGCCAAGGAACTCCCCCGTACCCTGGAGCTAGGACCAGGGCAACAACATGAACAGAGTATAAGGAAAGAAATACTATCACCTACTCCAAATCGTACTTAAAATTGATCTTTCATAGGACTCCATTGCCGTCCAATCAGGAGAAGCAAATTTCTCAAATAATGAAAAAACCCTCCAGTTGAGGGGTGGACCCCTAAATCCCCTCCCACACTCTGAACCCAACACTGGCGAGGGCCTCACCATAGCTTCGCCCATAGATGGAACACTTATTGAAGATCATGATATTCTGTGTGAGGGTGCCTGTCTTATCAGAGAAAATGTACTCCACTTGACCCAGCTCCTCATTTAGTGTTGTGGTGCGAGCCTCCGCAGGCGTCCGCTTTTTCACACAGTACATCTTCTTATCCCAGTTGATGAAGTAGCTGTGGCCAAGGCGGATCACTTCCACACTGCATGGGGTAGGGGCAGGGGATGGAGAAGGAAATGAAGCTTAGGACCATCCCCAGAGACCACAATCTCTAACAGGACGAGGGAGAAGGAACACCACCCACATGAACCACAGGGCATTCATTAGCTGCAGACTTCTACCAAGGACATCTGCCAGGGAAGAAACAAGAATGATGCAGGAACCTGGGAGCAGGAGGGGAACACCGTACCCAGGGATGGGGTTGGCCACTTATACATGGCAAAGGAACCACCACAACCCCTGCCCGCGAGTCTCTCTCCAGACAGAAAAGTGGAAAAGACCAGA
Source organism: Bettongia penicillata ogilbyi (assembly GCA_023548195.1). Lineage (NCBI taxonomy): Eukaryota > Metazoa > Chordata > Mammalia > Diprotodontia > Potoroidae > Bettongia > Bettongia penicillata. The sequence continues at coordinate 437,553 of JAJHZJ010000850.1, read as the reverse complement.
GCAGGCAGAAGGACCACAGGTAAAGGAAGAGGAAGGGCTGCTAACTAGAAAGGGAACTTCGTTCTTACCTCAGGGCTAATAATGACAGAAACCATGCAGAGAAAAAAACAAGAGAAAGTATGAGAGGGAAGAAAGAAAAGAGAAAAATAGTGAGGTTGTTGGGCATGCCAGGGCAAACAAACTGCATTGTGGAAAAAACCAAAAAGAAGATTCTGGACAGGATTTCTTGACCACACAAATGCAAGGCAAGAATGGGCCTATAACCTGGCTTTTGAACCCCACACCTATTCTGAAAGAAGAGGGAGGAAACAAGGAAACTTGGAAGTCAATACTACCATACATACACAGTTTTTTTTTTTGGGGGGGGGGTTCTTCAACTTTTCAAAATATTTTTACATCTCTTATCTCCAACTAGCTGGGGGATTTGGGCAGCTGGCATTTTTAGAAAAAATCCTATTTCTAGCAGAAAATGGAGCACTAAAGAGACACTGAGCTCATATCATCCTAGTACTCAGTTCCCAACCCTGATCCTATCAAATCATCCTATCAAATAGATCCTATCATATTCAATTAAAATACTAGGGAAAATCTGGGTATCAATGAAATCTCCTAAAAACACTCTGCTTAATTTACCAAACACCCACTTCCCACCCTACCCTCCATTTCAACCTAACAAGGCTTAAGAAGAGGAATTTTTCTTGACTGAGATCAATGCAATGACTAACTTTAAACTCAGAGGTCTAATGATGAAATATACTCCTCTCTTCTCAGTAGTGAAGTGGTGGGTTACAGGTGGAGAATGAAGTATACAATGTCATACATGGTCAATTTTTCCATTTATCTTGCTTAAATGTACTTTCTTTGTTACAAGGAAGGTTTCTTCTGGGTAGGCTATTCAGAAGAGACAGTAATATAAAAAAAGTATCTTAAACCTCTGCAACATACACCAAAATACACCATTACATACATCAACATGCAATACCACGGATTGGAATGACTTCTTTTAAGAAGCCCAACTTTACTATAAAGATGCTTCATTTCCTCTCCCTGTCCCCAACAAGAAAGAACCATTCTTGGACAGCTGCGGAGGATATAGTAGCCATCAATTGTTAGTAGGCATGGAAATAAGCATGGGCTTACATGCTCAAGCCTGAAAGAAATCAGGCTCTGGTTGAGCAAACACTTGGGCAGTATGTACCATCATGCCTCTTCATGCTATTTGTATAGTATTTTGATTTTTAAGTGCTTCCCAAACTATTGGGTCCTTTACTTTTCTCAGCATTTCTGTTAAGTGGATAGAACAAGTATTATCAGTCTCATTTTTCATGTGAGAAAACTGAGTCATTGGGATATTATAAATGACTTGCCTGTGGCCATATGTAAAGGTTCTTCCTTCTACACCACTGCCAGAACACAGAATATGGAAGACTAAGACTGTTTAATGAGTCAAAACAAAAGGCAGCAGACCTGAGGATTTTTAAAAAATGCTACCTGCAAAATTGTTTCCAGACAAATTCTCAAGTCCAAGGCATTTAGAAAGAACGGAAAGGTACGGAATCATAAATTTTCAAGGTTAGAAGGGATAAAAGAGATCATTTGGTCCAACTCCATCGTTGAAAGGGGTCCAGACAAGCTAAGAGACTTGCCCAAGGTCACACTGCTAGGCAATGGTAAAGCCAGTAGGGGAACTCAAATGGACTCCAAGTTCAGTGTATAAATTCATATCTTACTCTGCCGATTCTCACTCCAACCTATTTTCACAAGACCAATTTTTCCTAAAGAACCCCTATTATATATCACTTCACTACTTACAAACTTTCAATGATTTCTCAAGGCCTGTTGAATACAACTCCTCAGAGTGTCACATACAAACTTGGATCTCACTGGTCCATTCAGGCTTACCTGTCTGTACTGCCCAATATATACCCCATGCTGTGGCCAAATCAGAACACGTATTATCTGAACAAACCTTGCCCCTTCCTGATTCTCTTTCCTTTGAATACCTTCAACCCTCACTTCTCGTCATAATACTCCTCAGGCTTCTAATGTCATCTCCTCCAAGAAGCTTTCCCTGCTCCCCCCATCCAAAAGTAATTTTCTTCCTTCTCTGAACTCCCATGGCATTTTCTTCGTACTATTCATTCCACAATGCCATATGCCAAAGTTATTTATGTACAGGTTTGGTATGAGTTCCTTAAGGGCAGAGACAATGGTCTTCAAAGTACCTTCAAAATACGGTAGACAGTATATGTTAAATCTGTTTAAGTTGGTTTTCATACAAATATATCACAAAATATCCAGTTACTGTGGTGAGAGGTATGATACAAAGATAACCAGTTATGTTTCTCCCTTTTGTCTCCTATGAGGACTCTAAGTTACTTTTTTTGGAATTATAATAGATTCATAAATATGAAGAATTGCTAAGGGGGCTCCTGATATTTCCAAGGCAGAGGAAGCACATACCTGACATAGAGTGAAATGGGCACCACAGTGTTGAGGATGATTATGTAGGACCAGAAGGAGAGAAAGCCGGAGAAAAAGGCACTGTCCACTGCCTCATCCCATGGCAGGTAGACCTGGAAGCGTGCTCCGACCTCGTACTCCCAGATGGCGTTACCAATAGCCAGGATCACCCCCATGCAGACCAAGAAACCGAAGATCTGTTGGACAAACGATGGGGGAATCAGCTCTACTAGGCAGGCAAAAGTCACCTTTCTACCATGTAACTACTCCTAGCCAAATGCCAACGGGTTGAAAGAAGGTACTACTTCCACTCTGACGACCCCTCAAACAGGAGGCAGCTTCCCTGCTTACTTGGGATCAATCTGAAGTTCACAAAGCTGAAAATGTTAGAGTGTTCAAGGGCCACCAGGGGGCGATCCAAATCCACTGAGCGCCAATTTCTGCCATATTAACTCTGGCGAAGTCTGCCAACAGCCTGATCAGGACCAGGGCGGAAGCTCCTTCACCACAGAAGTTGGCGTCAGGCTTCCTAGAGTGTGTCAGGGGTGGGCAGAGGGGCACAAAAAGGGGAGCAGTACTCAGATTTCTAATGAAGCAAGAGAGAACTTTAGAAACTGCCAGAATTAAGTTGGAAATTTTCCCTCTGGGACTCTATCCTGAGAAGGGGCAAAAGAAAGACCCCATTATTCCCCTCTAACAGCAATGTTTTCCACAGATATTCCTTCCCCCTCCAATGCAGGTCCTGTAGTCAGTCAAAGAGAAAACGAGCCTCAAGGGCTGACCCCCTGTCTCGGGCTGAAAAGCTGCATTAGGGCACATGCCATCCTAGATCATCCACAGAGTTGGGATCCAGAGGAGGAAATCCGCTGGAATTGGTTTTGTTGTTGATTTGTGCGTGTGTTACTAAGGTTCTTGTAACATTTTCCAGATCTAAAAGATCCTGAAATAAACACAGGCTTTGACTGGATGTCTTGTCAGTGACTTTTAAACCAAAACTCAAAACTGGAACGCTGACTATGGAAAAAAGACCACAGGAGAAATGAAAGTCACAGCAGTGTCTAGTCTTACCCAGAGCACCAACGTATTCATCAGCCTGTCAATGCTCGTCCTCTTGAACTTTGTCCTACCACTGTTCTGCATTAACTTCGTGTCAGGACCTGAAAGGAGATGGTTAAGTTGGGACAGTTAAAAGAAAGACTTTCCTCAAAGATTCTGCCCTCATGTCCAGAATGTAGAACCTCACCAAAAATTCAAGCAAATGCAAGTTATATTGCTAAAATTTGGGGCTGGTAGCTTTGCCCTTACGCATTCTATCAGCCTCAAAGTCTTTCCTGCCACACATCTCAGGCACTAGGTTGAATTCCTAACTGCTTCTCACTCAACTCCTTGGGCTTTAGGAAACTCACCTGCAAAGATGACCAGCCCAAAGCACCACTCAGTGTTGCGGAGCACACAGCCCCGAAGCAGCATGTTCTGGTTGCTTAGGGGAAACTTGTTCTCCTTCCAGTAAAGGGTGCCGCTGAACTTATCCAGCTTGTTGTTGGGAGGTTCACAAATAACTTCACCTGAAGTGAGGATAACAGTGTCACTGGCCTAGCTGTGGCTGACATTCCAAGAAGCAACCAAACTAGGAGAAGAAAGTAGCCAGCGTCAAAACTCCAAGCTTTTTCCGCACACATATTAACAGTAGGAATCTATAACCCATGGTGTTTTCACAAAAAAGTTATAGATATCAATGGATAGAGCCAAAAGCTAAAAAAGAAAAAAAAAAAGAAAAGATTGAAACACATTCCCACCAAACCACCCAACGTAGCCAAAGATTGGCTCTCCTAGTTCTACTCACCATCAAACTTTGCTAGTTTATTGATGTCCCCCAGTTCTGAGGTCACAGGAATCGCCTGTCGTACTTTCATGTTGGTCTCCCTGGAATGACAGTTCCTCAGAATTCTAACTTCCTTCTCCCCTACATTCCGCCCATGGGCACCACAAAGGGTCTGACTTCTCAACTCTACTTCTAAAATCCCTATTATCCCTCCATTCCCAAGTAAGTACAGAATGTAGAACTAAGAACATCTTACCAATCATTTTTTTAACCATAATAGGAAATCAGATGTGAGACTTAGGATAATACATTTTTATGCTACTTACCCATCCAATTCCGCTGTCTCTATGTAGCACAATCCATGGGGTTCACTGCTAGAAAGGAGAAGGAGATCGGCCTGGAGAGAGAATTTCATGAGGTGGTCATGGTAACCCTGCAACTCCAACAGCATCATTCCCTAAGCCCAACTTAGCTCCTATTGCAAAAAGTGCTGAGTCTGCTTACATACTTGAATGGAAAAGAAATAGAATGCAGCCCAAATAATACAGAGGTCTCACTCAGAAAACATTTCTTCTATTTTTTTAAAGAGGGAAGCAGTCAGTTAGTCAACAAGGAAGTATTAAGCATTTACTATATTCCAAGCTCTGTGTTAAGCTCCAGAAATACAAAGAAAAGGAAGGCAAAACCAAAAAAATAATTAAAAACCAATTCCTGCTAAAAACCAGTTTATTAAAATAAACACTTTAATGGAGGAAATAAACATGAAAATAATAGGTTCCTCTACATGACAACAGTAATCTCAAAGAGGAAAACCCTAGCAGGTAGGTGTACCAAGAAAAGCTTCCTGCAGAAGCTAGGATATTATAGGAAAACAGGGAAGGAAGCTAAAAGATGGAGGTGAGGATCCCAGCATCCCAGGCATGGAGGTCAGCCAGTGCAAAGGTACATAGTTGGGAGAGAAGTGACATGTACAAAGCATAGCAAATGAGCCAACGTAGCTGGACCCTAGAACGTGTGGGGATTGGACAAGGGAGTAAAGCATAGAAGATCTGAAAGGTAGGAGGAGGCCAGACTGTGGAGGGCTTAAAAGTCAAACAAAAGATTTTGTATTTGATCCTGGAGATATCAAGTAAGCACTGGAATGTACTGAGTGAGAAGGATAACATGGTCAAATCTGTGCTTTAGGAATATCACTGTCAGTTTAGTGGAGAACAGATTGGAGTAGGAAGGGTCTTGAAGCAGGGGGGCCAAGCAGAAAGTTATTGCAATAGTGCAGCTGCCAGGTGATAAGGGCCTCAAGTACAGTGGCAGCTCTGTGAGTGGAGAGAAGAAGACGTAGCAGAGACGTTGTACAGGTAAAAATAATAACACTTGGCAGCAAATTGGATACATGAGGGGTTAAGAGTAAAGCATTTCAAAGGTGACCCTGAGACTGGGAGTCTGGGTGACTAAGAGGATAGTGCTACCCACATGGAGGGGGTGGAGATAATGAATTCAGTTTTGGAAATGTTGAGTTTGAGATGCCTCTAGGACACCAAGTTCAAGATGTCTCAGAAGCAGTTGTTAATATAGGAATGGAGGCAGGATAGAGATTAGGGATGGATATATAAATCTGAGAATCATTTGCATAGAGATGATAATAGAATTCATGGGAGCTGATGAGATCACCAAGTGAGACAGTATAGAGGGAGAAGAAAAAGGGCCCAGGACAGAGTCATGAGGGATATGTATAGTTAGCAGGTCTGACATGGATAAAGCAGCAGCAAAGCACACTGAGAATCAAGAGACAGCAGCGTCCAAAAAAAAAAAGAAGAAAAGAAAAGAAAAACAGAAAAACCCAGAGGGTATGCAGGAGCATATCAAATGCTACCAAAAGGTAAAGATGGATGATGAGAATTGAGGAAAAGTCATTAGATTCATCAATTAAAAGATCAATAGTAATTTTGAAGATGGCAGTTCCAGCTGGAGGAAGCTAGAATACAAAGGATTTAGAAGCAAGTAAAAGGAAAGGAAGAAGAGGCACCAGGGAGAAAGAAAGCTTTCTCAACTAGCCAATAGTTTTTCCAAGAGAAGGAGGAGAGATATAGAATTACCAGTAGCAGAGATGGTGGAATCAAGTAAGAGGTTTATTTGTTAAGGATGTTAGAAGACATAGGCATAAAGGCACTTGAAAAGGACCCAGGTGAGAGGGAGAAATTGAAGACCAAAAAGAGAGAGGACATGATAGTGGGGCAACCTTCTGGATATGGGATCAAGGGTGCATGTAGAGGGACTAGACTTGGCAAGAAGTGCTACTTCTCCATGCAAGACCAGAGTAAAGGAGGAATAATAAGGAGGAACTCTTAGCTAACAACCTTAATTTTTTCTGCAAAGAATGATAGGAGGTCCTCAGCTGAGGGAAGGAATGACATGTGAAACATGAGGGTAGATCAGAAGATTTGGACCAAGAATGGGATAGTAAATAATTAAGAAAGAACAGAATGATTGCCTTGCTGCAGCGAGGACTCAGTTAAGATCAGATAGTACAAATGTGTAGGGTAGTCAGTTCCATGATTTCCTCCAGTTCTGTTCAGCAGCACATGAATAGAAGCAAAGAAGGTAGATGGTGGGAATAACTCGGGGTTGAGATTCGGCAAAGCAGATCAGTAATAAAACAGGGGGAAAGCAGAAGAGCAGAGTTAGTGTAAAGTTGAGTTGGTTCCCCAAGAGATGACAATAGCTCGTATTTTCAGGTTTGCAAAGAGCTTTGTAAATATCTCATCTTATCCTCATAATAGCCCTGGAAAGCAGATGCTATTATTACCATTCCCAATTTCCAGAAAAGAAACTAAAGCAGACAAAGATTACATGACTTGCCTAGGGTCACAGAGCTAGCAAGTGTCTGAGGCTGTATTTGAACTCAGGTCTTCCTGACTCCAGATCCAATGCTGTATTCACTGGACCACTTAGCTGGGCAGAAAGGGAAGTAACCTAGCCAGTGCAAGAATCCCTAAACAGAGTTACTGTCCTATTCTGTCAAAGGTTATAAAGAATTTTACATGCCCTGAATGTTACCCTGTTTCTTACCGCCACAAACTGGTTATTTTCTAGCTTTATAATATCACCAACACGGACATTCATCCATTGTTCTTGCTGGAGGCTGCAGAAGATGAGAAAAAGAAAAGGAGCATCAGAGACTAGTCTAGTTCCTGAAGAGAAACCATCCAAGCACAGAGCCTCCATCCTTAAGTAGGTACTTACATCCCACTGATCAGCACCTGAGACTGTCGGTTATTCACCTGGTTATCACTCTTGTGGCGGAACTGAAGAGAAAAGAAAGATGTGCCGGGGTGAAGGACACCATATGCCCCAGCTCCCACTTGTCAGATGAAGATGGTTTTAGGTGATGATGAAAATAAAGACCACCCAGAGTAATCCCATTGGGTCCCAGGTAGATATAATCTGAATGGGCCAAGATATCCACTAACTGTTGTTGGGAGGGGGTTGTAGAGAACAGAGGATGGGAAACAACTCACATAATCATCAGTGGCATCTTTCACAGCTGTAATGGTAAGGACAAGAGCCAAAGGCACAATGGTGGTGAACCAGGACAAGGAAGATATCTGTGGGATCAACTACAAAGGAAAAAAACACGCATTCCTCTTCAATTGCCTTGCCTTACTCCTCTCACTTCCTTCTCTACCTTCCTCTGCTTTTCTGAGGTTAAGGGTCACTCACCTGCAGAATGAGGAGGAACAAGAAGTAGGTATTGGCAACTTCCTGGAACTGTTCAAAGAGGTTGACAGGCAGGAAGGTGACAATGTTGTACTTGGAGGTCTTGATGCAGTTACTCTGTGGCAGGCAAAGGGAGAGGGAAAGGTGAATGTGAGGCGGCTACATCCTACTTCACTGACATGGAACTAAATGAAAAATGCACGAGCAGCCACAGACGTGAAGAGGCCTAGGAAAACTGGTCCCACAACAGTCCCAGAATAAGAACAGAGAGATAGACATTCCCACTTTGGTGGAACATCCACCTCTTTCCTTTAGGTAGATCAGATGCATGGTAGAGACCTGGACAAGGTCACTCACCGCGTACTGGAACTTCTCATTGTATTCTCGGTCATTGGCCCGTGCCCGCCTCTCTTCCTCTACAACAGATGCAATAATGATTGTCAGCAGAGACAACTTGAGACCCAACCTCATCACCCCCCCTCCATTCTGTAGGGGTTCCACTTTTCTCGTGGAACACTTGGCTCCTTCTGCTTATTACAGTTATAACAAGAGACATAGCCCCCATTCCTGGGAGAACGAAATCCCTATCAATAAATTTCTTTCACCAACACACAGCTATGCAGATGTTATCCATGCTACAGAAAATGCCACAACCAACGTAGCTTTCTCTTTTTCTCAATATGCATTTCAACCGCTGGCACTCCATTTCTTCAAGTCCTATAAACCTTCATAGCCAGCTAAAAGAATGCTGCTAGGGAATCCCCCAGATCTCTTGGCATTGTCAATTTAGTCATCTAAGTCAAGAAGGGGTTGTAGGTGAAGAAATAATTCCTTTTCCCTTTCTCTATCTACCCTCCCTACTACAGCTACAGTGCAAAGCACTATTCCTCACCCAAATGAAGGTGATAAAGGGAGGGGGCAAAAGAGAGGCATTAGATGGCCAGTAAGAGAGTCATAGTGCCCCAAGAAACTACGCTGCTGCTGCAGTGTCTCAGCCCCACGTGCAGTCTCCCCAACAGGAGCCACTGACTGTCACATGTCACCAAGACTGGCTCCTTACTGGCCCATGATGACATCAGCTTATTTCAAAGCTCATCTTCAAGTCAGAGGGAGGGGGGAGAGGTCAGGGATATGGGTCATGAAGACTCAGACAGGGACTTTGGGGGAGGGGCACAGTAGAGAAAAGGGTAAAGGAATAAAGGGAATGCAGTCAGAACATTTATACTCTAGCTTTCCTGCTATAATCCTCTATACTCCATGCTCCCTCCCCCTCAAAAATACCCTAAATGATGTTTACCAAGAATATATCCAACATATAATTATCCCAAACCCCTTCTACAGTTCCTAAATAGACTTTAAGTGACAAAAGGGACAGATCAGTTCCCAAAACCTCAGTTCTACTGAACTACTGGAGGGTTAACCCATGAATGGTGACCTCAGTATCAACTTATACCCAGGGGTTACCATGACCCTCCGGCTATGAAAGGGAGGCAGTACAAGGGTTTTTGCTGCCTTAGTCAGCAATTCTGGCCTTTCCTAAACCTGAGGGAGACCTAAACAGGAGGTAGGAAGGAAGGGGGAGGTGTATGGGGACACCACTTGCGTAAAACACTGCAGTGCTAAACATCAACTCAATGTCACTCATCTCAGCCCCAATCCCAGGGGTCCTTGTCCTTCTCCCACTTTCTCTTCAACAACTTCCCAACCCAGCTTTCCCTTTTTTGTCCCCTTGAACCACAAATGTCCCCATACTGGAACTCTCCTAGTTCTGCACCACTGCCCCTCCCCCCACCTAGACTCCCAAAATAACAAGAAGGAATAAACTAAGAGGCCACAGTGACGACCAGCAATCCCACAGACCTGGGGGAGGGACCTTACAGAATGAAGTGATTGGGAAGGTCATGGGGTGAGAAAGAGGAAGCTGAGGGAAGGTATCCAAGAAGGCTAGGGTTAAAGACGTGGAGGTCTGGGGGAGGAAGGGGAAGAACTGATGGGTTGGTGGTCAGATAGAGCATCGAAGGAATTACAAAGATGAGATGGAGCATTAGTGGCAGAGAGTCACAGAAATGTCATGGGGGTCCAAGGAATAAAGCAGGGGGACATGGATATTGGGATATCACAGAAAGAAGAGTCAGCAGAAGAAAGGGGAACAGACAAGGGATGAATGGTCATTGATATGGAGGGTGTCATGGAGATGGCATGGGGAGGTCAGAAAGACGGAATGGAGGGAACCAGAGAAGGGGTGAAGGGGGGGCCAGAGAAATGGGATGGGGAGCTCTCAGAGATGGAATGGTGGGCCACAAAGATGGGATGGAGGGTCAAAGAGAGGAAATGGAGGGCCAGACAGAAAAGGTGGAGGACACACACATGAATTGGGGGGACCGACATAAATGGGTTGGGGAAGGGTCACAGAGATGATAAGGGGAGGTCCCAGAGATAGAATGGGGGGGGACACAAAGACGGAACGGAGGACCACAGAGACAGGATGGAGGACCAGAGAGAAGGGATGGGGGATGCAAAGATGAGTTGGGATGCGGAAGTCGCATATAGAGAGGGTTACAGAGATGGGATGGGGACACAGGCACGGGATGAATGAAGAGGTCACGGGGCAGAGAAGTCAGAGGAGGGGGCAGGAAGAAATCCCGGATGGGGGTGAAGGAGGAGAGGTCCCTCTCGTTACCTGTCCCCCAGCAGGGCTTCTTTCGATTCCAGGCGGGGGGCACCCCTGCCCGGGACCACTTCTCGGGCATCTCCTTGGGGACCGTCATGATCCCGGCTGCAGTGAGGGGTGCAGACAGTTCGCGGGGTCCCTCCCTCCCTCCCTGTCTCCTCAACGGAGGAGGAGGAGGAAGAGGAGGCGGCGGGCGGGCGGCCCCCCAGGGAGGAGAGGGAGCAGCGGCCGCTCTGAGGGGAGCCCCGGCCTCCGGGAGCGCGCCGCACCAGCCTCCCCGGCCATCCTCGCGACCGCCGCCAGCTCTGTCGCCGCCACCGCCCCCAGCACGCCCCCTCCCCTCACCTCCCCATCCAGCCCCGCCCCCAACCGCCCCCAACAGCGCGCGCAGGCGTGCGCGCCCGGAGTCCCGCCCCCTCCCACGACTGCAGGGAGAACCCGCTTGCCAGCGCGCCGCGTAGACTAAAGGAACGCGCGAGCCCCACCTCTGCCCTCCTCCCCGCCCCACAGCCTCCCATCTCTCCGGGATTAGCCAGTACGGTGCCGGGACGGCCGGCGTCTCCCGGGGCAACCACCTCCAACCAGCTCCCGCTGCAGGGAAGCTCCCTCCGGAGGGAGTGGGGGGCGGCGCAGGGCGGGATGGAGGAGTGGAAGGTGGGGTGGGGGTGGTACAAGAAGAGGCTGGGGTATGGGGAGAGGAAGGGAAGACTAAAAGGAGGGACCCAGAGAGCCTTCGTTGTTACGCCAGAGAAAGGCAAAAGTGATGAAGGAGGGGAAAAGAGCTGGCACTGGTCTGGCACAGGCCTGACTGCTGCATACTCAGAGGGTTCTGGGTGACCCTGGCAGGTCACTAACTCTGAGTCTGCTCATCTGTAAGATTAGAATGATAACACCTATTTCCCGCGGTTGATGGGAGCAGCAGATGAATATGTAAAGTTAAGTTAGCAGTACATAAGCCATCTATTATTATCCGCTAAAAGAGATCATACAGTTGAACTAGTACAACCACCTCATTTCACAGATGAGCAAACCGAGGTTCAAAGTGGAAAAGTGATTTGAGGTACTAGCTGGCACCCGGTCTTCCAACCCAGATATTCTGGCTCCAGATCCAGCGTTCTTCCTACCACACCACTCTGCCTCCAACCCCTCCTCCCCACAACTAGCCCCACTCTGCTACCAGCAGCAGAATGTCCTCCCTAAGACATAGAAAGGGAGCTCTGGAATCCCCAGTGCCGTTAGACTTGTTCCCATAGGAATTTTCAATACATAGGAAGACAGGATTCAGAATGGAAAGGGATTTTAGAGTTTCCAGTCTAATGCCCTCATTTTAATTTTGAAAAAACTGAGGCTTATAGAGATAGTGACTTGATAAAGGTAAGTCTAATATAGTTATTTATGTTATGTGCAAAGGTGTTTTGTTTTTTTTTATTTCAGTTTTGTTTCCTGGGATGAGGTGAGGTCAAGTCCAGTATTATTGACTCCATTTCCCTTTGGCCCCCTTGCTGTTTTCCTACTCCCCTTTAAGCATTGACAACACTCCTATAGTGATTACAAAGGGCTAGTCCACCCTATCTTCCTTACCTGGGGGGCGTTTTTTTGTACACAATGCCATCTCACCCACAGCGATCCTGGCAAGCCCATGGGAGATCCTACAGGAAGGAAGAAGGGGGACACATCAAGACAATGACATCTAGAATTGGATGTCCTGTGGACATGTTAAACTCAACATGACCAAAACTGAACTCACAATCTTGCCCCCAAACTCCTCCTGCTTCCAAATTTCTCTACATCTGCTGTATAACTACCCTCCAAGTTCCCCAGACTTGAAACCTACACGTCATCCTTGATTCACTATCACTCCCCATGTCCAATCTGTTGCCAAGGCCTGTTGATTTTATTTTTGCAACATGTCTTCAATAAACTCCCTTCTCCCTGGTTCTACACAGACTTTTATCTCACTCCTGGCCTATTGCAGCAGCCTGCTGGTTGCTAATCTAGACAGTACATGTTTCACTTAACTGCTAAAGAGATTTTTCTAAAGGTCTAACCACGGAACACACACACACACACACACTCACTCACCCTCCCTCAACAAATCCCAGTGGCTCCCCATCACATCCAGGATCAAATATAAAATCCTCTAGTGTGCACAGCCCTTCTTAACTTACCCCTCCACACACAAACACACACATACTTTTCCAGTATTCTTACACCTTATACCACCATACACACATACTCTTCAATCCACTGACACTGGCTTCCTTGTTGTTCTCAAAGGAGACACTCCATTTCCTGTCTCTGGGTATTTTCACTGGCTATCCCCCATGCATGGAATGCTCTCCCTCCTCATCACTGTCTCCTGGCTTCTTTCAAGTTCCAACTAAAATCCTACCTTTCACAGGAAGTCTTTCCCAGTCCCAATCCCTGGACTATTTCCTATTTATCTTGGATGTAGCTTGTCTAAACATAGTTGTTTGCATGTTATCTCCCACTAGATTGAAAGCTTCTTGAGGACAGGGACTGTCTTTGACCTTTCTTTGTATCCCTGGCACTTAGTACAGTGTCTGGTACATAGTGGATATTTAATTAAATGTTTACTGGCTGATACCCTATGGACCCCCTCTAATATACACATTTTCAAATCAAGTCATCATAGTCTTTTAGTCCTTTAAGAACAATTTCAAGTGCTACTTCCTCCTTATGGGCCTCAAATCTCTTCTGCTGACCCCTTTATGAACTTTTAGTTCAGTTACCTGAACATTTATTAAGCACCTCTTCTGTGCTTAGCAAAACCTGTGTTTTAATTATATTCTAACTTGTGTTATAGTTGCTGTGTATATTCTTCTCCTCTACTAAACTATCCCTTCCAGGAGAACCGAGACTGTCCTGTTTTTAAAGTTGGTATCCCTACCACCAAGCAGGATCTTATTCATAGGTTGTAATATTGAACAGGTTCCAGCCTTTCAACAACTAGACCTATCCATACTAACTGCTCTATTATCTCATAGAATGACGTTGCTGCTTACCCCCTATATCATTCCCCTCTCTCTAAGATCATCTTGGTGACGCCTTCACCGGGGGCCCCAGCTGCCCAAAGCTAGGTATCTTTACTTGTAGGAAGAAGAGCTGGAAACGGAAAACAAACCTGGCTTTGTCTTTGGGAAACCTCCAAGACTCTCAAGGAGAGACAGACGCCTATATATGTGGCAGAGAAATCTAGAAAGCGGAGTCCCCCAATGACAAAGGTTAAGAGAGCTTTGTAGAGTATGCCAGGAAGCACCTGCAAGGGTATCCGGAAGAGGGTAGGTCCCGCCCTTCAGGCCCCTACTTCCTTTTCCCTCATTCCAGGAGCTCCTGTTATTACCTCCTCCAAAAGCTCTCACATCAGAGGTGTGGCCCTCACTTCCTGTACAAGTAGCACCAAAATCTCTTCTTTTTAGAATGGGGCTGGCAAACTGGCTCTTTCCCCTGCTTGATGGTTTAGTCTCCAAAGTTCTTGCAGGGAACTACCCCGCCAACAACATGGAACATGAAGAGCACTCTATACCTGCCCAGAGAACATGGGACCAGGATAGATACTGGGACCTTTCTGTTATGCTACTCTTTCCTTCTCTTTCTCCACTCTCCTCACGTATCCCAGAGTTTAAAATGGCTTGTCCACCAAGAGACTGTTGGAGGCATCTCCTCCCTAATGAAGCCTGGTCCAGAGAAAGTTGCCAACATAGTACCTGCCCCTTTCACCACCTCCTTTTCCCTTTATACCAGGGGTGGAGGTTTTCCCTCCTTCTCTGTCTACCAGACACACCCCACAGCCTGTCAACCCCAAGAGATACTAATTGCCTGTCTACTCAACCTATGTAATTACAGACTCTGGCTGGAGCCCCAGTCACACACATACCATGTTCTCCCTAAGCTGGCTCAAAGTCCCACCTCAAATCCCAAATCAGGGATCAAGTTGGCCAAAAGTTTTGCCCTGCCCCACTTCCTAACCTCAGAACCTAGGGGTGTCTAGCTCAGAAATTGTAGGAGATACAGCCTTATCCACATTATAAAGATACCAACCCCACCCAGTCTGGGGGATGACTCATGGGTGGGTGGGGTGATGGGGGTGAGGGGAAAGAACTGAAGTGAGGATAGAACATCACGAGGTTCCTGTGACTCCATCGGCAATCCAAACCCCACCCTGGGTTTTGAAGGCAATTTGGAGACCACTATCAGGCCCTGGAGAGAGAATCCTATGGGAGGTGGTTAATGAAAGAGATATAAACTCCTCTCAGGAGCCTTGGATGCCTCCCATTCCCTGCCAAGAAATTTATTCAACGTCTCAAACTCTGGGGAGATTCAGACTCGAAAATTAAACTCCCAACCCTTGGGAGTCCTCTCACCCCAACTCCATCCAGTTTCAGGGATTCTAGAACTGGAAGAGGAGTGGGAGAAGGGCTCTACACCTCACCTTCCTCTCAAGCCTAGCCTCTGAGACTGCTCAGGGTCAAGCCTGGCTGCCAGATTCCACCCCCACTCCCCCAGTCCCTTCTAGAGACACCCACTATGTATAAATAGCTACCAATGGGAAAGAAGCTGGGCTGCTTTGGGACTGAAGAGGGGGAGAATAGTTGTGATAACTCCTCTTTATAAGCCAAGAATTACTCTCTCTCCAGAGAGAGCCCCTCTCTCAAATGTTCCTTCCCTCCTTTCCAGAGGATCTTGAAATAGGCATGTAGGGTTACGTCTAAGTAGAAATACAAAAGAAAATGGAATTCAAGCAGCCTAGGTTACTGCTTTCCCCTTCAACCCACTTTCCAAAATCAAGAACTGAACTCTGGAAGTCCATAACTCCCAGTTTTCCTTCCACTGATCAATATCTGCTTTTCCACAGCTTATGGTGGGGAGCAAGGCCCTCATACAAAGGAATTTGGCCCTTTTTTTTTAATCAACTGTTTTTAAAACTTCATTGTCCCATTCTCCCTCCATATTCAGTTTTTCTACTATTACACACTCAGAGATAACAAGGCAGTCCTAGATTCCCCCAAATCTTTTTTTTTTTTTTTTTTTTTTTTACCAAGCACTCAGAGTCTTCCCCAAATCTCTTATTATTCATTATCACTTCGTAGTACTCTTGGTCCCAGATCTCTCCTCTGCACAACATTCTTATCTCCCATACCATTCCCCTCCTGGAGCTTCTCCCAGGCTCTCCAATATTCGAATTTCCTAGTTCCTAGTAATCCCATCAACGCATCCCACCAAGTCCTTCCTCGCTTCCATTGCTACTCATTCCCCAAATGTCCTAAACAATCCTCATTCACGTCAGTCGCCAGTTCCGCCTCCTTCCATTTCACCCTAGCTCCAAATTTCCCCACCTTCTCTCTACTCATCCCCAAAAAATCCCTTTCCTCCCTGGCTTGTCCTCCCCTTCTGTTTCCCAGGACCCCCGATCTTCTCTTCTAGTCTCATTCCCTACTCCCCATTTCCCCCTCTATCTGTACTCGAGAGGGACCATGATCTTCCCCTCCTCTAAACCTTCTCATCACCATCCCTGAGCCACTCCGTGCTCTGCCCTCTCCCGATGCCCCCTTTTCGCCGCTTCAGCACCCCCGCACTATACACCCACGGGGCTTCGCTGCCCCCTCACCTCTCCTCAGTTTTCAGCGCCCTGCGCCCGGCCCCGGTGGCCCTGTCCTGCCCATGCCGGGGGCTGGGGCAGGGAGCGCTCGGCTCCCCGCGGGCTCCCGCCCCCCCACCCCAGCTACAGCCCCAGCTCCCCCCTGGGCCTCGGGCCGCTACTTTGTGTCAGTTTCGGCCACGGCGGGGCGGAAGTGACGGAGATATCTGTAGAAGGCGGGGGGCGGGAGAGGGGGGGATTTGGGGAGCGGGAGATGGGGGGGGCGGGAAAGGTGGGCGCCGCCATCTTTGTGCGGGGCAAGGCGAAGGTCTTAACCCTTGAGTCTCTGCAGTCTTGTAATACAATCCCTACTACCACCGCTGGTTCCTCACTCCCATCCCCTCCCACTCCCCGTTCTTGTTGGGGGCAGAAAGACCGAGAGGGATTAGTTAGGTTTTGCTTTTCTGAAGGAAACGAGGAGGCTGAAGAAAACTTCTCTGAGTCTAGGACTGCCGGAGCATCTCCTTTATGCTGTGGAAGGGGGCGAGGCTGAGGAAGTGGTGAGTGAGGGGGAGTCTCCCTCTAGAGGATGCTTCTCCAACTTACCCCTTCTGCTCATGCCCTTTAGAGTTGACCGGTGTCCTGCATCCTTCTCGCTTTAGCTCATCTCAGGGCATTCCTTCCTCTCCAGGGAGAAGCTCCAAGAAGTCTATGTTGGGTCTCCCGTGCCTCAGTTTCCCCCATCTCCGGGCATCAAGGGCGGAACCCTATAATTAGCAGCAGAGGCGGCACTAAGACCGCTCCTTAGCTGGCTCACTCATTCCCTCTCTTCCCCGGATCTTCTAGTATCAGGGACAGATTCCCCCACCCCTGATTAACTTTTGAAGGTGTCTGAGTCAAGGGGAGGGGCCCCAGGGGTAGAAAGAAATGATACTTGGTGGACTCGAATTTAGCTAGGGTTGAAAGAAAGGGGAACTGGATGTTTCCGAGGGAGAAGAGAGGCGTGAAAAAAGGAATGCCCAAGACTAGCGAAGCTTCCTCGGACGTCAAGGATACGGGGTCCCACGTCTGTTTTCCAGGATAGACTGCCTATTCGTCTCCCTGGTGTCCTGGCATCTAGCTATCTGCTTGTCGTCCTCTGGCGGTCATTTTTAAGTACTGACTCTCCCAAGGAACTCCCACCCCCACCCCCCTACCCCCCGCCCCACACCTCCAAGCCTTCTCGAGAAGTGTGATGAGTACGTTAGCAGACAGCTTAAGAGACTCTAGACGTAAGACCACAGCCTCCAGGCAGTCTTCCCCATCCCACGTACAAACTCTGCCCCGCGCAAAGAGGAATATTGTCTCCAGTGGAATTGCAACTATGTAACAATTCAGCTGTTCAATCGGGTCTTCCTCCTATTTTCCACTCTTCCATCACTTATCCACCATAGGGCTATTCTAATTCGGATCCTTTCATCTGGTCTGTATTACGTAAAGAACCTGCTAACCGGCATCCCTTGTCTCTATGCTCTCCAACCCAAGTCACATAGTTATCAAAATAATTTTCCTAATGTACAGATTTGAACACATCAATTCTCTGCTCACTAAGCTTAAACGACTTCCAATAACCCCCAGGGTAAAATACAGTCTGCATATTTGGCATTTTAGACTCTCCACAATAGGGCCTCAAACTACCTTTTCCCCTTATTTCATACTAATGCCCTTCTCTAATCTGGACTTCTAGTTATCCAGACTCTCCCCGGCTTGCATACAATCCCAGACACTATCTCCCATGCCTAGAATGCACCCTCTTCTGTGTTCTACCTATTGAAATCCTATTCCTTCAAGGTCCTGCTTGCTCAAAGTGCCACTTCCTCTGCCCTACCTTCCCTCACTCAAATCCCATCTTCCCACCCCTGCCCCCCAAACTGCAATCTCTCTTCCTTAAATTTTCAGAGTCCTTTATCTCCTATAACATTCTATGTTTATTTGTGCATGTCTCTTACCCTTTATCCTATTATAACCTCCTAGTATTATGGGACATAGTAGGTAGTAATGATAATTTTTGGAAATTTTTTTTTAATCACAGAATCTCAGAACTTGAAGAGACCTCCTATGCCATGTAGTCCAATAAATCAACAAGCATTTATTAAGTGCCTTCTGTGTGCTAGGCACTGTACTAGCAATCCCTGCTCTCAAAGAGCTTACATCCTTTCAGGGAAGACAACATATACATGTACAAATATGTATAAAAAATTAAAAATACATAAAAGTAGTTTGGGGAGAGAAGCAGTGGGGGGCAGGGGTGAGGAGAGCATCCAGTGAAGTCTTCATGGCACTTGAGCTGAATTTTGAATGAAAATTGTCCAAAATATGGATGTGAGGAAGGAATGTATTTTAAGCATAGGGAACAGCTAATGCAAAGGTTAAAAGATAGAGTGTTATATGTGCCAGTAGGTCAGTCCAATTTAACTAAATAGAATTTGTAAAATCATAAATAGCAGAAGACATTGTCAAGTTAAACAATTTTCATTGCTGTTAGTGGTTGTCAATACCATCGGGCATATTTCTGTTTGTTGTTGGGGCTTTTTGTTAATGTCGGTGGTAACGCTGGAAAAAGGAAGGATATCACAGTTTGCACTCGAAGGTTTTGAGGTAAGACAGGGACCTTGGTTCAGAGGCTTTCTCCAGAGCAGGCTCCAGATCCTCAGGATGATGCAGACCCACCAGCAACTGGTATATGGCAGTGCCCAACACAGCGCCCACCATGGGAGCCACCACAGGCACCCACCACCAACCATTGCCAGCACTGTAGGGACAAAGAGGGGAGTCAGGAGACAGTTCCCCCCTCCATCCCCTTTTTCCTAGAGGGAGGATAAAGGGAAGCTATGGCAAAGTGACACCAGGCCTAAAGTCAGGAAGACTCATCTTCATGGGTTCAAATTTGATCTGAGACACTTACTACCTTGTGTGACCCTGGGCAAATCACATAACCCTGTTTGCCTCAGTTTCCTCATCTCTACAATGAGCTGGAGAAGAAAATTGCAAACCACTCCAGTATCTTTGCAGTGAAAACCCCAAATGGGATCATGGACAGTAGGAAATGACTGAATGACAACAAAGGATGAGTTGGGGGAGGAGGAGAAGAGGAGGAGAGATAAGAGGAGGAAGGTGCAGTACTATGCTCAGCGGGAAGCCCTGAAAAGGCAAAAGTTGTGGGGAGAAGATAATTTGGGTCATATTTGTCTGGGAGACGGGAGGGACATAGTCTAAATTATGGAATCCAAGTTCTGAGAGTGGTCCAGCCCTTTAGCTTGAGACAAGAAAGGTATTATTTTACTATTTTACAGAGAGCTAATAATAACTCACTTTCCCAGTTGTTTAAGGTTTGCAAAGCCATCATATATATTGCCTCATTTGATTAGGTGGAGCAACTGAGACTCAGAGCAGCAAAATGACTTGCCAGAGATGTGGTAGACAGTGGAGAGGGACCTAGAATTCAGCTGTCCTGATTCTGATTACTGGGAACTTTCTATTCTATCACTGCCTTTCAGTGAGGTGGGAAGTAAAGGAGAAAGAGAGCACTGGGTGGGGAGGAGAGGTGTTGAATGGGCCAGAGACCCAGTGGGAAAAAAAAAAACAGGAAAGAGGAAGAAGACTAGAGGGATAGAAGAGGGACACAATGAGAAGCCAGGGAAATGGAGCAGGGAAGGTACCAAGCAGGGAAGAAGAGTATGCAGAAGGAAAGTCAGTCAACAAATATTAAGTCTTTACTATGTGCCAGACACTATGCTGAACTCCAGAGATACAAAGAAAATTGAAAACATTCTCACTATCCTCAAGGAGTTCACATACTAGTAGAGGAAACAAAAATGTAAATAATTTAGCTAGGTATGTGAGATATGTAGATATAGATATACAAGATACATACACACATATATACATATGCATACACATTATACACATATATAATGTATATGTATTGCACATAGTTTTATATATTACACATACAAAATGTATGGGTAAATATGTATATACATATATATATATAAATCTTATATATGTATGTATATATAAAGAGAGAGAGAGCGCGTAGATGTGAGTTGATCTCAGAGAGACACTAATAACTAGGGGAACCAGGAAAAGTCTGATGGTGGGATGTGAGCTGAGGTTTCAGGGAAGCCAGGATGTGGAAGAGAGGGAGGAAAGCATTCCAGGTATGAGGGTAGCTATTGCAAAGATGTGAAGAAGGAGATGAAATGTCATATGTGAAGAACAGCAAGTAGATTGTGGGTTCTATAGCAGGAGAGTATTGTTTAAGAGTGGAAAGGTAAGAAGGAATCAAGTTATGAAAAGCTTTAAACACCAAAAGCCTTCATATTTAATCTTAGAGATAATAGATATCCATAGATAGAGTTTATAGAGTAGGAAGATGATATGATCAGACTTATACTTTTAAAAAATCATTTTGGTATCTGTTAATGCAAAGAGGAGGAAGAAAAAGGAGGGAGAGGAGGAGGAGGAGGAGAAGGAAAAGAAGAAACTACTGATGAGGGCCTGAGAAAAGATTATAAATGAAATAACCAGAAATAACAAAAATAACAAGATTTGGAGTACATGAGAATGATGAATAAAGAATAATACCAACTTCATGAGCCTGAATAACTGGGAAGATGGTAGCACCTGGAACAATACTAAAAAAAAACCGTTTGGACGAAGAAAGAGGTTGGAGGGAGAGTCTGAGTCCTGTATTTTGGCTATTTTGAGTTTGAGATTGTTCCAGGACATTGAGTTCAGGATTTCCAAAAGTATGTTGGAGATAAAAGACTGGAGCTCAGAAGAAAGATGTTCAGGGAGATGATAACTGAATCCATGGCAGCTGATGTGCTCATCCAGAGATATAGTATACAGCAAAAAGAGAAGAGAGCCTAGGATAGAGCCTTGAAGACTCGTGGTTAATGGACATGGCATGGATGAAGATCTAGCAAAAGAGGCTGAGGAGTCATTAGATAGATGAAAGGAGAACCAGAAGAGAACAGTGTCACACAAACCCAAAGAGGAAGGAGAAGATGATCGACATTATACAATGCTGCAAAAAGGCCAAGAAGGATGAAGGTTAATAAAGGGTCATTAGATGTGGCGAATAAGAAAGAGATCATTGGTAACTTTGGAGAAAGAAGTTTAGTTGAATGATGAAGTCAGAAACCAGGTTGCAGAGTGTTAACAGGAAAGGAGGAAGAAAAGAGCTGGAGGTACCTCCCGTGATGAATTTTTCAATTTAACCGGGAAGGAAAGGAGAGATACAGGACGATAGACTTGAGACAGTGTGGGGTAGTAGAAAGAAGGCTTGACGTGGGGTCAAAAGCCTTAGGTTCAAGTCCCATTTTTCCCACTTACTAGCTATGTGACCTTGAGCAAGTTATTTTTAACCTCTCTGACTTGGTTTCGCCAACTGGAATGAAACAATCTATTACACTACTTCACAGGACTTTGAAGATCATATTAAATCATCTATAGAAAAACACTTTGCAAAGTATAAAGTACGATGTAAATGTAAGTTAATGGTTTAAAAATGAAAAACGGAAATACTGGAGCAGGGAACACTGACCTAAAGACCTCAGATCCCCAGCCAGCCACATAGGTGAAGAGCCGAGGTCCCAAGTCTCGAGCAGGGTTGAGTGGGTAACCACAGTTGGCACCCATGGAGAGGCTAATGGCCAGAATCACCAGCCCAACTGCCACTGGCTCCAATCCTGCAGGCACCCCCTTATTCTTGGTGTCTGTGACGGCAAAGATGCCCACAATCATCACAGCAGTACCTAGAACCTTGGGAGAAAGGTTACCCTGTTAGAAGCTCCAGGGCTCCCCTGTAACTACCCTTGCATCCATACCTTTCAGGCTTTACCCACATCCCATCCCACACCCAGACTCTTATCTTTCTTTATACATCCCATACTCTCACTTCCCACACTCTTTGATTTTATCCTTGGTTGCTGAGGGGTGCCCCCAAGGCAGAGAGATCAAGTTAGGATGGTACAAAAGGAAAACAATAAGGGAAGGATAGGAGTTAGGGGCACTAGAGGAAAGTAGTGGCGACTGGTGAGATAGATGCTGGAGGAGCAGGTTGGAGAACATTGAGTAATTGGGTGTGGTCCCCCACTTCTATTCCTACCTGGTCCAGGAAGCCATTTTCCAGGGACAGATAAGGGGCTGGGTAGGTGCTAAAGATAAAAGCTGTCTCCTTGGGGCCAGTCACTGTCAGGTTTCCACCAGTATAATTCTGCAGAGCATCTAGTTCAGGGAGCAGAGGCAAATGAACATTCAGCTTGAGATCCTCCCTATGAATATTCAGAGGGAGTTTCCCCATTCCCATTCCCATGTATGTACTGGTTCTCCCCATCTCCATCCCTAGGGTGCTTCCCTATAGTCTGGGTTTCTCTCTTATGAATCCTGAGTCTTTGAAAAGGCTATCTCATACCATAATAGAGGACATAGGTTGCTCCTGAAGCAGAGAAGGCAGAAAGCATCTGTACCAGTATATAGATGGGAAGTTTGGCCCAAGGTAGGCGACCCACGAGACACATGGACAAGGAGAAAGCAGGATTCAGGTGAGCCCCTGAGGGAACAAAGGTTGTGTCAGGAAGAAACAGAAGAGTGAAAAGACATCTAGAATGGTTGGGAAAGTAATATATACAGGGAGTAAGCCCCACCCTTCTTAAACACCATCTCTCAGTGAGGGTCTCTTCTTTGTTAGGAGGATTCAGCATGAGGAGAGAGAAAGGGAAGCTAGAGCCAGAGCAAAAACAAGGAAGAGTTTAGGAGGTGAAATAGGGAAGGCAAGCGGAGTAGGAAAGTTGGGAGGAAAGGTTGGAGAGACTCAAGGATGTGCCAGCATTATGTGAAATATCCAATAGATAATATCCATGAGTCAGTGTCTTGGGCAGTATCCACTTCCTGTTACTTCTCCAACCTGGCGCCTCCTTGCTCACCTGAGACATTGCCTCCCACATAGATGGCCACCATCACAGACAGGGCGTTTGCCAGGAACATTGTGAAGGAGTTACCTTTGGTTTCCTCACTGGTAACAGCCTGAGCCACTGCTCCCTGTGTGATGAGCTGATGGAGAAAAGTGAGGAGGGAGAAGTGAGAAAATGAGAGGAAAGAGGAGAGGAAAGAAGAGAGGGAAGGAGAGGGAAGAAGGTAGGGGCAGATAACAGAGAATAGGGAGGGGAGGTAAAAAGGTAGAATTGGTGAAGAGAGGGAAGGGAAGGAAAAGGAAGATGAGAGGAAGGAATATAAAGAGAAGATTGGGGAGAAATTGGGAGAAACAGGAAATCAGGAAAAGCCTCAAGAGAAATAAGGTGGGAAGGAAGAGATAGGGATGGGAAAAGAGAGGAAGGGAGAAAGAGCCAAGGGAAAAATGAAGGGAGAAAGGACAAGGAGAGAAAAGAAGGGATAGAATAGAAGATGAGCAATGAACAGTCCAGAATTAGAGATAATCAGAGAAAATTAAGGCAAAGGACAGAAGAAGAGAATGAGGAAGAGAAAAGGAACAGAAAAATAGGGAGATGGGGTCGCAGGTCAAAGTAAAGATCCTTTCCTTTATCACCCTCCCTTCCTCCTGATTACCCACCACTCAGTCCCACCTACCATAAACACGAAGACACCCAAAAATTCAGCCAAGCACTGTCGGACTAGGAGGTTGTGGATTCGGACCCAGGCTCTGACCTGGGCCAGGAATACAAACTGAGTCATAATGAAAGATGTCAGTAGGAGCCCAAGAGGACAACCTTTCTCTAGCCACTGTTCATTCAACTGGCTACTAGACTACACAAATAGCCAGAGATAGCAAAGAGACTTTAAGACCAATTAACCAAGTAATCCTGCTTGGCTAAGCCTACTAGGCTACACAAACAGCCAAAGATAACAACGAGACTTTAAGACCAATTAACTCCTGTGCAGTTGTTGCTCTTGAGTGGGGTTAGGGTTAAGGAAAAGTTTTCATGGTACCTACATGGACTATGGGTCTGGATTGCTGGATTCTTCACCTTTAGACCCTCCACCCTCACAGACTAGAAGTAGGTTATCATGGAACCACAGCATCCGGTAGCAGAGTGAGCATTGGTGACAGCAGACCTGGGTTTGAGTCTCAGCATCCCTCCTACTTTTCCACAAGTCTATTAACCTTTATGAAGCCAGTTTCCTCATTTGTAAAATGGAGGTAAGACTATTTGTTCAACCTGTCTCACGGATTGGTTTTGAGTAAAGTGTTTCAAGAAATATATAAATGGAATTTGTTGCTGTTCAGGCATTTCAGTCTTATCCAACCCTTTGTGACCCTATTTGGTTCTTCTTGGCGAAGACACTGGAATGGTTTGCCATTTCCTTCTCCAGCTCATTCTACTGATAAGGAAACTGACACAAACGGATAAAGTGATTTGCCCAGAGCTAGTAAGTGTCTAAGGCTGGGTTTGAACTCAGGGTCCTCCTGATTCCAGGCCCAGTGCTCTATCTATTGCGCCATGTAGCTTCCCATATAAATGGAAATCATTATCATATTCTGAGACCCCAGCAAGGATGGAGATAGCAACGGAATCTTTCATTCTACATGTGTGTGTATGTGTGTGTACACACACAAACCTTAGTGGAGGCCCTGAGACACAGTGCAACCTCCCCAAGGCCCCAAATATTCTGTTATTCAGACTCTCCACTGCCAACCTCCTGGATAACCCTCAGATCTTTTGTTGGCTCTGGAGTTATCCAGGGATTCTTTCTTGTCACCCATTCCTGAAATGCTCTCCCTCCTTACCTCCACCTCCTGGTTTTCCTAACTTTCTTCAGGTCACAGCTAAAATCCCACTTTCTCCTACAAGCATTTCTTGGTCCTTCTCAGTCCTAGTACCTTCCTTCTGTTGATTACTTTCAATTTATCCTGTGTGTAGTTTGTTTATATATCCTTGTTTATATGTTGTCTTCCCCATAAGACCATAAGCTCCTTATGAGCAGGGACTGTCTTTTGCCCTTTTTTTGTATCCTCCAGTGACACACAACTGATTGTTGATAACCTAGTTTTGCCTCTGGTAATGGAAGTGAGGATCTCCTGCCTACATGGATCTCTCTTCTTCAAAAGAGGTTCTAAAGGACACCTCAAAAACTCAACAACTCCCAAACCAGATTCATTGTTTCAGCCTTCTTCCGAATTCCTCCCTCCTGACTTCCAATTTTTATCAGTGTTCTGTCACTTGTGGTACCAATCACCAATGCATGGTGTTGAGTGGCTGTCAGCTTGGATTCTTCCCTTTCCTTCATTCGCATATTTAATTGTTAAATTCTGTTATTTTTATCTGGGTATCTTTCTTGCATCCAGCCCCTTTTCTAGTCCACCATCATACCAGGGCCTTATAATGTAACATAATATTCTCTCTCTGGTGTCTATCCATGCCTTCGCTTGAATACATTCCCTCCTCACCCAAGCATTTTACAATCCCTGGCTTCCTTCTGTACTCAAGTCAAACAACATCTCCTACAGTTAGCAGAGCCCTCCTCCCACCACACAATGTGACTATGTATTTACTTTATGTATACTTTGTATTCACTTATTATGTTTATGTTGTCTCATTCGATAGAATGTAAATGCCCCGGGGAAAGAAATTGTTTCATTTTTGCTTTTGTATCACTAATCTAGCAGAGTGTAGGACAGCATAAGGATTTAGTTATATTTTCCCATGTCACATATTTCTTCAAGCTAAACTCTGAATTTAGCCACCACTTTCATGAGTCCTGGCCCAATCCAGCGCAATGGAAAGGAGAGTAATGCAAGGGTTTAAGTTGAGTATTTTTGAATTTGTTGTTATTTAGTTGTATATGATTCTTCATGACCCTAGGGGGGTTTTCTTGGCAGAGATACTGGAGTGGTTTGCCATTTCCTTCTCCAATTCATTTTACAAATGAGGAAACTGAGGCAACCAGAGGTTAAATGACTTGCCCAGGGTCACATAGCTAACTATGTATCTGAGGCTGGATTTGAATATAGGAAGATGAGTCTTCCTGATTCCAAACCCAGTGTTCTATCCACTGAACCGCCTCTCTGCCCCACCCTTAAGTGAGCAGTGGGGCATACTATGTAATATTCCACTGCCTCTTGGGAAGCCAGTAGCTCACATTGAACGTCCTCTGACTCTGCCCCTTGGCTAGTGGTCCGAAAGTAGTGCCAATTTGTGGCCAAATTATATATGATACTTTTCTGCTTAACATTTAATTAATTAAATAATAATATGATAGATTGCTTCTCTCTAGGTTACAAAGAAAGGAAATGTGTCAGTTGTGGCTGCTATGGCTAGTGCAGCCCCACAAACTCCACCCCAACTACCATATACATGAAATTCTATAATTATTATTTATCTTGTTCCTATATTTTTCAATAGAGCTCAGATATTAATAGTCCTGAGACAAGGAACAATCCTATTATTTGTTGTTCAACTGTGTTGGACTCTTTGTGACCCCATTTGGAGTTTCTTGGCAAAGATACTAGAATGGTTTGTCATTTCTTTTTCCATCTCATTTTACAGATGAGGAGACTGAGGCAAACAGGTCACATAGATTTGAATTCATGAAAAAGAGTCTTTCTGACTGGGCCAGTGCTTTAGTCACTGCCCCACCTAGCTTCTCCATCCTATCATTTATCTTTTAATGTTCTGTAGATTATTACACAAGTGAATAACATATCTATTCCTCTGAAACAATTAAGATAAAAGTTCATCTTCTGTAAACTCCCTGAAAATACCTTTGCGATTATTTCAGCAGTAGACAGAATGCTTGGATGATATGTGCTTCATACTGTTCCCACATTCTTTTTCATTTCTTCTGCTGGGTCTCCATATTCTGGAAACTTTTTCATTTAGTTTGGACATTATGAGTGTTTTTAAATCAATGTTTTGAGCCAGCAACTCGGGGCAATATCTCTGTGATAATGATTTGGTTCCACTACCATTTATTGATGAATTCTCAGGGATCTTTTGAAGTCTGTATCTTTTGCATGTGGATTTGTCACCTGTTATTTTATGAAAGAAAGTTTCTGATGTATGATTCTGGCCACCGGGGTATTTTGTGGGTGCTAAGTTTTCACTTTCAGTGAGGCGTTACATAGTTTTTACCATTTCCTTGTATTAACTGAATTGAACGATAAGTCAAAGATCTTTAAGGATGTGATTTCTGTTGGCA
The DNA here is from genome assembly GCA_023548195.1 of Bettongia penicillata ogilbyi. Lineage (NCBI taxonomy): Eukaryota > Metazoa > Chordata > Mammalia > Diprotodontia > Potoroidae > Bettongia > Bettongia penicillata. The sequence goes on along the minus strand of JAJHZJ010000850.1, from coordinate 410,082 downwards.
ATGTTCTGATCCAGAATTGCCATCATAAACTCCTCTGTTTCTATAAATAAATACACATGACTCAACTATTTATTCAGTACTGTTGGTTGAGTCCATGAGGATGTCACCCATGAAGGACCTTTTCATCCACTGTTTAGATCTTTGGTGATTGAATGATTAACTAATTGATGGATTAGCCATGTCAGAGGCTCCAACTCTCAGTAAATCTATTGGCAGCCTTTACTATTGGTTGGTGAAATGATAACTGTTGATTCCAAAAGCATTTCTATGACTTTTTGACTTGTTCATCATGTGCTCTGAGAACGTCTATCAATTCTCTTCCTCCTTTTTGATGTTTTCATTTTTTGCATAGTTGCCTTTAGTTGATGAGTGTGCTCCATTAATATTGTAGAGAATTTTGTTAGGATACTTTCTAAATCTTTTCTGGTTCATTTATAGTTTTGAAAGTTTAAGACTGTGTTAAGACTGGCATGACTTAAGCATCAATTACTTTAAATACGTTCTTCCCATTGAGCTTTGACTTCAGCATTTTCATTGAGTCTCTTGGCATACACACCCACAGCTTTTCCCTCAAGTGCCATGCTCAATATGTTTTACCTGAAAGGAAACCAAAGTATTCATCCAGTGGACTCAAATGAACCTCTGAATTCACACTCAAAGTCTCTGTCTTTCCTTGGTGTCCATTAAGAATTGTGTACTTACCAAGTCTAAATAATACTGAGTATCACTGGAGACAGATTCCATGAGATGGAGAAGCTGCCTAATATTTTTCAGTAGAATCATGTATCTTGACGTTATCCACTTGTGGTCAAAAGTTTTTAAAGTTCTGCCAAAAGACTTGGACACGGAGCAAGGAATGAAAAGGGCAAGGCTCCTTTCTGAAGGGCAATCCCCTTTCCAGCACTGTCTAACCTCTGAGATCATTTGAGACCTAACCTAAGGGTAAACTTCCCAGAGTTCCTTTGACCTTTGACAGGGTTTGAGATAGGCTGAAGCTAAGACAAATAAACAAAATGGGAAGGAATGAACACATTGACTTTTGGCACACAGTAGGGAAGGGCAGAGTCAATGAACCAGAATGATGTTTCAGCAGGAATTTATATGCTGTACTCTGCTGTTGTGAATTAAGATGAGCACCATCAGATATCATTGTTCCCAAGTGACAAGGATACAGCAAGGAAGATAGTGTCCCCCACGTTTACATGTACCGCAACTTTCTACTTGATGTGCTCTCATATTTAATTTTATCAGTCCAAAATCTAGAGTGCTCTAGGGTATGTTTGAATATTTTTTTTTCTAATTAATACAATTGTGACCTCTTTCTCACTAATTAATCAGCTGTCTTGAACTCCATGCCAATTCATTAAGTATTATTTATTAAACTGTAGAAAATTCATTTTCCAATAGTAGTTACTTATTTACAATTCGGTAACAAAAAATAATAGAATAAAATAAAAGATAATTACTTACAATATTTTGCCTCTGAGAAAAACCGTAGCCAGAATTGTCTCAATTTTTTTTACTATAAAAAGATATTATTTCACATCCAGAAACGATATTTCACCATTCAGTTTACTCCAGATACTGATTAAAGTCTCTCATGAATCTTTTTTCATATTTCCCAAGATAAGAATGAATTCAGTCTCTTAGAAAATGAGACAGGTTTGAAATAGGTTAGTCCTTTTTCTTTGTCATCTCTTCAACAATCACAGAAAGTCTCTCCAGAATACACTGTACTTGCCAGAGTTTCACAAACTCTTCATAGAAATTGCTTTATAATTTTTCTTCATAACAACTATTATTCTGAAAAAGAATTTCTTCTCATCTTCCTCCCCATGTTTTCCTCAGATTCCTCAAAGAGCCTCATAGTTAAAAGAAAAAAGGTACACACTCTCTTAGCTCAATAGGAAGATGCCTTTCACAGAAAGAACTTTTTCAAAGGACTCCCAATTGGCAATACAAATTACTGTGTTAAGTGGTATCTGGCTCTGTATCCCAGAGTCAGACCAGCAATACCCGTTGCTAAAACCTCAGGGTTCTAGGGATATCCTGGAGGGGAGGGGAGGGAGGGGGGAGAGAGAGGCAGGTCAGATTCTTTTTTTCTAATGCCATTTTTTCAAATGAGATCAGTTATCTGATTATTAAATATCATTAACTGGGCAGGCCTCAATTCCATTTAACCAGTCTTACAAAGGGACATGTATTTCAAAGATACAGCAAGAATAAGTATACAAATATTTTCCTCAGTTCTTTAGATGTAAACTTTTCCATATTCCACCTTGTATCCAGGAAGAGTGGCTTCCCTCTGTTCACAATTCCTACATAGCATGGGTCCTACCAATGTGCTTCCCAGTGTGACATCACTGCCAGATGAATCCTTGCCTCAGTTAACAGCAGACTGAGTCGTAAATATCACTACTAGTGTCACTCCTAGGATCTCAGGACACTGATGCTGAGCTGGCTGCAAAACCCACCCATTAGAACTAGAACATTGGCATATCACTTCTCTCCTGAACCTTTTAAAGCTTTCAAGTTTACAGGTTCCAATCCCTTTACCTAAAATGAAAGAACAAACACCAAGGCAGGCAGAGAGCCCAGGCTATATAGTCACAGGCTTTGGTGAGGGGACCCCAAGGCCTGGAATGAAAGTCAAAGAGATCCAGTAAGATCAAGTAGCCAAAGACAATGGCTAAGGCTAACGAAGGTCTTTGGAACCCCAAGTTATACAGACCATCAAAAAAGGTTTCTTTTAACCACATAGTGGAATAAGAAGTTACAGAACCTTTGTGCATGCTTAGATTTCTCCAAGGCACTTCCATTATCTGTCATTACAACCTTTCCACATGAGGAAATGCTATCAGAGGCTCTTCGTACATATACTTTCCCCACAATATTTTATTGGGCTCTTAAAGATTAAGATAATGGCTCTAAATCAGTCTCCAGAATGGTTGGGCTAGTTCATGTCTTTACCAACAGTGCTAGTTCAACCATTCTGAAAAATAGCTTGGGAGTAGAGCCAAGATGGTGAAGGAAAAGCAGGGACTTGCTTGAACTCTCCCCCAGACCCCTCCAAATACCTGTAAAAAATTACTCTAAACAAGTTCTAGAGCAGCAGAACCTACAAAAAGACAGAGTGAAACAAATTTCCAGCCCAAGATAACCTGGATCGTTTTTTGGAAAGGTCTGTTGTACCCAACTGGGAGGAGCACAGTTAAACATGGGCTGTGCTGGCATAAACTGGGCCCTAGTAAACCCAGAGCAGGCTTCAGTAGACTGAATCACTGGCAGCTGAGGCATTTTCCAGAGTTCTCAAACCACAAACTCCGAAGACAACTTAGAAGGTCAGTGGAAAAGGGCTGTCAGAGTTGGATAAAAGAGGAGCACAAACCAGCCCTGGCCCAGGACAACCCTGGGCAGCTGCAGCATGGCAGTGGTGGCAATGGCAGCAGTAGCTATGGTGGCAGTGACAGTTGCAGCAGCTGCTTCCAGAGCTCTCAACCCACAGATGGTAAGGGGATCAAACAACTGATCAGAAGGAAATTACTGGGATCTCTTTGCTAACACTGAGGCAGGATTCTGTTGCTTTGCCCATACTCTGATCTGAGTCAAAGTCCTGGGCGGCAGTTCTGGGGCAAGAAGGAGCACTGGCATAGCAGAGCTTGTGTCAGCAGTGGAGATGAAACCACCCTCACAGTTTCAGGGCAGAAAAGAGTGCTTGTAGTCACTCACTGACCAGAGCAAAGTCCAGAAGAGGAGTAAAGACCTCTCCTTGGATCATAACACCTTAGAAGAACTGAAAACTCACAGGTCCCTAGAATTGTCTCTGAAAACAACTGTACAAAACCCCTGGAGCTTGGGACAGTGCCTCCTCCATACTAGAAGTGGAGCCTGACCTTAATAAAGAGTTAAAAAGTCAAGTAATTGACTGGGAAAATGAGCAAACATAGGGGAAAAAAGACCTCAGATTATAGAATCTTATTTTGGTGACAAGGAAGATAAAAACAAAATCAGAAGACAACAAAGTCAAAGCTCCTCCATCCAAAGCCTCCAAGAAAAATATGAATTGGTCTCAGTCCATGGAAGAGCTCAAAAAGGATTTTGAAAATCAAGTAAGAGAAGTCAAGGAAAAATTGGGAAAAGAAATGAGAGTGATGCAAGAAAATCTTGAAAAATGAGTCAATAGCTTGCTAAAGGAGACCCAAAAAAATACTGAAGAAAGAAAATAACACCTTAAAAAATAGACTTGACCAAAAAGTAAAAGAGGTCCAAAAAGCCAATGACAAGAAGAATGCCTTAAAAAGCAGAATTGGCCAAAGGGAAAAGAAGGTTCAAAAGCTCACTGAAGAACGTAATTCCTTAAAAATTAGAATGAAGCAAATGGAAGCTAATGATTCTATGAGAAATCAAGAAATTATAAAACAAAACCAAAAGAATGAAAAAATAAAAGACAATGTGAAATATCTCATTGGAAAAACAATTGACCTGGTAAATAGATCCAGGAGATACAATTTTAAAATTATTGAACTACTCGAAAGCCATGATCAAAAAGAGAATCTAGTCATCATCTTTCAAGAAATTATCAAGGAAAAGTGCCCTGCTACTCTAGAATCAGAGGGTAAAATAGAAATTGAAAGAATCCACCAATAACCCCCTGAAAGTGATCCCAGAAGGAAAACTCCCAGAAATATTATAGACAAATCCAAAGTTCCCAGGTCAAAGAAAAAATATTGCAAGCAGTCAGAAAGAAATAATTCAAGTATTGTGGAAACACAATCAGAATAACACAAGATTTAGCAGCTTCCACATTTAGGGATGGGATGGCTTGGAATATGATATTCTGGAGGTCAAAGAAGCTAGGATGAAAACCAAGAATCACCTACCCAACAAAACTGTGTAACTAATGAGGGAGAAAATTGATATTCAGTGACATAGAGGAATGTAATACATTCTTGAGAAGCCAGAGCTAAATAGAAAATTTGACTTTCAAATTCAAGACTCAAGAGAAGCATGGAAAAGTAAACAGAAAAGAGAAATCATAAGGGACTTATTAAAGCTGAACTGTTTACATTCTTACATCGAAAGATAATATTTGTAATTCATGAGACCTTTCTCATTATTAGGGTAGTTGGAGGGAGTATATATAGACAGAGGGCACAGGGTGAGGTGAATATGAAGGGATTATATCTAAAAAATAAAATTAAGAGGTGAGAGAGGAATGTGTTTGGAGAAGGAAAAAGGGAGAAGTAGAATGGGGTAAATTATCTCATATAAAACAAACAAGAAGAAGCTTTCACAGTGGAGGGAAAGAGGGGAAAGGTGAGAAGAAATGAGTGAACCTTACTCTCATTGGATTGGACTTAAGGAGGGAATAATATACACACTCAATTGGATATGGAAATCTTTCTTATCCTACAGGAAAGTAGGGGGAATGAGATAAGAGGGGAGGAGTCAGAAAGGGGACAGATTGGAGAGAGGGTAATCAGACACAAACACTTTTGAGGAGGGACAGAGTAAAAGGAGAGAATAGAATAAATGGGGGGAAGGATATGATGGAGGGAAATATAGTTAGTTTTCACAACATGACTTTTATAGAAGTGTTTTGCATGACTACACATGTATAACCTATATCAAATTGCTTGCCCATTCAATGAGGGTGGGTAGAGAGGGAAGAAGAAAGAGAATTTGGAACTCAAAGTTTTAAAAATGAATGTTAAAAATTGATTTTACATGTAACTGGGAAATAAAATACAGAGGCATTGAGGTATAGAAATTTATTTTACCCTACAGGAAAATAGAGGGAGAAAGGGATAAGAGAAAGTAGTGGGGTGATAGAAGGGAGGGGTTGCAGGAAAGAGTAATTGCAGGAAGGAGTAATCAGAATGCACATCATCATGGGATGGTGAGAGGAGAGAGATGGGGAGAAAATTTAGAACTCAACATCTTGTGGAAATGAATGTTGAAAACTAAAATAAATAAATAAATTGGGAAAATGGGAACTATGTCAAAAGGGCTATAAAACGGTGTCTCTTTTGACTCAGAAATACCACTACTAGGTCTGTATCACAAAGAGATCAAATAAAAAAGAAAAGGACCTATATGTAAAAGAATATGTATAGCAACTTTTTTTGTGTGTGTGGTGACAAAGAATTGAAATTTGAGGAGTGCCCATCAATTGGAGAATGAACTGAACTAGTTGTAGTATGTGATTGGATGGAATACTATTGTACTTCAGGAAATAATAAAAGGGATGGTTTCAGAAAAGCCTGAAAAGATGTGAATTGATGTAAAATGAAGTGAAGAGAAGCAGAACATTATGCACAGTAACAGCAATAGAAATGATAATCAACTGTGAAAGACTTAATGACTGATCAACACAGTGATTCACAACAATTCCAAGAGGTTAATGATGAAAAATGCTACCCACATTCAGAGAGAACTATGAACTTTGGGTACAGAATGAAATATATTTAAAAATTTTTATTTTTCTTGTTTTGTTTTTCAACATGCCTAATGTGGAAATGTTTTGCTTAACTTTAAGTGTTGCCTTCTCAGTGGGTGAGGGAGGGACTAGAGAGAGGGAAAGAATTTGGAATTCAAAATTTTTAAAATTTTAAAAAAAGATATAGTGACAGTCCTCTATCATCTTTGTGAGAAAGACAAATAAAATAGTTGTTTCAGGGAGCAAGATGTAGAAATTAGGGACAGAATTCCACAGGTGATAGCAAACATCCAAGTTACAGGCAGGTACAGGGCTGTTAAAAAGCCTGGAGACTTTTCCCTCTGTTTTCAGGGAGATTGAGGGAGAGGGTTAAAATCAACTCTCCAATTATGAACCCTATTTACTCCCTTCTGTTTTTCCCATTCCGTAGTGAAAAGCTGAATGCTGGAGGAACCAGAAACACTTTTGCTTCTCCTTCCTGCCCTTCTGATGTTAGACTGGCTGATTATAAAACTACTCTCTTTGCAAATGATAATGTTCGTAGCGATTTCTCAACGTGTGTGTGATCATGTATTAAAATGCAGATGGTCGGTCATTCGATCCAGTGATAATTCTGCTTATGTGAATTCTGACAAGGAGATTCAGCATAGAGTGAGAATATTCGGAGGGAGCAGATTTACAGTATTAGACTGGAAATTTAGAAACCAAATTTAGATTTGTTAGTGTGAACTGGGATAGTGGTCAAGCTGCATGTTTGAGAGGATAGAGCCTCAAGGCCAGATTCGTGAGTTGGTCATTAAGCATCTGGTGATGCTGAGGAGGCAATATGCAAGTAACTTTTGGCTTCACTTTCAAACTATTGAACACGTTTTAAAAGAAAGCTTTGCCTCAAAGGGAGGAGTGAGCTGAAAGAAAGCCGAACCTCCACTAAGGAATAAGGAAAGGAGTTTCCCACACTGGCCAACTGGCAGCTCATTGTACCTTGATCACCAGTACCCAGCTGCCACTTAAGCACGTATATTTAGTAATTAATAAGATATTTTGGCATAGGAGAAGAAAATATGCACAATTCTCATTACATAAAATCTAGAAGTTTTCACACAAACTAAACCAATGCAGTTAAAATAGAAGAGAAACAATTAATTGGGGGAAAAAACAAGTTTCTCTGATAATAGAAATAGAAAAAGAACTGGTTCAAATATATAAGAACAAGAACCATTCCCCAATTAAGAAATATTCAAAGAATATATGAATAGACAGATCTTAAAGGAAGAAATCTAATCTATTAACATATTTAACAATATGTTAAAATGCTCCAAATCATTAATAATTTTTGTTGTTTTTCCGTCATGTCCATCTCTTCATGATCCATTTGGAGTTTTATTGGCAGAGATAATGGAGTAATTTGCCATTTCTTTCTCTAGCTCATTTTATAGATGATGAACTAAGGCAAATAGGGTTAAGTGACTTGCCCAGGGTCACACAGCTAAAAGGGGTCTAAGTCCAGATTTGAACTCAGGAAGAGGAGCCTTCCTGACTTCAAACTCAACACTCTGTCCACTTCCACGAGTAGTAGCCTCAAGAAATGCAAATTAAAGCAGATGTGAGGTTCCTCCTCATACTCATTCAATTGGAGAAAATGACAACTGTTAGGTTACAGAAAAACAGGCTTACTAATGTAATGCTGAAGGAGTTTTGTATTGGCCCAACCACTCTGGAAAGCAATTTAGAACAATGGTAAAAAAAAAAAATCACTGAACTATGTAAAAAATCATTTGACCTAGTGATATTGCTACTAGTACTATATCCCCCAAAGATCAAAGAATGAGAAAAAGGACCAATATGTACAAAAAAAAATTTATATGAGGCTTTTAGGTTTTTTTCTGTTAGAGCAAATAACTGGAAACCAAAGAGGGTGTTAATCAATTGGGCAATGACTGAATGAACTATGGTATATGAATATAATGGAATGTTATTGTGCCGTAAAAAATGACAGAAGGGACCATTTCAGAGAAACCTGAGAAGACCTGTATGAAATGATGTAGTGAAGTGAGGAGAACCAGAACAATGTCTAAAGAGGCCACTAGGTGGTGCAATGGATGGAGCCCTGGAACTGGAGTCAGGAAAACCTAAGTTCAAATGTGGCTTCAGACTTTTGTTAGGTATATGACCTTGGGCAAGTCCCTCAACCTCTGTCTACCTCACCTATAAAATAGAATTAATAATAGTACCTATCTCCCAGAGTTGTTGTGCGGATAAGATAAGCCAGTATTTGTAAAGTGTGTTGCAAATCTTAAAAGCACTAAATAATGCTAGCTATGATCATAATCAAGATAATTCTGGGTTCTTTTTTTTCCTCCACACTGTCTTGTATGGTGATCTCATCAGCTCCCATGAGTTTAATTGTCACCTTTATGCAGATGACCCCCAGATCTGTATATCCAGTCCTAGCCTCTCCTGCGCTTCCTCCACACTGTCTTGTATGGTGATCTCATCAGCTCCCATGAGTTTAATTGTCACCTTTATGCAGATGACCCCCAGATCTGTATATCCAGTCCTAGCCTCTCCTGTGCTTGCTCCAGTCTTGTTTTACCAACTGTCTTTTGAACATCTCAAATTTGATGTGCTATAAGGATCTAGGGCAACTAAGTGGTGCAGCGGATAGAGCACTGGTCCTGAAGTCAGGAAGACTCATCTTTATGCGTTCAATCTGGCTCCAGACACCTACTAGTTGTGTGATTCTGGGCAAGTCACTTAGTTTGCCTCAGTTTCCTCTTCTGTCAAATGAGCTGGAGAAGGAAATGGCAAACCTCTCCCATTATCTTTGCCAAGAAAACCCCATGGGTCACAAGAGGTGGATGCACAGGAAAACGACTAAATGACAACAAATTGAGTGGCTGGAACACTGGGCCAGATCTAATGAGATGAAAGTTAATGGAGATAAAATAAAGTCCACTTATGGTAGATTCTTCTCCCTAAACAAACAGACAGCTTTAGAGTTACAAACTGATGGACACGTAACTAGAGAAAAACAACAGCAAAAGCCAATGCTGAAGACTTTAGTAAGCTACAAACACAATATGTATCAGCATTCTGTTATAGCAGACCAAAAAAAAAATAGCTACTGTGACTAAGCTGCATTAAATGTCCAGGACTAGAGAGGTTGCTATATACTCTGCCCTGGCCAGACAACATTTAGATTACTGGGTTCTATTCTGGATGCCGTATTTTATTTTATTGAGGGGTATGTTTTCGTTTATTATTTTTTAACTTCAGCTCAATTTTATTTGTTTTCAGTTCCAAATTCTCTCCCTTATCCCTTCCCCTCTCCCATCCATCGAGAAGTCAGGAAAAATGAAAACCATTATAAATATGTATACACATGCAAAAACCAATTTCAAAATTAGCCACATTGAAAAAAAGAAAAAGAAGAACGCATGCTTCCACTGGCACTTTGAGTCCATCAATTCTCTTACTGGAGGTAGCTAGCATGTTTCATCTTGAGTTCTTTGGAATAATGGTTGGTAATTGTGTTGATCAGAATTATTAAGTCTTTCAGAGCTGATTATCTTTACAAAATTGTTGTTATTGTATAAATTGTTCTCTAGGTGTTGCTCACTTCTCTTTGCAGCAGTTCATCAAGTCTTTCCACATGAGAAGTATGTTTTTGATGCAGTGCTCTCAGAACTCTGTATCTCTCTTTTAGTGTCCTTATCAGAGGGCTTGCTTTTTCTCTCAGGATCTCTCACAACTATATTTCTTCAGATAGATTTTCTCTGTGTTTCACACAGAATGTCCTGTTTATATCTCTTTTAAGCAAATAAACTGTGTACTTAAGAAAAGAGCAAGATTTTGTATGAGCAATTCATGTTTTTTAATTTACTATGCATTTACTAATCTAATTAAATTGCATATTTGGACTATTACCTTTAGCAACTATAGAAAAATGAAATATTAGAAAGGAAAGAAAAAAGAAAAGGGCAGGAAGGAGAGAGGGGAGAGGGAAGGTTAGAATTTGGAACTCAAAATTTTTTTAAAACTTGAATGTTAAAAATTGTTTTTCCATGTGATTGGGGGGGGAGGGAAATATTATTTTAAAAAAAAGAAAGGAAGAAAAAGAGCATCACCAATTAGGTAGGGGATCAACCAGACATGAAATGAGTCTTCCATATGGGAAGCCATATATGAAGAAACAGTGGGGATGGAACACTAATGGACAGCCACATGCCCCAGGATAGTAACTTTTGACTAGATGTCAGACCGCAGTCTAACACTTATTACTGAGTGACACAAATCTTAAATTACCTTAATTAAATTATCTTTTTTTCCTTTTTAAAAGTATTTTATTCATTTTAAACTTAAATACAAAACAAAAAAAAGGGAGTATTTCCATGTACAGAGCAGAACATAAGAGAGAGTTCCATACAAAACGATGTTTCCATTTCATGAAAACTTATGTAATAAATCTTACATATTGTTTTCAAAGCAATCCAGCCTTTCTGTGCTTCCTTTTAGGTTTTCTTTTGTTCTCTGCTGAGCACTTTTTATTTTTTTCCCTTCACCCCATCCTAGAGGTTACAAGTAAACACAAATATATACATATACATACCTATCAATAAACATACACATATATACATATATGTAAGACCATATTATACATATTTCTATTTGTCAGTTCTTTCTCTGTAGGTGAATGGCATCTTCCTTCATAGGTCCAACTTTCTTTATTTTTTCTAAATCAACCAGCTTGTCATTTCTTAAATCACAACAATATTCCATCACAATCATATATCACAGCTTATCTAGTCATTCCCCAATTGAAGAATATCTATTATTTTAGCCAGTCTAATTGGTGTAAGATGATATCTCGAAGTTATTTTAATTTGCAGTTCTCTAATCAATAATGATTTAGAGCATTTTCTTATATAATTATAAATGGTCTTGATTTCTTCATCAGGAAGTTATCTGTTCTTCTCATTTAACCATTCATCAATTGGGGTATGACTTGTATTCTTACGAATTTGACAAAGTTATCCATATATTTAAAAAATGAGACCCTATCTGAAAGATTGTCTGTGAAAGTTTTCCCCCGATTTTCTTCTTTCTTTCTAATCTTGGCTACCTTGGTTTTATTTATATAAGAATTTTTAAATTTAAAATAATCTAATTATCTATTTTATTCCTCAATAATACTCTTTATCTTTTGTTTCTTCACATATTCTCTTACCCATGAGTCTGATAGGTAATGTGTTTCATGTTCTTCTAATTATCTTGTAATATCTTCCTTTATATCTAGGTCATGAATCCATTTTGACCTTATCTTGGTACATGGTTCAATATATGGTCTATGCCCAATTCCTTTTAGAATGCTTTCCAGTTTTCCCAAACAATTTTTACAAAATAAATGAATTCTTATCTCAAAAACTTAAATTTTTATATTTGTCAAGCACAAAGTTACTATAGTCCTTTACTAATATGTATTGTATATATCTACTGTGTTCCATTAATCCACCTCTCCATTTCTTAGTACCAGATAGTTCTATTATCCATTTCCATTTTATGGATAAACTCATCTCATTCACATTCCCAGTTATAATTACTGTTATTTCTCTCCATCCTATTTTTCTTTACTGTTCTTCTTACCCTATTTACCCTATCCCTCCTTACCTGTCTAATTTACTTCTACCTACTACTTTGCCCTCTGATTTCTTAATCTACCCACTCCTGCCTTATCCTATCCCCACACTATTCACTATCCACCTTAATCTACTTATCTAAGAGTTTCTCCTTTATCCCCTCCCTCCTTCCTAATTCTGAATCTACATACCATTCTAAAAGTCACTCTCTTATCTTGTTCCCTTACCCTCTTATTTCCTTCTAAATTTAGAAGACTTTTATACATATACATATGTATATACATATATATATATATGTTGTTTAACCCATTTCCCATAAGAGTAAGTTTCCAGCAATTCCTGCCCTCCCCAACACTTGCTTCTTCTGTATCTTTCCGGCCTCATTTGCATGAAACAATTACTCCTTTTGATCTTCCCTATGCTGTTTTCTTTTTTTAGAATCAACCCATCATACACAGTTCAGCCCAAGTCTTTCAAACTACCCAAACAATGATGACAGTTATAAGAGTACTGATAACATTTTCACATATAAGAAGCAAACAGTTTGACCTCATTGGGTCCTTTATAATCGATCTTTAATGTTTATCTTATATTTCTCCTGGATTTCATATGTCAAATTTTCCATTAAGTTCTGCTGTTTTTATCACAAATACCTGAAAGTCAGTTTATTAAATGTCCATTTTTAAAATTCATGATTATACTTAACTTTCCTGAGTAAGTGACCCTTGATCATAACCCCAGTTCTTTTGTCCTATGAAATATAATATTCCAAGAACTACAGTCCTCCAATGTAGTAGCTGCTAAGGCTTGTGTAATCCTTGTTATAGCTCCATGATATTTAAATTGGTTTTTTTTCTTGTTGCTTGCAGTATTTTCTCCTTAACCTGGGTACTTTGATTTTTGGCTATGATATTCCTGTAAGTTTTCCTCCTGGGACCCCTTTCAGGGGGTGATTGGTGGATTTATTTCTATTTCAGCTTTGCCTTCTGTTACAATACATCAGGGCAATTTTCCTTGATAATTTCTGGTAATATTATATCAAGATTCTTTATTTAATCATAACTTTCAGATGGTATGATTATTCTTGTGTTTTCTCTGTTGAGATATTTCACATTCTCTTTTTTTCATTCTTTTGATTTTGTTTTATTATTTCTTGGTATCCTTCTGTATTCTTAGCTTCTCCTTGCCCAGTTCTAGTTTTCAACGTATTATTTATCTATACTTGCATTCTTTCTTTTTTGCTCACTCATTTTTATTTTGCTTTTAGCAGTTATTATAATAATCAAGTTCTAGTCCAGAGGTCTGAGGAATGATACCCCAAGCCTCAGATCCCTCTCATTGTTATTTCCTGAGCTCTGTCCTGTGATGCAACCTTGGGCACTTCTCTCCACCTCTAAGCCATGGCGAAAGCCCAGCCATGCTGCCTTGCAAGTGCTCTTGCTCCCTGTGGTCCCTCTGGTGCAAACTTCAGCTGTCCTCTCTGCCCTGGAACCAAAACCAGGGACTCTGCTCTCATGCAAGTGCCCACATCCAGCAGGGTCCCCGTCCCTCTTCTACTGAACTCCCCAGGTGTGTGCTAGCTCCTTTTCCCCCACGGTGGCAGCCCAGGACTGCATCTGGTCCACACAACTGCTTAGAATCCCTAGACAGTGAAAGGTCTTTCAGTCTTCTACTCAGTCTTCTAACCCCTCCAGATCCTTCAGTCTTCTCCTGTGTTTTGTTTACAATTCTCTTCCAGGAGGTACTGCAACGTTCCAGGGCTTTATGTAATTAGCCTGTCATCTGTGAACAAGGGCATCTTGGGGAAGTAAACCATTCATATAAGAACTCTTTACCTTGAACTACACATTGGATTTCCTCCATTATCACTAATCCTGGAGCCAGGAGGATCAGAGTTCAACTCTGGCATCAAACACTTATTAGTTGTGTGATTCTGGGCCAACAATTTGTTTAACCTTCATCTGCCTCAGTTTCCTCATCTGTAAAATTGAGATTATAATGGTATCTATATCCCAGGGTTATTGTGAGGATCAAATGAATAATATTTGTAAGTCACTGCAAATTTTAAAGCACTCAATGAATACTGTTACTATTATTCGTAAGAGTAACAAACATCCTGCTTTATACCTTATTGATATTAATGATACAAGGATCATTGAACATGGTTATAACTATTATTATATCATTCAAATAAAATTGAATGACTTTGATGTGAGGATGAGAAACATCTTACTACAAAAAGCCCTTTACAGTAGCATTTTGCTCTGCCAAATCAAATGCTTTTTTGATCAACAAACACAGTAGAATCTTGTATTCTCTACATCTTTTAGTCAATTGCATGATGGCCTCCAATGCCAGCAAGTTTGTTGAATAAGAATGTGAGCAGTGTCATGCCCTCCACCAATATAGAGTAATTCATCCAACTTTACCAAGGTAAGGACTAAAAGAATGTTTTGATGATTCAAAAAATTGGGAAGAAAAAACAGTCAAATCAGGCATTGTTTGTACTTATGAACAGTGAAGGTACAAGCGTACAGAAGATTTACATGAACTTTGGTATGTCCTACTGAAAGAAAGAAATATACTCCTCCTGTTAGAGCTGGAAACCAAAAGACAGAAGTTGCTAATGCCAAGTCCAAAACATTGAGAAAAAATATCATGGGTGAATGTAGATAAACTTGTTTAGGAAAGAGGTTTTGAGACTTCAGACAAACCAAGAAAGGCCAAGACTAAGTATTTTAACTTACCATCTGGAACAAGTACAAGAAGTAGTCAACACCTTGGTACTGAACAAAGGATAAAACAAGAATAAAGTACTTTTTATTGTCTGCTATGGAACAGTTTGTCAGACTGAGGCTTGAAAAGTACTTAGGTGGCAAAGTCAGGATGAAAAGTTTAAAGAAAAAGAAAGAGAAAATGCTCCAAACAGCTTCCACATGTCTGCTGAAGCCCAACATTGAACTCTAACAAAGGACACAGTGAATTCTTTTTTTTCTAGTAAAATTAAACTTTTTCATGTAAGCTGTAATTAAAGGTTGGCTGGTAAATATGTAAATGTAAGCTCGAGGCAGCTAGGTGGTGCAGTGGATAGAGCACCAGTGCAGTAGTCAGGAGGATCTGAGTTCAAATCTCACCTAAGACACTTGACACTCACTAGCTGCGTGACCTTGGGCAAGTCACTTCACCCCAACTGCATCATGCTGGGTCATCTCCAGTCATCCTGATGAATATTTGGTCACTGGATCCAGAGGACTCTGGAGGAGAAGTGAGGCTGGTGACCTGCACAGCCCTCACTCAAAACGAAGTCAAGTGCAAGTCATGTCATTATTTTTCTGATGGCATGGTCTTCTTTGGCAACAAGGGACGAACACACATACACAAATGTAAACTCATGGTAAGTGCTTTATTTTTAAAAAATTTTCTCAATCTTAAAAGGTGTGAATATTCCTTCCTAATTCTGCCAAATGGCTACTATGCTTTTCAGTGTTCATAACTAAATCTTAAATTTTATTCTGGTTTCTAAGTACCTCTTAATTTCATCCTGCTAGCTGTGTAAAGTTGACCTAACCTAGTGAGGAATATAGAATTATGGGATTAATTTAAGGAGTTTTGGTAGTTAGAAGCAGCAAATCACTGCAATTTTTGTTGGCTTTAATATAACAGCCAAATAATTCTTTCTTATAGTGGATAAAAATCTTTTATTGCTTTCTTTAGCATGAAGTCTGAAGGACCTCAGTTCAACTCCAGCCTTAGATACTTACTACCTATGTGACCCTGGGCAAGTCACTTCACCCTGCCTCCATTTCCTCATTTGTCAAATGACCTGGAGAAGAAAATGGCAAACCACTCCAGTATCTTTGCTAAGAAAACCCCAAATGGGGTCCTGTAGTGTTGGACATGAATGAAAACAACTCAGCAACAACTGTTTAGTTTTTCAAGAATGAAGTAAAGATGATAGGCTATTTGACTGGCCAATAAAAATCTATTCCACCAACCATTTGAAAATCAGCATAATAATCAAAGTTGAAAACAATTTAATGAAAGGAAACTATTTAGAAATAATAGATATTTAAACAAAATTATAGAATGTTTATAGGAGTTAGTGCTTTACAAGGGAGGTCAAAACTCATTTTAAGTTATATGACCAGGCTTTAAAATTTAAGTGGAAATTGAAGTATGCAAAAATGTATAAATAGCTTACAAGAGATGTTCATTTTTGTGCCTGATTATACAAAAGCTATGAAACAAAAGAGATCATAGGGAAACCTTTTCTGTTTCGATTTATTTTCAGAACTGGCTTCAAAACTGTTTCCTTTCCCCTCATTGTTTTCCTCCCTCATACTCAGCATTTGGAAATCCACACCTGTTGAAAGGTACCCTGTGAAATGAAGAGAAAGAAACATATAAAAAAAAACAAACCTGATTGCTTTCGTCAAATCCTTTTTTCAGCTTTTAAAACTTCATGTAGTTAGTACTGTCCTTAAACTAACTTGGAAATGACCAACCACTAGCAAGAAAAATATATTCTTGTTCAGTTATGTCTGACTCTTCATGACCCTATTTCAATATGGTTTTATTGCCAAAGATACTGGAATGATTTGCCATTTCTTTCTCCAGGTTGTTTGACAGAAGAGGAAACTAAGGCAAACAGAGTAAAGTGACTAGCTCAGGAAGTCCAGATCTGGTGCTGTGTGCACTATGTACCACCTAGCTGCTCTGAGAAAAATATAATGCCAGGCAAAAAACAATTTGCATCTACCAGGTAATCACCAACATTGCCCGCCTTTGTTTCAGGCTAAAGATATTGTCCAGTGGGCTCATGGCTCTGTCATACTAAACAAGGATACATAGACATAAGCAAGGATAACCAGTGGCTTGGTATCAACCTAGAGACACAGAAAATAGGTAGAATTTTGGGACCAAATATTTATGCTTATGTTTATTAGTAGTCTAGATTTCAGGAGAATTGAGAAAATTTTTAAGTGTAAAGACACATGAAATTGCTAAAACCCTTAGGTTTTAGCAGATAGGAAGTGAAATTAATTTTTAGAAATCAAAGAAGTCATTAAATATAAAATTTTCAAGAGTAGACATAACAAGTACATGTAATCACCAAACTGCAAAGCGAAAGCTAAAGCAATGAATGAACGGTAGAAAGAGATATAAGAAAAACTTGAAAATCTAAAAAATAGCTAAGATACTGGAGTATATTATCAGGGATATGGCATGCAAAATTGGGGTCATTAGTAGAATAATATATCCAATTTATTGTTCGCTCATTAATAGATGGATACAAGGCAATTGATAAAAACAGGACAAGAATTGTTTAAAAGGAAAGGAAAAGGATTATAAAAGAAGCCAAGGATCATTAGCATGAACAAGAATTTAAAGAATAATTTCATATCTCTTCCAGAAGATAATGAGCAGAGAGCTTTGGGTTGTTGTTTGGGTTTTTGCCTGCTTGTTTGTTTGTTTTAAAGTAAGGATTTAGTCTCTAATGAAGGAGAACTCCAGCAAGAAAAACATTTAAATGTAAGGAAGACTTAAACGTTTGTACATAATTCTTCTAATGGACTATTAGCATAGATTGTGGGGTCTCTGTATCTTTTAAAAAGTTGTCTTTCAAATCTACCCTTTTACTAGTTTGTTACATGTCTTGTGCATTAAGGTGACATCTTAAAGTTACCCGTGCCAACTCTGAATCTAAAAATAGTGTATTTTTAAAGCTCTTGATGCATGTGTGCAAAAGTCTTATAAAGATTTTTAATAAATAGGAATATAAATATTTAGACATTTCCTCAGTTGCTTTTTATCAGTATGAGATCTTTCCCCACAAGAGATTTAGTGTCTTCCTCTCCAGATAACTTTGTGAATTAATCCCTTAATAGTCAGTAAGTCAGTCAACCAGCATTTAAGCACCTGCTGAGTGCTACACACTATGCTAAAGCATTGATGAAACAAAGAAGGGTAAAAGATAGCCCCTGCTCTCAAGGAGCTCACTTTCATGATTAAGTAACCTCCAACATAGTACTCTCCAAGGTCCAATTCAACTGCTTTTCCTGCCTTTGTTCTTTTTAGTGAAATTTCTATATAAGCACATCTATAACTATAACTATAACATCTATGAGCTAGGCATTGTGCTAAAGCACTCTACAAATATTATCTCATGTAATCCTTACAATAATCCTGAGAGACTTTTATTATTATCCTCATTTTATAGTTGAGAAAATTGAGGCAGATAACTTGCCCAGGGTCACAGAGTTAGGAAATGTCTTGAGACTAGATTTAAACTCAGGTATTCCTTGATTTCAGACCCAGTGCTCTATCCATTGAGCCACATTGTGGCTTTGCTCCATTTCACATGCTTCCCCCAAACTGGGTTCTCATTGATCAATTCTTTTTTATATAAATGCTTTGGGACCTTTGAGTACTAAATTGGTTAAGAGAGATAAAAACCTCAGATCAGAAAGTTTGTCCAGTTTGGCTAACTAGGGGGATGTGGGAGAATCTTATCTTTTTTTTTTGAGTCCAAATGCGATGGCTCTACTGTCCTTGATAGAGAAAAATTTAAACTCTCTGCAGATCTTTTCCATTTTTCTTGTTTTGCTGCTCTCCTTCCATTTTCATAATTAAATGCAAGTAGGATAACTTTGCTGACTTGAATAGCTTGGTAAGCTTTTTTAAAAAAAAGCTTATCCTAGATTGCTTTTTTGCTTTATTAGGTAATACTGCTCATCATCATCTATCAGCTTAATCATAAAGCAAATGAGATTATATTCTAATTTTGCATTGTTTTAATCACCATCTCTTCTTGGGATGTGAGTTAGGTGTTTGCTGTGTTTAACAAGTGCTTTTAAGGCTCTTTTTATCTCCTTGTTATGACAATCAATTTACATCAGTTAAACTTCTATATAAAATTATTATGAATGGTGTTAATGTACCTTCTACCTTTTCATTATCAGTAGTTTAAACAATTCATGACTGAGTTGTTCTAAATATGTACCATGTCTTTTTCTCATTTTTATAATTCCATCTTTCTTTCTATCATTTTACTAATTCTGATCTTTGCCTAACAAGTTGATGGTCTGGTTGTACATACTTAACTGATTTAATAATGACTTCATATAAGAATGGAAAAAATGTTGAATGTTGAGGCAGAAGACTTGGGTCCAAATCCTGCCTTTACTACTTCTTACTTCTGTGACTGTGGACCTCACCTGTAAAATGAGAGCATTGCGTAAAGCAGCCTCGAAATTTCCTTCTAGCTCTAAGCCTATGATCCTGACTCCTTATCAATATCGTTCACTGTCTGATAAAATGTGATCCTTTCCAATTTTTGTGATGGCATTTAATGCTCACTCTATCTAGTGCTTACCAATCATTTTCTCAAAAAATTATTCACGACATAAATTCATGAATTTTCTATGTAAACTACAAGTCATTGGCTTCTCATATTCCTTCCTGACTCAGATTCCATCGTATTCCTCAGTTATTCCCAATTTTACAAATTACATCATCAGATTTCAAGGTGTGTATTGATTTAATTTGTTGGCGTATCAGTAAGTTCTTTGTAAAACGTCTTTATTTTTTCATCCTTTGCAACTAATGCTGATGTTTAAATTGCAGTTATTTTCATAGTCATCTTTTTGTAACACTTTTCATAAGCACTATAATGCCAAGTAGCTAAATTTCATAAAATAGTTCTTGTTGCCTCTGGGTATAAAATCAACTTCTCCAACTTTCTTTTTTTTCCCTTGCCTTTCCAAAGTACCCCTGTGAACCAGCCTTTTTTGGTTTTCTTCTGGCTTGAATTACACCAAGAATATAAAAGATAGCTATGGCTACGATTCAGCTCCTCAGCAGCATAGGTACTCACTGGTCATACATAGGACAAGAATCTCACATTTAGAGTGCCATCTTCCAAGTTAATGTTTATAGACAGTACCTAATTCTAAGCACTCTCTGCCACATTTTCTACCACTTTTCTGCTCTGCCAATGCTTGCACATACTGTTTAACAAACACATTCATTCATACATTCAATCTGCACTGTCTCTGTAGAAGTCTGAGGAGTGTCTGCAGAACACTGAGGACCATTTTGTTTTTATTTTACAAATTGCCAGGGCCAAAGAATTCGTCCAATGGGTAGCCCCCTGGAAATAAAGCTTGCCTTCACATTCCTTCCAACCTCATTTTCACCTAGGTAAAAAATAACAAGATCTTACATTATCTTACATACAGCCTTCCAGTAACAAAGCACTTTCCTCACATGTTAATTAGCCACTTACATCCTGATCATAGGCAGGAGAGGGGGCAGGCATTATTTCCACTTATTAGATGAGGAAACTGAGGCCAATTTCCATTTCTGCATGACTACTGAATGATACTGGTGGGAACTATATACTTGTGGGGAGACTGTCCCCCATCCCTCACTGACTTTTTTAAGAAGTCATGAGCTAGTCCTAACAATTCAAACGTAATAACAAGTGATAGATAAAGGAAATTGATTCTAGCTTTTACTGAATTCAAAGAAGTTCTGATATAGATAGGGAACTGGGGCAATATTATTGGGATTCTCTTATGATTTCTGTTCTCTTCTACATTCCACTCTGACTCTTATATGTGATTTTTCCCTCTTAAAGCTTGTCTCTCCCAATACACCCCTCCATTTTTAACACTAATTGTCTTATCTAAAAGGACATATGTTACTGTGAAAAATAAATTAGATTTGAAGTTAAACTTGGATTCAAATCGTAGCTACGTCTCCAGGGTAACCCTGGACAAGTCATCTCATCTCTCCAACTATATTTCCCTTTATGTAAAAGTAAAAGATGACTGCCTGTAGGAGAGGCAGACTGCCCAGTTCCCAAATGTCTATTCCAGTAAAGCCCTGAATCTTATGCCAGTCTAAATAATCATCAAGAAATCCAGTGAGGAACGACTGTGACCTTTTCCATCCCAAAACTGCAAAAAAGTCTGCTAGAGTCAGCATAGAATAGCTTCCCCCTGGGACCAGAAAACCTCAAAGTGGTCAGAAAGCCCCACAGTGAAGGTCTTAGAAGCCCAGGTAGCAAGAACCTAGTCGCAACAACCAGAAAGGCAAGAGGACCCTCAAAGTGGGACTCTGACTTCCCTAGCACTTTATCCTGAGATGCCAAAGAAGGCTTCAAGATCCAGTGCTCTGAATTTCAAAAACTCAGGAGGCACCTAACCTTTGGTTATACTTGTCCCTGGGAAGTGAAAGGCAGCACAAGAACCCAGGAAACCTAGGGCAAGATCAAATAGGGCCAAGCCCAAAGTGCAGCAAGGGATGGTGCCTGGCCCTAGGAAAAAGGTCCAAGTCAGGAACTAAAAACTGGAGAAATGAATAATTTTTTTAAAAATACTGACTAGTATTAAAAAATTATTACAAATCTAAAGAGTCCTCCAAAAGAGAATGACAACTTTGTAACAACTGCAAACTCAAACGAAAAAATAATAGATTTTCCACAAGGACTGCATGGATACTTAGAAAACATGAAACAATGAATAAGAAAAAATGAAATTAAAGCTCTAGAGGAAAAAATTGGAAGAATAGTTTAGAAGAGAGAACAGTAAACCTTACCCAAGAAATAGACTGAAAACTAGAACAGACCAAACAGAAATCAGTTACTCTACAAGAAATATTAGAAAATTGAAATATTAAAAACATCAAAGAACGTAAAAGATATCTGACATGAAAACAACTGATGTGGAAAACAGTCAAGGAATGATAATTTAAGAACTGTTGAACTTAAAGGACTGAAGATGAAATACTATACTCACCTCCTACCAAAGAGGTATTAGAATTAAAGTGCAGAGTCACATATTTTGGACATAGGCTCTGGAAATTTGTTTTGTGGGACTATATATGTTATAAGGCTTTTATTTTTGTTGTTTTAATTGTTCAAATGGAGGAGAGGCAATGGGTGGGAAATTAATGCTTGTAAAAATAATTTTTAGAAAAAAGAATCATTGGGTTAGCTGAAAAATCATTTTTTAAAAGTTCAGTCACTATACTTCAAGACATAAATGAAAATTTCCTAGAACCACTGGACAAAGTGAAGACAGAATTCAACAATCGCTTCTTGAAACTCCCAAAGAAATCCAAGAAATGTCATAGCCAAGATCAGAAGCTCCCCTGTCAAAGAAAAAAATACCAAAAACATGCAGAAAGTAGTTCAAGTACCAAGAGACCACAGGTAATCAATCACTCAAGACCTGGAAACCTCTACCATAAAGGAGAGACTTTAGCATACAATATTTCAAAAAGCAAAAGAGATAGATTTACAACCAAGAATAATTTAACTTCACAAAACTGAACATAATTCTACAGGGGGAAACTGGACCATTTAAGGATTACAGGACTTTTAAGCATTCCTGATGAAAATAAAAAAGTTGAGTAAAAACTGTGAAATATAGACATGAAAGTCCAGAGAGACATAGAAAGAAAAACTTATTTGAACATTGGAAGGACCTATAGGATGATGCAGTACTAACATTCTTATAGAAAAAAAGTATCCCTGCAAAAATTTAATGTCTTCCTTGTGATGGAAAATGCTAACCACATCCAGAAAAAGAACCATGGAGTCTGAATAAAGAAGCATACTATTTTTACTTGTTTTTTTGTCTTTTCTTTCTCATGGTTTTTCCCTTTTGTTCTGATTCTTCTTTCACAACATGACTAATGTGGAAATATGTTTAACATGACAGTGCATTTATATCCTATATCAGATTACTTGCTGTCTTGGAGAGAGGGGAGGAGGAAAAATTTGTAATTCAATCTTACAAAACTGAATGTTAAAAACTATCTTTATGTGTAATTGGAAAAATACTATTAAAAAAGAAATTTAATGTCTTCAAAGGGCTTTGAGGGAGTAAAATAAGAAAAACAGAGGTCTTCAGAAGGGATTAGTTCTGTTTTGAGGGCTTAAAGAAGGGTAAAACAAATGTAGAAAGGGTAAAATAAGTGTAGAAAGGAGGAAAAGGGGGGTAGAACTTCCTATTTTGCATGTTTGGGGTGCAGGAGAATATACAAACATAAAGGAAGAGAAAGATGAACTGTGTATCATCTTTCATTTCTATCTGAAATAGAAAAAAGGAGGGTTAAACTCATATACACACAGTTTGGTACAGAAATATATCAAATTCAACAGGGAAAAAAGAAGGGATAGGAAAGCGTTTAACACTTAAGTGTTTAACACTTGAGAAAGACTTTGACTAAGTCATTTAACTATTATAAATATACAAATTAAAAATAAGACATATGGAGAAAAACACTATTTGCATCTAGAGAAAGAACTGAGGAATAGATGTATAGGATAATTTCACATATAAATGTATATATAAATACACACACACAAATCTGTGTCTAATGGTAGCCATCTTGAGGGGGGTGAGGAGGGAAGGGAAAAAAAATAAAGAAGAGGAAAAATACTTGAGAGAGAATAGCTATAAGCAAAACAATCTTCTAACTTTAAAAAGTAAAACGGGGAAGGAAGCAATGAACTAGAGTCTAAAGGGGTACCTTAAATTGCCTCCTAAACAACTGTGGCATGGATGAACCAATTGTGATATGTGAACCCCAGGGGAATGTTATTGTACAGTAAGAAAAAATAAGAGGCAATTCAGAAAATCCTGGGTAGCATGAACTGATGCAGAATGAAGTGAGTTGAATTAGGAAACCAATTTATACAAGGAAATATTGTAAAGAAGAACTCTGACTCAAGAATGTGCAATGCAATGTGTCCAGAGGACTTACAGATGAAGTATGTTATTTGATTCCTGACGGAGAGGTGTTGGACATAAGAAACAGATAAATATTTGTGGACCTAGCCACTCACTGGGTGAACTCATTTTGCTTGACCATGCTTGTTTCTTTCAAGGGTTTTGTTTTTTCTTCGTTAATTAGGGAGGGAAGAGGAGAAAGTTAGCTTTAGTAGTGCAAAAGAAAAAGAGGGCCAGTCAAAAGAGAACAAAGAAGGGCAATTCTGAAATTAGATGTTAGACTTTGTTCTATACTTTTTAAAAAAATGCCAGCAGTATGAAATGGAGATTTAGGATTTCACAGATTCCTTTTCATGATCTGCTATGTGTATGTAGTATTTAAGTTTAGAGAATAAAAATTAAAAAATGAAGATATTAGTCTAATGACCTCTAAAGCTCTCTGAGCCTGTGATCCTACGTCAAAACTGAAACAGAAGAGTGAATAAACTGTCTCCCTTAACCTCTCTTTAAGTCCCTGGTCTCCTCTGCACGCCCTATCAAATGGCCAGCATTTGGTCATGTCAGTTACTTTTTACTAAATGTGCTGGGTTAGAACTGCTGTGATTTTAAAAAACACTTTTATGCTAGTAACTTATTTCCTAGTGAGGAGATTTCTCACTAGGAACGTTAGTACTTGATTCAAGTAATGGAATACAAGAATATTTATACTTGATTCTCATTCATTCTGGGGGGGGCAGATCAAAGAGAGTCAAAAGGCCCAGGTGGGCCCTACAGAGAGGTGGGCACACCAAGAGACTGAGGCAGAGCATAAATAAAGATTTTATTTGGGAGGTGACAAGGGGGAGGGGAAATGTACCTGTCACATTTCCTACCCCTCCTCCCCCATACCCTCATTGTGGCAGGAAGATCAGCTGAGCCAGCTGGTGATGTCAGGAACCCTGGATGGTAATGAGCGGGCCAAGGAGGGGCGGGATGAAGTCCTCCGTGAAGTCAACTTGGGCTACCAAGACCGGAACCATCGTCTTAGGAATGAATTCAGGATGGAAGAGCTGTCCCCCAACTCTGGATGCTGTGGGGCACCTGAATCTAGAGGATAATTAAATATCCAGGCAGGAAGAAATGAACCAGAAGTGTATCAGATTAAGGATCCTGCATTCCAGATGCACTGGCCTGTTTGCTGGAAAGTAACTTTCATCCCCCAGTTCCAGTCCTTTGCATGGGTTGATCCCCTTGCCTGGTTGAGTTTTCCCTCTGAGGAAATAACTCTGGGTGCTTTCATTTAGTTATCTGTGTACATGTGGTTACCCCCATTAGAATGTAACTCTCTTAAGGGCAGAATGGTTTTATGTTTGTCTTTACCTCCCCAGGGTCTACCACAGTAATTGATATTTAATAAAGGTATGTTGAATGGATTTAATTGGGAGGTCAAGAGGGTAAAGGGGAACAGGATATAGCCTGATAAAGCGTAGACTGGAACTAAGGAGAGCAAAGGGAAGAGAATTAGAACTCAGCTTCTCCTTCATCTCTGTAGCTCAGGGATGGTCTCACCATTGCCTCTCTCTTCAACTCACCATCTCTAGAACTGCCATCTGCTTCTCGACGAGTTACTGTGGTTTCTTTGTGGCCCTCACTATCTATGACAGTGCGCCGCTCCTCTACCACCTGTGGGAACAGTCACCCCACAAATTCAGGAACAGAACAGATGACATTTTCCATGGACCCCAGCCCTTCATGACCCCCCCACCCCTAACCCACTCCATCTAGCTCACCCCATCTGGTCCAGTGATTTTGGTAACAGAAACGCTTCTGAAGTATGATTTCGTTTTTGGCTCTAAGACTTGACCCAGGCCCTCCTGTGAGACCTGGGAATCAAGATCTGGTTTGGGGGGAGGGGGGTGAGAAGAGATGAAGCATTAAAAAAAATTGTGGAGGGGTATCAGACACTCAGAAAGCAAGCTGGTAATGTTCAGAGACAAGAAGTGAACTTGAGTGCAAGATTGTGTACAAACTTTCAGAGAAGGTAATCAGGGACCCCTTGTGGCCCTGTCCCTTCCCTGGCACTTACCCTTGTCCTCTCTGGTGGTAGCATCAGGAGTCACTGGCCACGTGTCATCAAACTGCAAAAGAAACCACAGCTGATGAAAGGGGTCCCTTTCTGGAGAGAAGTAACCCATCCCCTCCCTAACTCCATTCTCTGCCCCACCCCCTTCCCGAACTACCCTGGCTACCTCGGGGCTCCCTATGGTGTGGTGCCAAGGGCAATGGATGTGAAATCAGGAGACCTGGGTCTGAACTCTGGCTCTGCTACCTTTACAAATCCCAAGGCCCATCCCTTTATCTGCGGACTGGACGGGCTCGGAGGCCTCTCGGACTTGTGGAGGTCACTCACAGGCCTGGCCCCACTCTCCTCCAGGGCTCGCCATTCTCCACCCTGCCAAGCTCAGCTCCTCTGGTCGGGCCTCCGTGCGCCCCAGCGCTAACGCACTTAGGTTCGAAGTCAGGCTGGATGCTTGCTGCGTGCTGTCTGCTCCAGTAGACTGAGCTCCCTGACACTGAGGAACTGCATCCCCCCGATTTCTCCCAAACCCCCCGGGGAAGGGGCCTCACCCCACGGAGCGGCCTCTTGGAGTCCCGGTCCGGGGCGGCGTTAGGAGATGAACGCCCTACGCCGCGCTCTGAGTCCCGGCTGAAAACCCTAGCCTGGTGACTATCCGGATACTTGAGCATCGAATCCCGGAGGGTCTCCCCCTCCCTCCGCCTCCCATTCGGGTGCTCTGGGCCTGGGAGCTCTGCAAAAGGGCGGTGGGAGTCAGCCCCGGAGAGGAGGGTTCGTGCGTCCTGCCCCCCCGCGTCCTCTCCCGCCGCCGGGCTGAGGCCACGCTTCACCCACCCGGGGCGCGGGAGGGCAGCGTCCAGGCGCCCATGTCTCCGAAAATACGGTTGAAATCTCGGATCAGCTCGTCAAAGCCGAAGTTATCGTGGAACGGCATCTCATCTCCGGGGCCGAAACTGAAGCCAAAAGGGAAGTCCTCGGGGGCCCCCGGGCCGCCAAACCGGGACCCCCAGGCACCGCCTCCTCCTTCCTCCTCCTCCTCCTCTTCCCTAGTCATGCCTCCAAAGAAGGGGTCCCTGGGTCTGGGAGGCAGAGAGAGAAGCACAAGGACGTGGACCACAAGGCCACCTAAGCGGGCCGGCAGCTGGGGGAGGCTGGGAGTGGGGCACCTGTGTTTTTACCGGAGCGTGCAGCAGTGCCCCCAGTCCCAGCCGCCCCCGCCCGGGGTGCATCAGCCCAGGCTGGCCAAGCCCCTGCTGCGGGTACCTCCTGATCGTGTGTGTCTGTGTTCGTACGTGTGAACATGCGAGCGAAGACTGTTGACATCTAGACACACACACACACACAGCCCTTCTCCCGTCTCTCCTCACCCCCGCCACCTGTTGGGATAGTTTGGCCGGGTGCACCGTATAGTCAGGGGGCGAAGGAGGGAGATGTCAGGGGCCGGGGCCCCCTCCGAAGGCTCCCCCCATGTTTTTAACCGTCCGGGCCCCACTCTCACCTCTGAGGCCCCGGGAATCCGAAAAAGCCCCGGAAAAGGTCGAACAGGCTCATCCCTCAGGCGGGACTCGAACCCTCCACCTCCCCGCACCCCAAGGCCCGGGAGGGCACCAGACTGGGGGGATCCGCCACACTGCCGGAAAGTGATCTTAGGACTGTGGTGGGGAGAGGGGGAGGGGAGGGTTCGATGCGGCCACACTGCCGAAAAGCGAGAGAGCAGTACGACCGTACTACCGGAAAGCGAACAGGGCCGGCGGACCGACTACGGACTAGGGTAGTCGCGACACTGACGGAAAAGTAGTCACACTGTCGTAAAACGAACGTAAGAGCCCGCTCATGGGAAGGAGGGAGCGGAGAGGCCGGCGGGGGCAGGACCAAGGGGTGGGCTGAACTGTAGGAGGGCCGGAGGCGGGGCACATCCGGGCCGAGGTGGAGGGGGAAGCGGTTTTCCTCCCGCGAAGAGAGCGGTGGTTCGATCCCCGGGGGCTTCCCGAGACAGGTGGCTATGGAAGCAGAATCTCCGGATCCTACCCTCCGGCCTGCTCCCGGGGAAGTCCTTTAGCCCAGCTCCTGGCCCCCCCAACCCTGCCCCTTTAGATGGATGCTCCCGCCCCCCCATGCTAGAGAGCCCAGAAAGCGTGCGTTACGTGAGGAGGGGAGGCCAGAGAGTGGCCAATGCAACAGGAAACCCGGGAGCGCTCGGGCAGGAAGGAAGAGGGCTGGGGATCGGTCTGGTCAGGAAACCTAACCAGACAGTGCAGGGCCTCGGGCACAAACCAACTAAAGGCGCCCTCCCACATCCACCCCCGCCCGGTCTGGCAGCCCTAAAGCTCTCCAGGATATATGGGCCGAATCCCCATTTCCCTTGGGACAAACAGGGCAGCAACTCCTGCTGGAAGGCGCAGGGAAGCCTCATCAGGGGGGTTGGGAGAAGAGCGGAATCCCGCCGGGCCCTGGGGGTTGGCAGAGGCTGAATCAGAACAGGACAGGCGAAGCTGGAGGAGTACGGGGTAAACTGGGTCTGGGGCAAAAACAAAACCCTCGAGACGGAGGTGGCCGTCTTCAAGGTGCCTGTCAGCTCTGACGTTCTAACATTCTGATTCTTGCCAGGCTGATACGTCTAAAAGCAAGATGGACAAGATGTCTTCAAGGTGCTTTCTACGTTTACAAAGGCAGATGGAGACACGAAGACGCAGACTTCCTCCATCCTCCTACCTAATTAAATTTTGTAGGAACATGGGGGTTAGCTTTCCTTGGGCCCCGAGGGTAGCACAGGTCCTGGAAGGGGGAACGATGGTGAGATGGAAAGGGAAGCTGGAGTTGTGGTGGCTAGGGGAGGGGTCGGATGGAATTATTGCTCCCCCCACCCAAAGTATACTCTGTATTCCCACTCCTTTCTACCTAAACAAGACCCTTCCCAGAAAACCACAAACTAATTCTGCCAGTGTTGTGTACCCCACTCTTGGGTGCTCCCCAAGTAATCTCTTTAGATCAGCCCATGTTCCGTTGCTTTTCTGTGCGAAAACATTTGTTTCCAACCCTGCTTCTCCCCACTGCCCTTCTCACTTCCTAGATTAACACTAAAGGTAAAGTGCTTCTGAGAATTGAGCCGAATGACTCAGTGTCAGGAAGAAGGGGACACCGGCACATCACGGTTAGGAGTTGTTAAAGGGCGAAGATTTCATTTTATTCCACTGCCTTCGGAGCCTGCTAGTAGAGGCCCAGTTGGTACAGTAATACTTATTCACCCAGCTGGTCATCAGGGAGACTGAGGACATCCTAGACGAAGCAAGAATGGGCAGAGGCTGAAGGTAGAGGTTTTCTTTTTATATATACAAGACACATTAATCCATTAAATTTGAGGACACAGTACAAAAAAAAAACCACTTCAACTAATTCATCTGACAAATCTGTTCATATTCATGACTTTTTTTGTTTTGTTTTCCTAATAATAAAAAGGGAGACAGGGCTGTTAGGCTGACGGTATCTATTTGGAGTCCTCTCCCCCAGCCGCTTCCCACCACCAGGGTGAGCAGGAAGAGAAAGAGGAAGGCCAGAGCCCACAGCAAAGAGTTTCATAATCTTGAATGCGGGGTAGTGTGGGGAGAGAAGAAAAAAGAGAAAGGAAAAAAATACAAATCCTATATTACATACAAGAGGATAGGTAGGAGAGGAAAGAAATGGGCCTTCAGAAGTGAAGCTGAGGCCTGGGGCAGGCTGCGGGGGGGCAGCAGGACCCTCCACTCCACGTGCTTTTGTGTTGTAGCTGTTTCCTTAGGTGTCAGGCTGAGAGGCCCTCTCGGCAGGTAGGGGGGCCAAGGAGGTGAAGAGGGCCAGGGCCTCAGTTGGCCCCCCAGCTGTAGCTGTTGTAGGCAGACTTGCTGCTCTGGGGCTTCTGCGGGATGGAGCTGGTCTGGCTACGTTGCCCGCTGCCCGTCTGCAGGGGAAGGGATGTTGGGGGTGGGGGGGAGGGAGGGAGGACAGGGAGGAGAAAGGAGGCCAATTAGCAGGGACCTTTGGGTGGGAAGGCCTGGGAACTGTCATGTTCCTCCATTTCTCCTCCTGCCAAAAGACCATTCAAAGGCTACACTTTCCCTTAAGCCCTTAATCCAAAGAAGTTGTTGTCTGCATAATCGGTGGAACCCTTGGAAGTTCTAGTCTCTCTTCGGTCAGCAATAGCACAATTCTGATTTCAAGACAAGAAAATGCAGAGGGCAAGATACCTTCAGAGCTCATCTAAGGGACTAAGTCAGTTTCTGCTCATCCTTCATCTTAACCCTCCACCTCACCAAAAAGGCCACTCATCTGGAAAGAGATTCTCAGATGAGTGGTCAAAAGAGCTGGGTTAAACTGATTTTGATCCCTGCGACTCCTTATTTGCACTGCTTTCTGCTGTGGAGACAGGGCACTAACAGAATGGGTTCCATAACACCCCTTCCGCCCCCCATCACATCACTGGACCCCTGTATACTGAGCAGGGTAGAGCGGGGAGACCTGTCTAAGGCCTCCAAGATTCAGATGCTTTCCCAAGAACCCTATCCACTCTAGTAGCAAAGTGCCTTCTACAGTTGGGAAGAGAGAAAAGGAGAGGAGGAGAAGGGAAGGGGAGGCCGGAGAGCCCAGCAAGGTGTGTGAGTGTGTCTATGTGTGTCTGTGTATCCCGATTTGTGGCCGCGCAATCTTTCTTCTCCTTGATTTCCCCAGGGCTGTGGCATGTGGGGTTTGGGACTGGCAGGGGGTAGGTACAATTATATCATTCAGAGAGTTTCATTACCTGCTCCTCCTGCTGGCGCTGGCAACAGAGAATCATCTGCAAATATGGTAGCTGAGGCAGAACCAGGATATATGGAAAATAAAGGGACAAACTTTGACAATAGAAATCCATGGTTAGAAGGGAAAGCTATAGTGGCAGGATTGGGGAGGGGTGGGGCATGGTCCAGGGCTATTGGGAAAATATAGGGGATAAAGTGTGCCACAATGGGGAGGGGACTCAAACCCCCTCCAGGTACCTATCGGGCTGAGCAAAAAGCTCCCCAACCTGGCCCCCTCTCTGTCAACTCCCTTGCCGGCCGCTTGTGTCGTGTACGCTTGTGTCTGTGTGTGTTGTGTGCCCATGGCCGGCGCTGGGGATAGATGGGGAAAGGGAAGGGAAGAGGGAAGGGGGAGGCAGCTTTAAGGAGTGGTAGGGAAAAGGATCAGTGGGGGAAGAAAGACAAGAGGGGAACAGTGTGTTACCTGGCCATCCTGCTGCAGATGGTGATGGAGGATCTGGGAGTGTGGCTGCTGATGGGGGGTCAGGATGTGCATAAAAGGGGCTGGCGGATAGGCAGCGGCTGTGGCCGGGTTGATGGGCCCTCCACTCCCCAGGGCTGAAGGCAAGTTGAAGGAGGCAGCAGGAGTTCCAGAATGAAAACCTTGTTTCTCAAAGGACTGCTGTTCAGGGATGGGGGAAAGCACAATGGCATCAGCAGGGCCATTCCTGACTACTTCTAATTCCCTATCCTTTAACACCATCCTTCACTCTTGGCAATTCATCGAACTAGATTGAAAACTCAGAGCAAGAGCTATAATTTCCATTGTCTTTTATTCTTGCATATCTTGTACAATGTAATTACAGGCTAAAAGTGCCAATGACACCTGTTGAATTTAGGAATGCTATGCATAAAGGTAGATAGCATTCAGAACTACTTTGAGTTCTTAGAAGAAATGGAGTAGTAGTCTGAAAATTCTTGGATACTGAAGGTCTTCAAAATGGACATCTCCCTGAAATCCTTGGTAAATTATAGTAAACTCTTAATTAGCTGCCATCATGCGGGAACAGTAAGAAACCAAATCCATGGATAATCTAGCAAGCCTTACTTCAGTTACTAAGGTCCTACTTTCTCATCTCTTTCTGTACTCATCCACTTCAGGAATGACAAGGGCCAAAAATCAGAGAGGGTGAGGGCCAAGACAATCCCAGTCAGTCTTAGGATACTCCGAGTTGGCTACTCCTCATCTTTATATATCATTTCTACTCTTCCGTTCCATTCTAAAGAAGCAGGAACAGAGATAATAAACCTTTAGAGAAGAAATGGAGATTTTTTTTAAGATCAAGTGCTCTGATCCAAGAATTTGGCTCTCTTAACACCTAGCTCAAGGCCTACTTTGCACCATTATCACAACATACCATCTCCACCAATAGCCTCTTTCTCTACATCTGCTGAATGAGCTAGGGGACCTACCTGAGTTTTGGAGTACACAGAACCCGAAATATCTGGCACGCCTGTATTACTGGAGGTGACTGATACACCTGAGAAAGGAAGAAATAGATAGGAAGATTAACATAGCTGACTGTCCTTTTCCCCTGGTCCCTGAGTCAGTGAAGGTGGGAAATAGAGGAAGTCAAGTTAATGGTATCTGAGGCTCTTTCAACTAGATCACTGCATGGGAAGCTTCAGTCCAGTCCCGTAAGAGCCCATGATACAAAGGCTCCCGGATAAGAATTAGGCTTGTTTCTGAGTATGGGTAAAAGGTGACAGTCCAGCTTCCAGTGAAGCCTATATCCAAACCAGAGTTAAACACAATCTCCAGGACCCTCTGTTCCAAATCCCAACAGGAATCCAATAGCTTTTAAATTAATTTAAAATCATTTCACCCTTCCACCTTCCCATCCCAATTATGTCTACCTCAATAGGCACCAAACCTCTATCCAAGTACCAAGGGAAATCCTGGGCTCCAGAGCCATATGTCAAGGTGAATGACAAAACAGAAGAGGTCAACTCAGGTCTATAGCCAGTCTCCCTTACCTGACTTCCATGCTCACTCAGAAGTGGTCAGTTTCAATTTACTCACACCAATTTTCCCAGAGGCCTTGTGTCTGCTAGAGGCATAAACAGGGCTGGCATACAGATCACCATGTAGGCAATGGGCGCAGAAGCCACTGTCCACAAGGAATAGAGAATTCAAATGCCATTTACAGAGTCCCATCATCTTAGTTGCCTGTGTTATGTCAGACATCCTGTCTCACATCTTCCTGACAGGAAGTCCCTCCTACTGCTACAGTTCCAGGGTAACGAGAGGATACAAGCCATTTTTCTAAAGTCATCAAAACACAATGGAAGATCCCTTTACCTAACATCCTTACACATAGAACATATCCTATCCCTTAACACTTGAGGTACTCATTCCAGACTAGAATACAAGCCCTTCTTTACATTCAAGCCTACCTTGTCAGTTTCCAGTCATCTCAAAATGGAGGCTGTATACCCAACTGAGACCTTCCCAATAGAAAAGGTGTGTGCACTCTAGCCAGAAAAATCCCTCCCTCATACAAGTCCTGACTAGACCCGGTGCAGGAAGCTCCCACCTGATGATAAATATTTCCCTATTCCCAGGGTAACCTCCACTCTATATCTTAAGGCACCACAGACAGGTAAAAGGGAAAAGGATAAAGAATACTGTCATTTGTTTCCTTTAAGCCCTAGGTGTTTCTCTTCACTAAATTTGTAATGGAAACAAAATTTCTGATTCCTAAGTATGGTAGGAACCCAGTTAGAAGGACCTAAACCTAAGAGGAAATGTGTAGGAGGGTAGAATTGGTGCTAGATGGGATAAGAGTTAATTTTAGAAGGCAACCTCAAAGGCAACAGTGGTTTGCCTTTACTGCTAGAGACAGCTAGCTGATACTGCTGGGGACCCCTTGGGAAATCAGGGGTCACTGACATAACAGAGTGAAGGGATAGGCTTTCCATCTGTGTGTGGGGAGAAAGGTGGGTGCTCTTCAACACCTTGTTTAGGGGCCACCGGGAATAAGTTCCAGCTTCCCATGATAAATATCTTTTTTGGGGAGAGGGGGAGGCAGAGAGACAGAGAAAGAGGAAAACCCTCAGTCTCATAGCTATGAAGTAGGGAAAGAAATTGAGGTTAACAACTACAGGGCTCTTTAGGCAAGATACTCTTAGATTACAGATGTCATTCTCCCCAAAGGAACATAATCACACCAAGAGTGTGAAAAGCTGTGACAGGAGAAACAGTAAGAACACATCTCCCTTAGTATGGTGTACCTCAAGCACTTATGACTGGGAAAATGGAGTAGATCTCCATATTATATCATTTAAAGGGTCCAGAAGTCTGAAAAAGATCCAAGTAGAGGTGAACAGCTAGGTTTCAAGCCAGCCAAGAATAGAAAATTGGGGAGAAGAAAATGTTCAATGAATTTGACATCCTCCCTTCCCAAAGAAGGGTCTAGCTCCAAAACCAAAATGACTCCATAAAAAGAAGGCTGACTGTGTGCAAGCTGGATTGGGATGGGAGCCAAGGAGAAGACATTGAAAAAAATCTTACCCACAAACCCTTAGTTATATCCAGAAATCCATGAGGACCACTAAAGAGTCACATGTGCTTGAACAAGGAAAAGAGGTAGATTGCCCTACCTCTGACTAGAGAGGAGTCATAAAAAGACCAAAACATAAGTTAGGTGGTTGTTAATGACAAAGTTATATCCGAGTCAGCCCCTTGGTCTTCAAGAGGCAGGAACAGCAGTTAAATCACTGAAAACTTTTCCCAAGCTCTGGATCCCCATCTACCTCTCTTAACATGGGTACCTCAATACTGCCCCAAATGCCTTGCCTTAGCGTAGAGACAAAGAGAGGAACGAATGGAAAGTGAACAGAAATTAAGCTTGGGAAATCAGGAGGTTCCCTACAAATTTAGCTTTCCTCAATAATCAAAAAGCTGGGAACTGAGACTACTACCCTCTTCCTGAGAAGGCCACAATGTAAAAAGTTAACCAGTGGCTTCTCTGGCTGTGCTGGGGTTTGACTGACAAGATCATCCTTCCACCCTTCCATCCCCCATATCCACAGCACAATATTAGCTCCTGTTGTCCAGAGAGACATGCACGGAAAGAACGCCAGAGTTAGCTAAAGAAATACCACAGTTTATTGAAGACTACAAATATTTGTTACAAGTTGAAACTACATGCCTTCCAGAAATCAAAAGCGACAGCGGGTGTGTGCATTGCGGCTTCGGAGGCACTGCACCGCTTGTACTCGAAATGGTTAAGACGGGGTCAGACACACGGGGGGAGGGGAGGAGAGGGGCAGGTTCAAAAGCCCAGAAGGTATCCACCAACTCATTCCCCCAAGCCACGAAGGCCTTGGCCTCAGCTCAGCAGGCTCTCCTCAGTGGTCTGGTTTCTGAAACAAGACTTCAGTGCAAATTCACACACACACACAAAACACAGCCCCCAGCCATGGGCCAAATTAGCTCTCAGCCGTCCAGAAATGCTTGTAAGGGGGTGGATATTTTCTTCCTAAAAGGAATCAGATACATAAAAATAAATGAATTTAAGAGGTTGATGAGGGAGGGGGAATGACCAGAATCCCCTATGGGGTTGGGGGAATGGGGCTTCTGAAACAAATCACATCGGGTCTCCAAAATCTTGGGTAAGGGAAGACAGGGAGGAGAGGGGGAGGAGTAGCAATGCTGCCCCCATTCACCCTTGGTTTTTTTTGTAATCAGACAGGACCACAAAACCCCATGTATCTTGTTCTTTCACGTTTCTGACCCTGGCCCAGCCAGTATCTAGAGCTAAAGTTTTGGTGATAGGGATGAGGTCACGTCAAGGAGAGGGTTTATAACCTTCCTTACATCAAGTCACACCTCTGAGGTGCTTGGGGTGGAGACTCTGCTCAACGAAAGGGGACAGATGGGCTTAGAACCTTGGTAAGGAGGGGAACGACGGGGCTTCCCAGAAATACTCAGCCCAAATCCACAACACTAATCCAATTCACATTACAGCTTCATGCCTCCACCCCACTAGCAGCTCCTGAGGTACCCATGTGCCCCATCCCTATTCTTAAAAAATCTGGGATAGTTTACCCACCTGGTTCCCAAAGAGAAGGGGAGAGCACAAAAGCTGCTGCCTCCAGATTATTCTGGAGCTGAGACTGAGCTGAAGGCTCTAAAGGACTCATAAGGAGGCAAACCCCACTCCCACCAATGCAACATTCTCCTTCCCATACACAACTGAACCTGCAAAGTCGCTGAAAAGGAAGAATAAAACTGAATGGTCCTCCCCTTGATTCAGAATCTCTAAGGGAGTTAGAAAATCAGTCAAGTGTCAGGCAGAATGTCTTCCAACCCAACATCTACTTCAGGGACCATCACCACCTCCCTGTAATCTACTCTCTTCATGGCTGAACTCAAATACATAAGTTGTTAAAGAGCTGTCTTCCCAGCACTGAGACATGCAACCAGGTTTGTGCAAAGAGAACGGCCATACAATTGGAAGAACCACAGAAGAACAACTTTTCTAGCCCACTTTCCCACTAGTTCTCACTATATTACTATCTCACCCTCTACCCCTAAACTTAGCTCCATGTTCCCTTATCTGAGGAATACAAACCACAGGAAAAATCAAGGTACATAAAGAAAACAGCACAGAGCCAGCACAGTCTTCTGGACATAATCCTAGGTACAATGAACCTATTGCTCTTCAAATTTACTGGTGCCACACAAATTGCCACTTGCCTCCACTGACATCATCTCAACCAAATTTCGGGTCCCTTTGCCCAGCAGCACTGCCCCCCTGCTCCCAAGACTGCCAACCATGCTATCTGGCAGCCAACACATGCCCCGAGCATTGCCCAGCTGCAAGCAAGTAGGCACTAGAACACAATACCAAACTTCCTTGGTGGTGCTGAACAGAAGCTAAAGATAACTAAAAGCCAATTGCCCAATGTCTAGCACCTGTATTTATTCTTCATAGGATTCTCCAACCCTAACCATGACCCATCCAAGACTGGCTCCCCTCAACCAATTTCCCTTGAATATCAAGACATCTGGGATCAAATTGGGCTTACCAGTGTTGTATCCATGAGATCCATACCCACTTGGTTGTTGGAAAGGGGTGGCTGATGCGTTCACACTGACATTCACACCATGCTGCTTGGAAGAGGTAGGAGCGACCTGGAAGGGAAAGGGAGTGGGGCCTCAGTGACCTGTGAAGATAGCCCTGACCTTGTCCTATGGTACTAACTCATAGCAGTATATTAGTCAGTTCAATGGGGGAACTGAACTCAGTTAAAGAATGTGGGATGCTCACTTTACTACCTGGATCGAAGTCTTAAGAACCTACCAATGTTGCCAAGAATGGTCAATCGAAGGCAAATGGGGGGGACTAGTAACCTGTTTGTGAAAAATACTTTCTAGATGAGAATATATACTCACTTATTCTACACAGAGATAAACAATCATTATCTTGTCCCATCCCACCCCAAGCTTTGGGATCAGGAATGCCTACCCATCAACTCAGAAAGCCAGTAGTACTGGAAGAGTCAGGGTGGGTGAATGCAGATCTGGAAACCTGCCATTTAAGGAATGATGAAGGCAAGGTACTCACAGGGAATACAGCAGGCCCATACTGGAAGGTGCTGGGGAGGCCCGGGACCCCTGTGTAGTATGGCAGGCTGGTGTAACTGTAGCCAGGAGGCAGCGCCGGGTTCAGGAATGTCTGCTGTGTGGTGTGGTGAGTCTGCGTCTGATTCTGCTGGGGCTGTGCCAGGGTTGTGGCTGGGGCTGGGGATGAGGCATCTCCACGGCCGAACTTTGAGAGGTCTCCTGTGCCAAGAAAGACTAAATGTACATGGGCCCCTTCACCTCTCATGCCAATGTGGAATTATATATTTCCTGGGGATGCCTTTTCAAAGTTGTAAAAACTCAGTAATATAAAGTAACTTATGTAGTGTCATAATTTTACTTCATGGTAAAGCTGGGATGAAAACCCAGGTTTTCTGGCTCTTTCCCAAAGCTATTCACACTAGGGCTTCTAAAGACCATGTAAAGGTTTTCCTTGATGATTTCTAGGTACCAGTGAGCCAGAGAGATGCCATTCCTTCCACCTGGAATATTTACCTGCCATACTTTCTCCCTTTCCCAGCTACCAAATTTTGTTTCTCTGACATTCCCAACTGTTCTAAATACATAGTGGGCCCTCATGAAACCACAATCATGCTCAGAAAAACTTCCTGAATGCCTACAATGTGGAGGGCACTATAGTGGGTGCTGAGGGTGACTATGTACTATCTGGCATACAGAGCAAAAAGTAAGAGACTCCAGAGCATCTCCCTTAAAACCCTGCACAGTTTTCTTCTGCTACACTGCTAATCTATGCCCTTTTTTACAACTCTGGAAATGATCCTCCCTTAGCACTGCTCTCTGGGTTATCTGCTTGCACGGGGTTGCCAACTAGCCACGTCTCACAGAAACTAGCTTCCTTTCTCCTCTACTGCATACACACACGTGAAAGAGCTGTATCTCTATGAGAGATGAGGTGAATGAAGGACAGAATCATGAATGCTACACATGCACAACCCCTCACAGCTACAAAGCACATTCCATGTCCTCTCTGGATTCTCAGCCCTGTTATCAGCAGGGAAAGACTCTTCCAGATAAGGACAACAAAGCTCAAGGAGATTAGGCAACTTTTCTAGATCGCACGGTTAATGATCATTCAGACTATCAGGCAAGCATATCAAAATAATGACAGATCAGAAAAAACATAGAGACCAGGGGAACTGGATGTCTAACAGGCAACAAGAGTGTTACCAAAAGAAAGGCAAAGAGAAAAGGGAAAGATGAACTCAAGAAACTTGAGACTAGAAAATGGAGTCACAAGGTAAGTGTGGACCAGGGTATCTTCTCAGAAAAGCTGGTGAACAGTAGAACCATGGACACAATAGGAAAAGCTGAGAAGAAGCCACAGAAACTAGTCTGTTCCATTGGAGACAAAAGTTAACATCTTATGTTTGGTCCAACCCCTTCCTGCTGCTAACAGAACACCTCAAGGACAAGTCCCATAAGCTCCAACACAACACATCCAGACCCATCCCAGTCCTACCAGAGTAAGGGTTGCTGGCCAGGCTACCATCCCTCCCAGTTAACGGAGTGGTAGGTGTAGGGAACGGGATGCTGTAGTAATCCTAGAAAACAAAAAAGGAGGCTGAGATTCCATGCCTTAGTCCCCATCCCAGTGATCCTTCATAGGATCAAAACAAAATGTTAGAATAATGCAATGCAGCCAGCCATTGCGGGTACTGGCCATAGCTCACAGAAGCTCCATTTCCTCTGGCACACACTGTCCCCCCTGCCTGACCTATAGGCAGAATCAGGCAAGGTCTACAGGCGTGCCTATTTAAGTTGTCCAAGTACTTAAGGATCCTTGATCCTGATCTTTCTCCCAGGCCTGCTGAAGTCCTCTCAAAGAGTCATGGCCAAGATAATTCTCTTGAACAAACAGTTATGGCTCTCTGGATTTACCAGTGAGAAAGTAAGACATATCGAGTCCCAGGGCACTGAGGAATGTCAGGCAGGGATCTCAACTTGTCACATAATTTTTATTCTTATTGAATTAAGAAAATCACCTCTTCCCACCAATTCCCAGCCTCTCTGAGCACTGTTTTTTTTTGGTCATGACTCTACCCCACATACTCACCAAGGGGAATCTTGTCTGAAGCATCTGCAAGTCGTCATAACCATATACTTGTGGCTGAAAAATACAGATGTATCTGTGAGGGAAAGTTAGTCACTAGGTCCTTCCTACACCATGCTCAAATGTCCTGGTAAGGCCAGGACAGGAGAACAAAAAAAGAGTCAAGAGAAATCAACAGCCAGCTTCTAAAAAGAAATTTCATTCTATTCCCTAAACAAAAATAATTTAGATGGCCAGAAAACAACATATATGATTTCTTCCATTTTTAAAGGGGAAGCAATAAAAAGGCCCACAGTTAGTGGTCGATCTACGATGAAAATCTATTCATCAATTTTTATCCACCCTTTTCAAAATCTAGTTTAAAATCTCTCTCCTAAAAAACCTTGTCAAATAACTATAAACTCTATCACTCAGTGACCCCTCAAGCTTTTATCTGCTGAGTTGGTAATAGGGTTTTTTTTTTTTGCATTTGTAGGAGCATAAAAGTGCACATTAACATTCTTGAAGTCAGAAAATTGGATAGGTGAAATCTGCTAAGTTTGAAGTCAACAACCCTAGCAAAGAATCCTGAAACACTCAATCCAAGTTTTCCTTAAAGTGTACTAAAAAGATATGGGAAGGAAAACAATTTTCTACAGAGAAATTAAGAAAGATGTCAAATTTACATTCAAACCACTAAGGAGCCACTCCAGGTATAGATGATGGGATAGCTTATTCTGGAACATTCTTATACCCCCTCTGTGGGCAAGTTATGAAGCAAAAGGAAAGAGAAAAGGAGGAAAGACAACCTTACTCTTTGGAGAGACATCTGCCAAATCTCACTTACCGGGTAGGCATGTAACAGCCCTGGAGCCATGATATATGGATTAGGCAACAATGGTGGGACCCCAGGAGGAAGATTGGGGGGAGCTTTTCCTGAAAGAGAAAGAGCACTTCTAATATGATAAATGACCATTCCTCTTCCTCCTTCCTATTCCCCGAAGAGGTACCACCCACCTCCCAAGTAGGGCTACCTGAAGTTGTGGCGACTGAGCTTCTGGTTGAGGCGGTGACGGTGGAGTTACTGCCCAGGCTGAGGCCAAGACTACTGCCACTGTTTAGGCTAGATGAGACGCTGACCACAGGGGGAGGCGCCGAGACTGTGCTGGATGCAGTAGAGAAAGTGCTGGAGGAAGAATGGAGACTCGCCTCACTTTCAACGCTTGTGTGCTACAAATAAAAAAACAAAAAACAAAAAAAAAAAACAAGATGGGGAGACCGAAAGGCACAGAAGTTAGCACATAAGCAATGAACTCATCTAGTCAGAAGAGTTGGGAGATTACAAGAGTGCCCTATGCCAATACAATGGAGAGAACATAACCTAGCAGAGGTGTGAGAGACACAGAACTATTCTAGACAAGACTTGTTGCTCCAAAAAACGAGGGAGGAAACTAACACAATCAATATGGAAACCTCATATAATGCATCAGAGGAGCTATGCTAATTAATGTGGAAGCAAGCAAAACAGATCTTAAGATACTATTCCCAATGATGAAGAATGGTATGATGTTATACAGCCATAGCATCATGACTTCCTTTTCCTTCCTCCTCCAACAGAGACCATGAGGGAGGGGAAAAAAGGATCTAATAATAACTTGGATATAGAAATTCCTTTAAGCTTGTTAATATCATTATAATCTCAATTTGAAAATAAAGTGATAGAGAAGTAAAAGGACTTATAGCCTACAGCCACACACAGTACGACATTCAACAGGAATTTTAATTCAGATCTTCTGAACACCAAATTGTTCCTGCTTTCAATATACTACTATCTAAGCCACAGATCCGCAGAGCTGCCTTTGCCCAAGTAATCAACCTTCACCAGACAAAGACCAGGAGATGAGTGTAGCACTCATAAAACATCTGTCATATACTGGGACACAAGGTGCTGGGTTATTTCATCATCTGGGAAAGAGTTATCATCAGTTCAGAAATGAAGTACCCACTCAAACACAAGGATAACTGGGAACTCCATACAAAATTAGTATTGTATAATGGAAAGAACAGAGAGGTAGAATCAGAAAATCTGAGTTCAAATTAAAGTACATGAATGTCAAGAAAGGGGGGATTAAATTTGTTTGTTTTGTTCTCAGAAAGCAAAACCAGACAGAAATTACAAAGCACCAAATTTAGAACTTCAGGAAAAAATTGTTAACAATTAGAACTACCTTTAAGTGGAAAAGGCCCCCTTGAGACATGCTAGGTCTCCTCTCCTTTAATGTCTTCAAACTGAATTCAAATGACCCCTAAGCAACTCTGCTTTAGTGGGGATTCCTTTAGAACATGGGTTAGACAAGATGCCTTGCTGAGGTCCCTTCCAATTTTCAAAATTCATATTCTCTGAAATCCTAGTTCTTCAACTACCATGACCTTGGGCAAATTACTTAACTACTCTGGGGATATGTTCCCATATCTATAAAATGAGGCTGGATTAGAAGATGTCAATAATCGTTCCAACTCTAAATATTATGGACCTATGATCTCAAGGTATACAGAAGAAAGAATTACCTTCAAAATCGTAAGAATGTTAAAAAGATCTTTAAGTCCAGTGAGTTTTTTAAATTCAGTCAATCAATAAATGTTATATTAAGTGCTTACAGTGTGTGCCAGGGACTATACTAAGCAAAAAGTGGCAAAAGACAATTCTTGATCTGATAAAGCTGGCAATTACTTAGACTTCCCAAACATAGTAATAGATGGCAGTTTTATAGACTCTCAATATATTCAAATTCCAACTACAATTTAGCCCTATTAAAGGCTCATGTTGTATACCAGCAAACACTAGAATAGGAATCAGAAGGTCAGCTCTGCTACTAGGCAACTCAATTAACCCGTCCAGTCCTCCGTCTAGTACATAGGCTAAGCTGAGTTCCAGTGTAGATTGGAAAGGGATATTTAAAAGGCAGGCCTGAAATATCCACTCAAATACACCTTCTGCAGGAAACCTGAGGATCCTAAAACTTCTGTACAACAGTCCAAAATGAGGTCCAATTAAAATCACTGCCTCGCCTACTTTTATTAGTATTCCTGGGCACTCTGGTGGCTGCAAAATTTGGTGAAACTCTGTTGTCAAAATCTCCAAGTTTGGTTTCCATTTTAACGGTTCAGAAACAGATTCAATGAAATGTGCCAGATGAAGAGAAATGGAAGGCATTATATAATGGCTGGGAACCACTCAAGGCTGCAATGACTCCCAACGTCTCTGAGGTACCTCTACCTCTGAATCTATGACTTTATGACTTAACCTCTGAGAGTCTCAGGCAACTCTCTAAGTTGAAGAAAAGATGTCGATCTGAACTGGTAAAGTGAGTTCCCTATACCAATAAAATCACAGGTTCAGTTCAAAAAAAAAAAAAGGATAACAATATTTTTTGAACTTTCAGAAGCCACCAAAAGTTGTGAAAACAACACTACCTCAACAGCTGGGTGGTGGAGGGGATAGAGAGCTGGGTATGAAGTCAGGAAGACTCATTCTCCCAGACTTCAAATCCAGCCTCAGATTTACTAGCTGTGTGACTCTGGGCAAGTCACTTAACATATTTGCCTCAGTTTCCTCACCAGTAAAAAAAGCTGGAGGAAGAAATGCAAACCATTCCAGTATCTTTGCCAAGAAAATCCCAGATGTGGTCATGAAGAGTCAGAAACCACTAAAATGACTCAAGAACTACAATAATGACTTGTACATCCACTGCTGAGGCTCAAATGACTGGGGCAGCACTCAGTTTCCAGCAGGGTCTATTCTCTCACCCCTCACTTCATTTGCCATCACCCTGTCACTTGTGTCCTCTTCTAGCCGAATTCTTACTGCAATTTCCTGAGCCCTTAAGAAAATTTGCAAATTTTTTATTTATCCTGAAGAAACTTTTTTTAAATCAAGGAATTTGGAAAGCAAATTATACAAACACTCACACCAAATTAATCTCATATCTTAGTGATTTGGGTTTTTTTAAACCATTTTTATTTTACAGAGAAGTTAAATGACTTGACTCAGGATCACAAAATAAGTGAGTAGAAGTGGAGAATGAAGAGTTTACTGTTAATAGGTAGTAAATATAAGGAAGTCTTGTTCCCCAACTACAACATCAACTTATACTCACCAAAAGAGTTGATGTTGAAGTGCGCCCAGAAGATGATGATGACGAAAGTGTATTCTGTTGGGTAGATAATGTGCTAGAAAGATATAGAGAAAGTGTTTTCAGCCAAAGGACCTCAACCATCTATTTCTTTTTGGGATGCTAAATCGACCAAGGAGCAATGAAAAGAGGGGGTAGGTGGGAAAGCAAAGGACCAGAAGGCCATCAATCATTCTATTTCAAGTGATCAATAAAACAAGTGACTGCTGGAAACTGAAGGAAAGCTCTTTTTTTGCCTCCAAAGTTCTTAAGTCATCTATCTGATTACAGCAAAGCCAGGGCTACAGCAACCTCTGCTAATAGAAGTTAATTGTTAATTAACTATTAATAGTTAATAACTAATAATAGCTATCACTGATTTACAGAATTTTAAGATTTACAAAATGTTTCATACAGACATCTCATTAAGTGAAATTCACTTAAGCTTAACAAGATCATTCAGCTAGCAGATGTTTGAGGTAGAATTTGAAACCCTTCATGACTTCTAATCAAGTATTCCATATGCCAC
Source organism: Bettongia penicillata ogilbyi (assembly GCA_023548195.1). Classification (NCBI taxonomy): domain Eukaryota; kingdom Metazoa; phylum Chordata; class Mammalia; order Diprotodontia; family Potoroidae; genus Bettongia; species Bettongia penicillata. Next base: position 366,056 of record JAJHZJ010000850.1, on the reverse strand, counting down.
TCAGGTAAACCTCTGTTGAGCGAGTACAAGGACCCCAGAGGGCTACAGCGACCACAGTATTCCCATTCACTCACCTGCTGTGTTGAGTGGTGGTAGTATTTGGAAGCTCCTCACTGTGGCTCAAGCCACCCAATGCAGATGAATGCTGATTGGCTGTGGTCAGCAAGGAAGCTGCAGATACTGTATCATTGAGAGGGGGGATGCTGGGAGCAGAGGGTGAGTCAGATTTCACCGCAGGGCCAGTAGCACCTACGAAGAAAGGGGAAAGGAAAGGGAAATTACAATTTTAGGAAGTCCTGCAAGGAAAAAGTAAAGATGTGGTCATCATCCAGAGTTCCGTCAAGAGTCTATTTTGATTTCTATAGAAACTATTTTCTTTAAAAACTCCAAATACTTGAAGCTATTACTTTCATATCATTTAAAAAAACAATTTCCTTTCATATAATGTTCATAAGGGGAGAGATAAATCATGATTTCCACTCCAAACAAAGAAACTAAGGCAAAGGGATGCTTAGGACTTGCCAAAATCAGTAAGTCAGAACATAGGTAACATTTAACTCTTTTCCCACTACCAGTTCAGAATTCTCTTCAGTGGACTATAATGTTATTATCTAAGGTAATTGTTTGCAGATGTTTTACAATGGAACAACCCTTTTACTTTAAACAAAACTTACAATAAAAATTTTAAAATATTTATAAATGTCTACAACTATTACCAAATTATGTTTTCAAAATCTTTACTCATATGCTATTCTAAATCTATCAGCATTACAAACAGCTTGGGTGCAATATTGGATGGATTTAATAGCTTACCCTATAAAGAGAATTAAATTTTTATTTCCCCATTTATTTTATATAAGCAAAAGTTTGGGAGGGGAAGACAGAAATTGTTTTGATTCACCACATTTCCACTTTGAAAAAGCACTTTCTAATTTTTAATTCACTTTCTTGGTCAATAAATGCCTTTGCAATTTTGCCAGAACTATTTTTAAAAATTTTCTATTATTAATAGTACATTGTATATGAGAATCACCAGAAGCACAGATTGAATACAGCTACATGTGTATTTCTTTTACATATGAACTGGGTTTATGGATGTTTGTTTTTATTGTCCATCTTAGTTAACATTTTCTCTTTCTTATCCTTCACATTTCTTTGATCTTGTCTAATTATTCACATTTTTTCCACAAAGCACAGTTTTTAAAAAACCTATTAATGGAAATAAATTCTGATCCTTTAAATTCCTTCTGCTAAAACCAACAATCAACTGATTATGCACTGTATATTACTATTAAGATATGCTTAAGTTCTGATTCTAAATAAACAAGAAATCTTATCCTTTTGATCCCAATGTTCTTCACTACCATCTAACATTTTCTGTAATAATGGATCAGACACATATTGTATACAACTGACGGAGAGCAAAGCAGATGAGTTGTCTGATTTGCTCTGTGTCTCCTAATATCTTTCTCACAGATATCCTTCTAACAGCTTTGTGGAATCCAGTTTGAGAAATGCTGATTATACAGATACTAGAACAGAGTTTATACAACAAAACAAAACACCTTTAATTAGAGAGAAAACTGGAGAACACTCACCTTCAACAGATTGTGTGGTCTGTAACTGTGTGGCCTGCACAGAGCTGAAGCCATTCTGGAGCAAGAAATAGACAGACTCGAGTAAGGGGAGGGGGCAGATTAGCATTTGCCCAGGCTCAGCCTCTACCAACAAACCTTCTCTTCCATAATTCAGAGGAAATTTACAGGTTAATCAAAGGATTAACATTCCTCTCACCCAAATAAAGGAATCTGTGGGAGCCTTAGAAGTGAAGATGTATGTGGATTAGCAGATAGCATGTAATGACCCCCAATATACTAAGGAAACCCAGAGCCTTAAAAAGATGCTGGAAAGACTCATAGAACCAGACCAATGATCCTTAGGGGGAGTGTCTGTGGAAGTAACGCAGTTCAGTCAAGCCATTAATTTGGCAGCCTGTAGATCTGGCAGTCACTCCACATTTTCTCTTGCATACACTGTCCCCCCCAACTGGCCACGAGGCAAAGCCAGATGGGGTCTACTGGTATGCACCTAGCACTCTAGCAATCACATATCCCAATGAATGGGGCAGGCACTGGACTAGACACAAACCCTGCTCCATCAGCTGGGATCTTTACATTTATTCCTCCAAGGAGAATGATTCTTTGGTGCCAAGAGAACAGTCAGCTGGGCTTGGCCCAATCGCAGCAATGTGCTCTCCTTTCCTGCTTCTGCCCAGGTGCTCCCCAAGGACCCTCTGCAGCGTTTGTAGCAAAGTGAAATATTGAACCATAAGGGATTTTGTCCCCTTGTTCTCCCAACCACCTCCCAGGGGCTGCTAAACAACTTACCTTTGCCTGAGTCAGGTCTTTCTGGGGAGACGAGGAGATGGAGTTGGGGTACCGCCGAGTCTGTGTGGATCTCTGTTCATAGAGCGGGCCCTGAGCACTGTTTTGGGAGGTATAGGTTGTCGACTGAATTGGGCCGCTCTGGTAGCCAGACTCCTGACTCTGGTTGGATGAAATTGTGGATGAAGACTCACTATGTGGGATGAACAGAGAAACACACAATCAATCATGTAAGGAACAGATCAAGCTTACTAATAGACCAGGGTTGTCTGGGGCCCTACAGGGTTAACTCAATCCCCACACAGAAATCTTGCAACACCAAGTTACCAAATCTAAATCCCTACCACCTCCTTTCAACTCCCCAGTATACAACATAAGCCCATAATACCAGTGGCACAGGGAACAATATAATTCAGAAAACCTGGCTGCCAACTGTGATTAGAAAGCACAAAGGATTTGCCAAATGTAAAACTAAGTAGGAGGGACCTTAAATGTCATGAGTTCAAATTCCAAATTCATGTAGGAACCTCTACAACATTCAACACTAAGTATGTGTAATAGAGAGCATTAGTACAGCATTTTGTGATTTGCAAAATAACACATTATCTCATTCAATCTTTATAACTACACAAGGTAGGTGCTATTATTATCCTTATTTTACAAATGAGGAAACTGAAGCTGAAGAATATTAAGTGACTTGTCCAGGGTCACATATCTATGCCTTAAATTCAGGAAGAGCTGAGTTTAAATCCATTCTATCAACTACAACACCAACCTGCCAGGTACTATGCTAAAGTCTGTATTACAAATTTTCTGACAAACAGTCATCCAGCTGAAATTTACCTCCCCTCTTATTTATACCCATTTGGTCCTAATTCTGCCAAGCAACAGCATTCTCAATATCAAACCACATCCTGTTCTCTCAATAGCTAAGTTACCAGAGAGAGAGAAACAAAATATCTATGTTGCCTCTCTGTCCCTTCAGGAGACAAGTTATTCTTGATTTTTAATTTTTTCCCATTTTAGGAGAAAAGAAAAAGCCATGAAAAGAATCTGAATGGGAATAGTGCTATCAATATGAGTACCCCAATGAACATTTACATTTGAGTACTAAACTGTGGATTCATCCTATGTTACTCAATTTAAGCAAATTTAACTCCAGGACCAATTCTTGGGGGACTCCATTAATTCAACAAACATCTGCTAATATAACTATAAAGATCACTGAAAAGGTGTCCTTGAGATGATCTAGTTTCATTCCTCAGGAGTCTCATATTACCCAATACTTTATTCAACTTCATTCCTCACTTTAGGCCTTCAAAATTTAATAGGCAAGTTATTAGTAATTACTTGAGGAGGGAATCTTTTCACACTTATAGAGTGAATGGCTAGGGGTGGACAAAATCAATAACTCCAAGGTTTTCTGTTACATATGCTAACCACTCTCCTTGAAGAGTCATGAAAAGAGCCAAAAAGGAATCTATGGCTATTCGTTAGTTATCCCTCACTCTAACAATATGACCCAACTCTTTTTCCAGATCTCTTGGTTCACACATCTTTTATATTACTTACATTATGCAACTGTATTCACACCTATCCATAATTACCATGTACCTTACATTAGCGCCCTCCCCAACACATACACTTAAAATACTACTTAAGTGGGGAAGGGAAAAAGCATGGCACTATACTAAGAACCTTTTATAAACATTATCTCGTTTGGTCTTCAATAACAATCCTGCAAGGTAGATGCTGTTATTTTCTAGATTTTATTATAGCCAAGGAAACAAAGGCAAACAAAGGGACCTGCCCAGGGTCACACAGTACATGTCTTAAGTCTGGATCTGAACTCAGGTCTTCATGATTTCGTGTGCAAGAGTTCTATCCCTTGCACCACAAGCTGACTCCAAAAGGTCAATGACAGCAAGATTTCAGGTGTTAGAAGTAACATGTCACCTGCATTAAGTCCGAAGATTTAATAGAGGGGACAAAAAAGCATATATTGCTACTCCTTTAAAGGAAATGACAGACGATCCTGAAAGTGTTGATCTAAAGGACCACGAAACACAAGAATATCAACAATTAAAATATAATTCTAAGATCTGAAAAAAAAATCTACCTTCAATTGCTTCTCCCCTACCTGAAACAGATTTAAGCTAGTTTTGGATCAACATAGTCTTAAAGTGAGGTGAACTTAAACCACAAGACAGAAGGCAGCTCTAAGTTGTACCTTGCAGTGCTGGTATAGAGACTGCTTGGAGTCTGACTTGAAGAGGCGCTCGTGGTAGGAGTGGACTCATACTCTGAGAGGACAGGCTCTGACCCAAACTGTAATGCCCCAAACTGCAGGTTTAGCCCTGAGATATCCGCTGAGCCAGGCATCTCCACTGCCAGAGCAGGAATCTGTAGAAAAAAAGACAATAGGAAGGAAAGTGAGAATTTTAATGAAACCTTTAAACAGGCTCATAAAGTTATACTACTTTACAACTTTTGAAGACTTCATCATCACATACTACTAACTAAAACAGATATGTAACTAAAGCGGTCCAACAATTTTGGGAAATACTTTGAAACTGACAAACAAATAATTAAAATATTCCATACCCTTTCATCCAAGGACAAAGATGAAGATGACAATAGCTAACATGTTTCTATAGCTCCTTAAATGTTATCTCATTTGATCCTAACCATAATTCTGTGAGATTGACACTATTATCATCCCCATTTTTCAGATGAAAACGAGGTTTTCAGAGATTAAGTAATCTGCCCAAGTACTGTCTGAGATCAGATTTAAACTCAAATCTTTCTGATTCTTTATTCTAGTGCTCTCTTCACTACACTCCCAGGTAGCTCCCAAGAGTCAGCATTTTTTGTATTGTCAAAGGAATTGGTATCGAAGTAGATGCTTATCAACTGGGGAATGGCTAAATAAATTATAGCATACAAACATGATCAAGTATTGCTGTGCTATAAATAAGCAATGTATATGAAGAATACTGATAATTTTGGGAAGCCTTATATGAATTAATACAAAATGAAGTAAACAGAAACAGAAAAACAATTTACACAAGGATTATAATATTGTAAACAAAGGAACTCCAAAGTGAATGCTGAAAAATGATGATAACCAAGCCTGGCTCCTAAGATCTTGAGATAAAAGAATGCCCTTCCCTCTCTTCTTCGCAAAATTTGAGACCACGGCTATGGAGTACTGCATCTAATTTCAGAATATGCTGACATGTTTAGAATTTTTCTGAATTATTTTTCCCTTCTTTCTAGTTAAAAAGGATGGCTCTCTGGAAGGGGTGGAGAGAGGGAAGATCACTGAGAAACAAGGTGATGTGAAAAAATTGATAAAAAATTTAAATAAAAGTATTAAATGACTGCAACAAGTTAGGGGTGTAACTAACTCTGCTATGACTTTGAACATGACTTGTCTTAAGTTAGTGCCTCCATCTATCTATCTTGAGAAGCCCTCACAAAACTATTCCAGGTCCCACAGCCCAAAGCACAAAGAGATCAGGTACCTTCGAAGTCAAGGAGGCCTTTTTCTTTTGCTGCTTCAGTTTCTGTTGAGCTGGCTGGGGGCTGGAGGACTGGTTGTCTGAAGACCCCGGGGACATCTGTGGAGCCGAGGTGGACTTGCTCGGCAACGGAGAGGAAGGGGCCGGAGGTGCAGCTGTAGAAGTGGTCACTGCAGGTGGCTTTTCCTGCAGGAACACCTCCATCATGGCTGAAGATGGGGTGAAGGCCTGGCGCTTTGTGAATGGGCTGTGGACTGCTGAATCTGTTGGGTTCTTCAAATCTGCTGGAGAAAAGTAGGTGTATATGTATGAGACCAAGCAAAGAGTATGGAATGAACTCTGAGGAAAATCTGGTCTAAAGTCCTAGATTATGCATAAGGGGTATCAGTACTCTCTCAATGCAGACCAAGAGGCTAGCTTCATTCTGATTGCCACCATCACCATTCTAGGGCAGAGATATAAAACAGAAAAGCTCCTTGGGGCTGATTCTTTTGTCAAAGTCATTAAAAAGCCCTAGCCCTGGTTCTGAACTCTCCGGAGTTGGAAATACCTGCTTTTCACAATCAACCCAGGTGAACCAGAAGAAACTGTGTGAAATCTCCTGGTCAGTGCAAGGCCTCCAGACCAGGATATAGGAACTCATTCAATCAGATAAGAATTAAGATTTATAGCCTCATAAACTCCTGAGATTCCCCAACTGCCTGGGCTCAATCTGTCTGGCCAGGGGAAACTAATGTGGGAAACAAGTCATTTGGCTGCCCCTTTCATCACCATACATCTCCACCTACCCACTAGGAGCAACATTCCAACGATAAGGACTATGGCCTCCTGTCTCCCCTTACCATACTGCACCAGCGATGGGGATTGTGTTGTAGAGCCCATGTCCCAAGAGGAAGTGGTGGTGCTCCCACCCGACTGAGAGTGCTGAGCTGCCAGCTGGGCCAAAGCCTGGGCTGTCTTGAACTGCTCCAAGAATTGGGAGCCTGTGGTGCTACCACCTTTAGCTTCGCCGACATCACCAAACCCCTTTCCTAGCATGCTCACCTGCAGATCAAGACAGAATCACAGAGTTTCACTAAGGAGCTTGGAGGGACACGGGCCAAATGAGTCAAGCCAATATTATACCTTCACACCTCCTGCAGGGGAAAATGTCAATGGCTGTTTTTATTAAACAACCAATTTGATTATCCATGACGATGAGGGACAAGAAAACCACAAATAACTGGAATATAAATAACCCAAAGTATTACTGTAGCCAATAATGCAAGACTCATTTCCGGCGCTAGCTTTTCCACAAGAAGCCAAAGGACATCATAGGAGTTGCTCCTCTCTGCCCATAAGTAGATAAGATGAAGGGGTGAAGCTAGAAGAGGCTTTCACAAACCCTACACTGGATAAGTCAAATCTTATGGCTTCAGTAGCACGTTATGCCTTATCTGAGTTTTAAAGACAGAATAAATGACCAAGTCCAAGTCCTATCAGCTGTCTATTCTTACACTTCAGAGTTTATTGTTGCCGTGTCACCAATCTGTGGATGAAAGAACTAACCTAATGATTATTCCCAGATAAAGCTGCCTCCAATCCATTCCAGATCAAGTTCTCATTTGTTCTAGAAGATCTCCAAAGAGGAAAATTTATTCCAATCTTGCTTTAGCACTTATTCACCACATGATAATGCCAGCAGTCTTCCTCGCACCTAAAAATTTATCAGACTGCAATTCAAGTACAACTTCTCTTATTTTACCTCAATCTCTATCTCTACCAGATATAGCAAGAAGTTACAGGAATTCTAGTCAGTTACAGGATTACAGGAGACAATCTCATATCTCTAATGAGTTATAAAGAGCTTGTCTATCAAGAGTGGGGGAACCTGTGGACTCGAAGTTACATGCAGCCTTCTAGGTCCTTGGGTGAAGGCTTTTAACTGAGTTCAAATTTACAAATCCTTTATTAAGGGGATTTGTTCTATGAAGTTTTGATTCAGTCAAAGGGTGGCACTTGAGGACCAAGAGGGCCACATGTGGTCTCATGGCTGCAGGTTCCCCACCCCCATATTAGACAAATACTTCATAATATTTCATTATCCAACATGCCATATCACAAGTGAAAATACTGAATTCTAAAGTGATATGCCAATTCTGAAATATAGTTTATAAGAAATCAATATAATGCGATCAATATTTGAGCCCCTCACTATGAGATCCTGGTGGAAATCTAAAATAATAATAGATAAAATAGATTTTGAGCTGGAATGGATCTAGTTCAACCCCCTCATTTTGCAAATGAGGAAAATCAGGTCTGGAGAACTGAACCAAGATGCCCCAGGTCAAACAAATAATAAGCAGCAATGCCAGGATTCCAACTGAGATCTTCTAACTCCAGATCCAACCCTCATACCACATCACATGTTGAACTCAAGGTGTTGACAATCCAATTATGAATTAAACTAATGGTTCTTCTCTCTAGGAGGCTATGCAGTATGAAATAATATGCAGAAACATTTCATAACCTGAACAAGGGAGGGAATCAAGTAAAATATCCTTAACTTAATACAAAACATGTAACAGTTAGGATATAAAGGTAAGATTGTAGTAAAGAGAAATAACATAGGTTAATACCATTAGGTATTTCTCTAGCATCGTTATCTTTGACAACAAGAAACTTAAACTCTTTAGGATCAAAATGTAACCAACATTCTCGATTCCAGATGCACTAGGGTTCAGGCTCCAAATGCATTTCACAGTTCTAGTAAATCCAAGGCTTCATTTTTCTAAGGTTTAGTGTGTAAGAATAAGATTAAGAGCAAGATTATTTGATTTTGAACAAGGTTCAACCATGTCCAGGATAACATCTTTTCCCTCCTAAACATCCTCTTGAACGAAGTCTACCCCAATTCTGGAAAGAGTATTAGGAGTCGGAAGAATTGGACTCTAGCCCTAGTTGTAACTCTCTAACTAGCTTTGTGACCTTGGGCAAGCCACTAAACTTTGCTTCCATCTGATTATCTCTAAAATGAAGGGGAAGGACTAGATAATTGCCAAGGTACCTTTCAGCAAGAAGATTCTTTAAATCTTAATTTTCTTCACTCAGACTTCCAGAATCATTGGTCTCAAGATTCAATGAACGTAATAAGAACAGCAAATGCTTCAGTCTCTAGCTAGTACAAAGTATTGTACTTTGGTTCAATTTAATTACCTTGGATTTTTGAACCAAGCCATGTGGTACACAATGCTGTTAAGTGGAAGGATGTGATCTATGGAAGCAATGAAATTTCTGCCTCCATTATGAAAAAAGAAAGATTGTCTATCAAACCTTGTAACCTTGTCAACATCATAAAGTAAAAAAGTTTTTCAGAGTTGGATTTGAAGCAACCCTTTTCTCCTTGAAGTATCTAATACTGTGTTAACTCTTTCAAACTCTTTCAGACCCTATTTGACCAGACACCAACTTTTTACCTATAGCTAGTTCTACTCCACAATTTCTATATCTGAGTCATAGAAAAACAGACACCAGAAACATCTTCGCTTCTGACTATTTCCTGAAAGGGATGGGACAGGAATAGGTGAAGGGCTTCCCCTACTTACCATGCTGTGATGGGAGAAGGTGCTTCCTGATGCAGGCTGTGATATGGTGCTCTGCTTTGAGTTACTGAACACCAGAGGCTGGGCCAGGGAAGGAGCCTGAGATGGATCCAGGCTAGTTGATTCATTCTCCATCGAAGAAGGTGTCTTCCCTAGTAACACAGCAAGGTCGATCCTAGTAAAGAGAATAGCATTTGAAGAACAAAGGTAAAAACTTCCAAGCATCCCATAATATCTTGATTCAGTTATATCACCACAAGTGCTGAAAGGCAAATCAGATGACAAAACCTGAAGTTTATCTTCTTCTATGGGGAATCCAACATAGAGGCAGCCCTGAGCAGCCAGTGTGCTAAGTAAATACAAATAATATATTTAATATGTAATATAACTGTATCCGAATGGCAGTCTGAAAGAACACTACTAATTTGCCAGGCATAATGAATGCTAAGGTTTTTTAAAGCTTTGTTTTAGCATAAATTTGATAATTTAGTATCTTAAGTCTTGGTTTGATAAGGTAATTTGACAATTAGGGCTGAATTTGCTAAAATTTAGGAACTTCACCCAAAAGTTTGAAAACTGAATACGTCTCAACAACATACAAAAATCCAATACAAATCATCGTAGGAGAGATTCTTTCAAAAATTTAAGTTTTATACCACTTTGAAAGCCATTCTGATAACTAACACCTCATATTTGTCTTCATCTCTGGAAAGTCATTACAAATGGAAGAACGGAACATCAAATTCAACAGCTGACAAGGTTGGTTCAAGAACCAATGAGAAGTGCTGAACAGAAATGCCACTCTAAAACCAACTTCAGGATCTATCTGATGGTCTGACCTTGGCTATTATGGAGGATAGGGAAGGACAGTGGTCATTCAATACCCAATGAGGACCTAAATCTTAGAAGACTGACCAGACCAAAATCAGCCATGTAAAGTAAGTAGATAGCCTAATGAATTTTCAGAATTCAAAAGGGGATGGGAAAATCTTCACTCAACTCCCAGTAAATTGTATTTACTTTGAAAGAAATTAAGTTTATGATAGGCCTTACTTAATGGCAGAAATATTAAAAGTTAAACTGGATTAAAAGCAGCACAACTACCAAAGAAAATCAGAAAGCATGGAAAAATTAGAAAATGCTATGTGTAAAAGGTAGAAAATGAATAAGCTACACTTTAAAGGGAATTCCCTGCAGTCAGTCTGTACAAAGGCACAGACAACTGGAAATAGACAGTTATGTAAGGAAAACAGCAGAGACATTTATCGGAGAATTGAGGTGGATCAAAGGCTAGGATTTGCATCTTAATGAAAGCTAGTGATTTTGTTTTATAGGACTAATATAATGATCATTTAAAACGGCTTAATTAGAGATTCTTAAAAGTATAGGAAAAAACAGAGGCTTGTTCAAAATTCATCCCCATAGTCATCTCAGACATACTAAGATAAAGTTTATTATACAATTTTCTTACCTCTGACCAGCAGTGATTGTCACATTTTCGGCAGGCAGAGGCACTGAAGACACATTAGAGGCAGTGAAGATCTTGGTCTCAGAAAGCTGGAACACAGAGAAAAGAATGAATCACTACCAGTTCCAAGCAGGACATGTTCAATGAGATGCAATTCAGCCTCAAAGAAGAAAGAAGCCTGTGCTGTCTAGACTCTTGATAAACTTATTTCTTCAATAGATTTGAGTTAACTTTGGTCTGGAATTAGGGAGAATGGATTTAGACAGATAGGCCTCTTCCACCTATATATATATATATATATATATATATATATATTAAAAGCACATAATTAATGTGAAGTCGGGGAACCCAACAGAATTAATGATCAAAGGTTCACAAGAACATAAATTTAAGAGTTTCAAGGGGGGATACAGGTACATCTAATCCAACAGAAGATGAAACTAGGACTGAGATAAACTGAGAAGTGAAGCCACAAAGACAGTAAGCAGCAAAACTGGGATCCAGATTCAAGTCTTTGTGACTATGAACCCAGCACTCTTTTCAACATATCACACTGATCCCTCCATAAATCCAAACAAGCAAAAGAACAATATCTATAACTGAGGATTTGAGCTTTTTTCATTATGAAAATTTCTTTTAGAAATAATAGATTTAATCAAAGGGGTAGAAATCACTTTTTCAATATGATTGAACCAAGTATCCCATGCTTCTGAAAGACTTAGGAGAATTTATTTAAATGTTCAAGCCAGTCTGCTCAGGTGACAGTCTCTGTCTGATGTTCAATATACTTTGAAGAAAATACTTTACGCCTGGCAACAAGTATTAAGGAAGGTATTTGACACTGCCATTCTGTGGCCATTAAGTGACCCACAGTGAAAACCTCACAACAGGAACATGAGCAAAAACTACCAAAAAAACCAGGGTCTGTACTTAGAAATCAACCCTGAAGTTCAAAGCACGAAATTTTTAGTTCAGAGTAGAGATACAGTTATTTCAACACAGGCAGCATTTACCTAAGTGACCCTAGAGTTCTTTTATATGTAATTCCAAGTGGTGAAGTAGCACGCTAATGAAATCTAGCAACATTAAGATCAACTAGATTATAAAATTGAGGGTAAGGATTTATTATCATCCATCCTTCTACTTCCTTTGCATCTCAAACATAGCCTATTATGGAATTATTCAAGGAGTAAGTGCTTAAAAGTGACTATAAAATGAAAGTCATTATGACCTCATTCATGAGTGTTGGTTATACTGGGTCTCAGCAGCTATTATATAACTTAATACCATCAGAGTTCCATTTCCAATATAATCCCCAGGACTTGTCACTTGCATGGCTGTAAGTCTTATTGTAAGCTGTCATAACTGCATATATATGTATATATAGACACATATGCATACACAAATATACACATGCATATACATACATTCATATATATATATATATATATATATATGTAGCTTCAAGGCATAATTATGTGATAGAACTTATATCTATGTAGCCCTCCTCATATCCCTCCCACACCCAATGTACCCTCTTTGAATCTTACTTATCCCTAGGAATATCTTCACTTGCCACCTGAAATGATCATGGGTCAACATCTCACAGTTGTCCATAGGTTGCTGAGACCCGATTTAGACCATCAATGGTAAGAAATGAAGGCCTGGTCAACTCCCACCCCTGAGCATTCAGTTTAGGAGGACTTTAGGGAGCACTTACATCTTCATTCCAATCTTCTGTACCCCATTCCTCTGTCGCAGTCCTCCATGCACCTAGGAATAAAACAAAGAATTAAGAAGAGACTTAAAACATTTTGAGGTAAGACATACTTCAGAAACAATTCTAACATGTTTTGCAGGCAAAAATGTGATGGGGATCTAGTGGTCAGCAAAGATGCTCAAGCACAGAATCATCGAACAGACCCTCCCAAAGTGGCATCTCTGAATACAAGACTTTACTAGGGTTATGGCTTCATATTCATCTACAATCATTTTAGCAGCAGCCACAAAAAACAACCCCACCTCCCACAGGGCAACATCCTTTATAGCACTCAGCTCTGTGGCCTGGTAGAAATTACCAGGTCATATAGTAGGATGGTAAAAGGCAACATAAACAAGAGCATGCAACTGAATTTACTTAACTGGGATAAAAAAAAAAATGTAAGGTGATCTGAAGAGAGATGGTAACATTGATTTAACAAAACAGATGGACCCGGTAAAAAATGGTTTTGATGATGATTGATGACAAAGCAGTGAAGGAAGGATGGGACTCTAAATCTAGAGCAGTTAAAAAAAAGGTAGGGTATTGTGGTAAAATGTGTTGGACTTGAGAGTCAGAAGAGACCTGAGTTTACTATATCCTAGTTCCAAAACTTACTGTGACACCTCACTGAGGTTTCAGTTTCCTCATCTGTAAAATGGGGATCTTACTTTAGAGTAACTCTGTCACAGTGTGGTGTTGAGAAAAAAAAGTTTTATTAACTTGAAAGCCTTATTGAAAAGTGAGAAATTATTATCTGCCATTTACTTAATTTCAAAGTAAGGACATATCCAAGATTGGCTCAACCAGATACTGAAAAACAAGATCTGATTCCTCTCAAAAGCCACAGTGTGGAAAGGTGTATAACCAAAGTCAGGACTTTAGGACACAACCTCAAGCTCCTTCAATCGGAACAGATTTATCTATGGGGGGGGGGGGAGGGGGAGGCTTGGAGACAAGGAAAACAAGTATACTGCAAATAGCTTTTATTCCTTGGTTCTGATTATTTTTCTCTCAGTTCAATCCGGGAATCGTTGGCTCCATTTCATATACTGGTGCTTCCCTAAGACTCAAACTTATCCTCATCTAATTCAAAAAACAAACTCTGGTCTACTACAGTTTGGAGTAATGGGGTCTATGGGAGATAAGAAAAGAAACACAAGAAGGTCTATTCTATATTCCTCATCTCTAATTCTGTATCTCTATCATCTTCTACTTCAATCTATTCTCAGAAGATCTGGGGGTGGGGGTGGGGGGGGTTTAAAAAAAAATTAGGTGAATTTCTGCTCTACTCTAAGACTTTCTTCAGCAATTAATGAATCATATGGTACCTGCCTGGTAAGAGCAGGAAGAAGAACTCCCTCATTCTTTTCAAGGCCAGTTCTCAGAGCACCTCCCTAACTAACATAACAGTTAGATTTCTCACAAAAGAGAAAGATTCTTGATGGAACCAAGAGAGAATTAAAGCCTACAGGCTCATATATATTTTAGTCCCTGAAAATTTTCAGCATTCATGTGACACTTGCAACTTCCCAAGTTTCACCTCACATTCAACAATAGTAAAAAATTTGTTCCTTCAAACAGGAAACTGTTTGGCACAATGATTTTTTTAAGCAACATTTTAAAACTCTCCAACAGGAGACCAGACATTCTTCAATCTGAGCAGAGGTCCAACTCTCATCTACTCAAGCAGTAAACTATTCTTCCTCTGGAAACACAATTTCCTCCTTCCTTCCACCTCTTTCTTCTCCTGCAAATTTCTAACTCCAACCTGGGTCAAGCCAAAAGGAGACTAGCTGGATGAAAATATCCTGGTGGCTCTGGTGAGGAGGGAAGAATACAGGAACCTGACTGATACTGCTTCATATGAACTCCAAGGTCATAGATGAGGGTGGGTTTAGAAGACAACTGTGTGGCAAGGACTAAGGGACAGTGGGAGTTGAAATGCTTTTGATGACAAAAAAATGGTTTCCTTCCCATCAACAGAAAACACAGAAAGCAAACATCAAATATTCACTAAATGAAAAAAATCTGAGAGATAGACAGATGGAAACAGCAAGAAATAAGAGTGACATATCCACAGATATTTCAGTTTAAAAAGCTATAAAAATAATATCCGGGGCAGTTAGGCGCCTGGATGTATCATACCAGGAGCAGTCTCAAATTTTCGGGGATAATTTGACCCCTCAACCCCCATGAAATCAAGTCCTGAAACAAAAAAGAAAAGAAAAGAAAAAACAACCAGTGAAATTTTGCTTATGAATGAGAACGTTTGCCCCCAGTACACAACTCCCACTGTACCTGTGGATATTTGGGGGTAGATATTTTCCCCTAATTTTAAATTAAGAAGGATGCTGGAAGTTGCTTTTATGGAAACACAAAAATGGATCATGCATGAAAGTATGTTCATATCATGAATTAACAATGATGGAAATGCATGAACCTATACCTGGAGCTTTAACACTAATAGGATGATAGATGGTACATTACACACAATTTCATTCAGTCACAAATCATAAGATCTCAAACTCTAGTTTCCCAAGTCAGCACCCCACCGCCACTTCTTTAGCAAATAGAAAATAGTCCCCGATCAACCAGTTTCTTGATGAAAATATACTTATTGTTTACAATCTAAGACTGGGATCCTGAATTTGATTCCTCTTTCTAAGTGAAAGCAAATTCCTATAAGCCTACCCTTTGTTCTGTCAATCAAGACAGATTAAGACCAACAGGTTAAATATCAAAATAGTGATCAAAAACATTAACTTCAACATTCATATTAAAAAGGCCCAGACCAGCCACCTCTACATCCCAAAGGACCCAGAAGAATGAAGAGTTGGTTACCCAAGAGTTGGCAACTCCACAACACGGGAGTTAAAATAGTAAAAGGACATTTGACGGCAGAATGGTCAGACATAAGGGAAATTCTAGGACTATCTGGCCAATAACAACTTCAGCCTCCATTCAATGGGGCAAAGTGGACTCATAGGAGATAGCAGCTGAGTACATGGAAACAGCAGGGAATAATTAACGGAATATCTTTTGGATGAGAACTTTAGATCATGCCAAGAAGCCCCCAAAATGCTGGAGATTAATTAGATCTGAAGCGAAGAGTAATAAATTTGTGATCTTTCAAGATGCTAGCATCCAAACATCCCTCATGACTAGAAAAATAACAGCAGGGTTTCCAGATGTTCAACAACTACTCAACGAGGCAGAGGATATCTTCAAAAGTAGAAGGAGAACATGGAGCCCAGATTATATTTAAAACAACACACACACACACCTTTAAAAACCAAATAAAACAAAAACATCTTGTTAAATAAAACTAACATCTTGTTAGTGCCATACAAACAGCATCTGCTTTTATACATACATACATCCCCACTCTGTAGGGAGGTACCAAAGCTGGCTCAGTAGAGCATGTATGTACCCTAGGTAAAGTCTCATAATGTTCCACCACCCAAGAGCATCTGAAGAGAACTAGAGTGCTGAGGAACTCTTCCTTGCCTAACTATCTCTATCAGACTCCCTGATAGAGAAGGGAGTGAAGGGTTTTTCTGCCTTGGTGATAGAAAGCAAACTGGCAGCAGAGCTTTGGATTAGGGTACTCTCCCCTTCAGTAGACAGTAGTTTAAATATGCCCTTCAGTCTTTTCAAAGAAATGTCCAAATGAATACTTTAATGCATTTTAAAAATCTACATAGTCAATTCTAGAACCAATAGTATCACTTATCCCAAAATATTTTTTTCTGTATCTCTCTGTAACCCAAAAAGATTAGTGCCCCAGATTCCCAAGGAGATAAGAGAACATAAAAAGGTTAACTCACTCGTCCCATCATCTGGTTCAAAACTGCCAGTGTTGTTCCATGTGTTGCCACTACTATTGCCATAGTTTTCATCGGTGTTGGTTGGCTCTGCATAATCAGCTGGGTTAAAGGTTCTAAAACAGAAGAGAAAAGACAAGATATTTTCCAATCTCTTAAGAACTTCCACCAAATAGCATTACAATAAAGACAGCGAGACTTCTGAACCCTGTCCCCAATTCCTACATAGAAGGGCCACACTTTACAAAATCCACTTGCTATCTGTTTCTCACTGGCCTACACAACGTTTCACAGTAAAGTCTCAACTTTACACTTACTGCCTACTTAAACTAATATATCACTATCCATCACAAAACTCCTATGGGATTTCAGGGAAGTAGCAAACATCTGCATTCAACTGAAGCTGCCAAGAAGGATGACAAGGAACAATCTAAGCAGCAAACACTTTTTTAAGCAAAGAAATAGTAGGTCACATGTCCTTTCTCTTATTCATCTCAGGAATGCCCTTTGTGGGAATTGGGGTATAACCAGGAAGGAATATCTTCTGGTCTTATCTAGGGATTTCAATTACTAGTCGAATCTAGAATGGGACAGTGTATATTTAATTGCTTTGAGACATTATAGTATCTTAATCATTATGGTGACATCTAAAAGAAAAGAAAATAGGAGTAATTTATTTCCTGAACTCCTAGTCAATACTTACCCCATGCCTTGGGCAGAAAACCGTCCTCCCCTCCTACCAGAGCCACCTAGAAATAAAATGAGAAAAAGCTTTAAAACATATAATCATACCACACAACCTACGGAGGCAGCCTTGGAATAACAGATGCTGAATGCATAGTTTAGTAAAAAATACTCTCACTGCAGTTTCATGAAGAGTATCAGTTAACATGAGTCAGTCATTACTAATGACAAAGATCTCCTCTCCCGTCTATCTATTAGATATTCATTTAAGTGCATCAATACCCACCACAAAAAAATGCTTTGACTATATCCTCCACCCAACCCAACAACTGTCAGTTCTTACAAAGAACTTCAAAAATGATGGCAAAGAGATCTCATCTTGTGGCTTTTAAAAAAGAATTAAATAAGACAAACTCCCTTGGGGGAAAAAAAAAACTCCGCAAAATAAACTTCTTGCCCCCAACCTAGCAAGATGCACACCTCTGCCTCGTCCACGGCCCCTTCTGCCTCTTTCTGTGCCTCTTCCAGATGGGCCTCCAGTCTTAGCACCATCCAGTCCATTTTCCTGACCTCGAACTAAAATATAAAGATGCGTAAACAAGTAATTACAATAGGGTCAACAGGACATATTCGGTGTAAGAGAAAGTTAACTAGGCTATGAAAACGATCTGAATTTCTAGGGTATTTGGGGAAAGGTGGGTAGTCTATACATCTACACTGGCTATAAATAAAAAACAGTCCCCAATCCCACTGACAGAAAAGCTTTGGGTCAAATCATTCCTACAAGTGATTATGGGATGGTTACAGGAGAATCTGGCCACATAGACAGAAAAGAATTTATACAAGAGATACTAAAATCTTCATAAAAGGAAGGGTGATTAAGAGATAAGAGGACTGGTTTAAGACTTGAATCCTCCCCTGGAAGGCCTTTGCTATGTCCCTCAAGACTAAAAATCTTAATAGTAACTGACATTAATTATTAAGATTTGCAAAGCATTTTACATACATTAACTTATTTGATCCTCACAACCTAATGAGACAGGTTCTAAAGGCAGGTATTCTCTCCATTTTACAGATGAGGAAACTAAGGTTTAAAGAGGTTGCTTATTGTTCCATGGCTACTACATATAAGAGATAGGTACTGAACTCAGGTTTTCCTGATTCCAAGTTCAGCACTCTATCCACTATGCCATGCTGCCTTGGTAATTCAGTAGGTTTGATAAATCCACATGCATACACTCTCGTCCACGACTGGTGCCTCTTCCCCGCCTTGGTGGTCCACCACGTCGCCTGCTATAATCCCTATCTCGGTCTCGATTCTCTTTGCCTTCTTCATTGGATTCCATCTGTCCGCCATCCTTCTGTCCCGAGACTCCCTTCTTTTTCCCAACCATTTCCCAGGAATGCTTTAAAAAAAAGGGGGGAATAGGAAAGAAGTTACTAGTCTGCAGAGGATAGATGGTTCATAAGACATCTTAGGACCATGCCTGAGAAGGCTAAGCATTTTCCCATCTTCTCTTCTCAATTGCAAGCTCTAGGTTACTGCCCTATGTACCATACTCCATACAGATGAAAGCCATAAACAAAGTCAGAAAAATGTCAAGTTACAGATCAATAATCCTTAAATATAGTTCTTCCTACAGGGAAAGCATCTACAGTTTCTAGCCAGCTAAGACCATTTCCAAGATTATTTTCAAGATGTGTCCATCTAAGAAGCTTGCGTGTTCAACCAAAAGATCTTACTTGGCCTCATCTCTCAGGTTTTTTATTTTGAACTAAGCATCAATTGTCTCTGAGTTGTTATCCCCCTACAAAAGAACACATATCCTAGTCTAACCAACTGAAACAAAAAGTAAACTAAAAGCTTAACTTGAAAATGTTTATTTTGTTTTGCTTTTTATGCACTAACTTCAATTTTTAAAGTAAATTTTATTGCTGCCTTTTGTTGTCATTATCAGTCATTTCTGGAAATATTTCTCTTTCCCCACTGAATGTTATTGAATTTTTCCTAATAATAAAGAAAAACTGAAGCAAAAACTCTTGATTCAGAGACTATGCCTGACAACATATGTAATATTCTACCTTCACAGAACGTACCTCTCAAGAGAAGGGAGAAATATATTTCCATTATTTGTTTTAAAGGTCCATTATTAATTTTTTAATTACTTAAATGAACTCTGGAATTCAACATTTACATAGTTTGTAGAAACTGTATATACTCTTCTGGTTCTGCTTATTTCACACAAATCTTCCCAAGTTTCTCTCAACTCCTCACAACTATCATTCCTTTCTGCACAATAAATTTTTATTACATTCATCTACTTCAGTTTATATGGCAATTTCCCCAATCAATGGATACCTCCGTTTCCAGTTCTTTGCTAAATCAAAAAACAAAACAAAACAAAAAAACACAAAACCACCACCTGAATATTTTGGGATACAATGGATTTCTGTTCTATCTGATTTCTTTCAGGTCAATGCCCAACCGTAAAATTGCTAGGGCCAAGGGTATAAATAATTTATTCACTTTTCTTTCTTTTTCCTCAGCTAAGGACACTAATTCAGCCTCTAGGTTATAGTCAAAGGCATTTTATCAAAGAATGAAATTTAGATTTGAAGCAAAGACTTACAGCTAAGAAAATCAGCTGAATGATTTTGTGAACACACCTCAGAGAAAGTAAACTTCTTAGAAATATTAAAAGGCTCAAATTTAACATAAATAGTAAAATACTGTATACTCAGAATCAGTCAAATCAAATGTTACAAACATTTTAAAACTGCTGGGCAGGCAAAGGTTCCATTTCAAAAACCAAGATTGTCAGGAGACAGCTCCCCAATTATTCCACCAACTCAAATGACAATGGCCCTGATCCTCAACAATTATCAAATAAGACCATTAAAATAAAAAATGTCCTTTCAAAAACAAATGCTTTTGTTCCATCCATAGTTCCTAAGTGTCATCTCATCTTCCAATCCAAGTTACCTCCCAGGACAGCCATTACAACAAGTGAGTCATTTTATATTCAGGGTAGCTTCAAAGCATCAATAATTGCCCATGGTTAAATAGCCTCACTGTTACAACCTTTACATCACCAGAAATCAGATTCAAGTAAAACAAAATAAGCAGTAGATAATGACCACTGGATTTTCTGCTAATCCTAAAACCTTGGGGGGAGAGCAAGGCAAAGAGGAAGAGAGAAAACCATAAGGGAAGTATCACCTCCCCCTTTACCTGATGGTAGCTGTAATCGCTGCTGACATCTACACATAGGTTCTACAAAATAAAGGGTTGCTACAACTTTCTCACTATCACTATTCATCTGTTTGGCTCTCAACTACCCAACCAAATTCAAAATCACTAAAAATTGTCTTGTTTCTCACTGATTTCACGAAGGACTGATGAACCTATGGCCTAATTCCCCAGCTTCAGTCTTCCCTTGCACGATTATGGAAGGTTAAAAGTGCTAAGACAGATGTATTAAAAAGATAGCACGCATTTAAAAAAAGCATACCATAATTCATATCTGATACCTCAAGCCAAAGACCTTGGTCTTCATAAAAATCTCATATTTGAAATTCAAACTTCTTAGAAATTAATCACTGTTCACAAGCACTTTAAGTAGAAAAAATAGCAGGGGGTGGGAGGGTATCTGCACTGGCTATTTTTGTTCTTATAAGTGTTTTGCTCAAAAAAAAAATTAAGAAAATGTCTCACTCCATGCTAAACATTCCTCCTTTCCTCATTACCAAGATAAGGTCAGAAAAGCTACAAAAAAAAACAAAAAACCTCTTTCTCATTAGAAATATGGTCAAAAGATAAAATAGCAGTGTGTGATGCTCAGTCTATGTTGATGAGAACGTATTAAGTTACGAATGGGGCACAGATTGTGTCTCTGACTCTTCAGCAAAGAAAATGACCAATCGAGGCTCATATTTAATAACTAAGAGTATCAAAACCTGCCTCTTACAATGCAAATACAGCCTTGAAAATAGTCACTTGCCTAGAAGGAATTACAATTTATACTGAGCAAAGCAGAATAGACACATTTTATCAGTTTACCTACCAGTGTTATCTCCTTAAAGGAGAACTGGTTAAAATAAAGGACACACCACACACCCACACACATACAGAACTATTAATCTTTTGCCACCTTGTAACATAGCTGTAATCTACAGCCAACAAACATCCAAGAAATCTCCCTACTATCTGTGAGCGTAATCCTTTATTGAAAGCATGCAACCCCATTTGGTATTATGCAGGGATCATAATCTCCCAATGGTAGCCCATACTACAATATTATAAACTAAGCACCCTACCGTATCCGGGTTCCCCTCCAGCAGCACATTGATAGCTCTATTGACATCTCCATTGCAGTCATGCAAAGCAATCACACATTCATCCTGGTTCTTGCCTGTGATATCAATCAGCTGCAAAGAGAAAGACTATAATCACCATGAGCCAGTTTGTATCTCTCACAAAAAGAAAATTGCGGGAAGGAGGAGAGGAATCAAGACAGAAGAGAGATGAAACAAAGAAAACAAGCACCTTAAAAGGCAAACTAAGTGACATTTTGATGTTCTGTATCCAAAAGAAAAACATCATCAATCCTAGGTTGGCTACTAGGGTTGTAGATAGAAGTTTATCTATACTAGATCAAAACTTAACGCAGTACCAAATAGAGAATAAATCCTCAACACACATTTTTACTGAAGGACAGAATATGACAGAGCCCACCGAATCTGGCACTTTAGGGAATCATCATCATCATAGCTAGTATTTACATGGCATTTTAAGGTTGCAAAGCACTTCACAAATATTATTTTATCCTCATAAAAATTCATGGAACTAGTTATTATTTGGCAGAGATAGGTTAAGTGGTCTATCCAGGGTCACACAGATAGTTAAGAATGAGACCACATCTTTGAAATGCAATCTTCCTGATTCCAGGTCTGGTGCACTATACAATGTGCCACCTACTGCCCCATTTAAATATACTATATATCTGTACGTGCAAAAATCTAAGAGATACCACAATAGTTCGGAAGTTGATATGGAAACTACATCACCATTTATTCAACAATTAATTCGACGTTAAAGGTCAGACCTCTCAGAACAATACACCTGCCTCAAGGAGTAAGAAAAAAATTCTGACTAGGGGAAAAACTTGTGTCTTAGTCTAGGTCAGTGACATTTCAGGCTATAAACAGGTATAAATGACATAATCCTTCCAATGACCCTGGAAGAATCAGCATCTTGAGTAATGTGAGGGGGTGGCAGCCATGTATGTTTACTTGATACCAATACTCCCAACCATTACCCTTCCCTCAAAAAAAAAAAAAAAATCACAATAAATTGGCATACTCACTTGCTTCACCTTCTCCTCAAAGTCAGCATCATTGTGGTCCGATATCATCTGTGCAAGTCTAATCTGTTCTGCAGTAGCCTATAAGATGAGAGAGAAATCAGCAAAGTATGGTCAGGAAAGTACAGTGAGAAGCAGTGAGGATAGTGCCTGTGCAAAGTAATTTCAAATCTCTTTCCTTTTCCTTTCCAAATTACTGTTCCCCTTACAAATGACAGGGTTCCAATGGCTCTAACACCACTTGAAAGTGCTTTATAGTTTACATATTTTCACAATTTTCATATATACATTTCATATGTTATAACAACCCTCTGAGGTAGACAGGGCAGGTAATATCCCCATTTTATATACAAGCAAACTGGCTCAGAAGTGTTAAACGGCTGGCCCAGAAACATAATAAAAAGTAGTAGGATTAAAATCCTACTACTTTGAAATCTACTAGCATTGAAATCCAAGTCTTCTGACTTCTAGTGCTCCTCCTGTTCATGCTGATATTGAAGTAGCACAGTGAACATTGAACAGAGGACTTAAAGAGGGAGAAGGAAGCTGCTTATGTTTAGCAGAGTTTTCTCCTTAGGAGCAAGTTTCTAAAAATGCTATCCTCTAAAGTAGCTTGGCCACAATTCTAAATGTATGCTATATTGTAACTTTTATTAGAAAAGAGCACCCAATTTTCAAGGTTGCCTTTTTGCTTCTAAGGCTGAGAATATATTAAGAACAGTAGGTATGGCCTAAGGATAGAAACAGTCTTCCTACTGAACCATCATTACAAGAATATAAGGTGCTTAGAACTTTAATGACTTGCTTGGCTACAAATTCAATGGACATCCAGACTCCTATTTGCTGGGAACAATCTTGAGAATAGTTGTGAAAAGAAAAAGTAAAGGGAACTCTCTGAGCAAAAGTCCCTCTCCAACCAAATAATGAAATATAATTCATTTACTCACACTAATAACCAAATATGAATTATTTCCTCACAATAAGGACTAATCAATAACCAAATGATGACTAAAAAATGGATGTTATCTAAACCAACCTTCAAAAGAACCTGCAAAGTTTAGTTCCCAGATACTTAATTTCCCCTTTTAAATCTGTAACTGAATGATTTTTTGGAGAGAAAAAAAAAAGAACCCCAGGGAAGAAGCCAAGTCCCTATGTAAAGGGAAAACCATATAAACCTTCCAAAGGCCCCAAAAGAACAAGACAAAAGGGAAAGAAAAGATCAGACCCAGAAGAAGGGAAATGGCTAGATATGTATGGGCTAAAGAGTGGAGTCACAGTGGAAAAGCTAAGAAATTAGGAAGATACTATACCAGAGGTGCAGAAAAAGAAAAGAAGTGCTATTACCAAATTGTAGCCATAGGGAGTCTCAAAAGTAAAAGTCACATAATCCCTTTTCGCAAAGCCTCACACAGAAACATTAAACAGCAAAAGAAAAAAAAAAGGCAGCTTTTTGTAAGAGCACATATTAACAAAGAAAGCATCCTGGAGAATAAGAGAACCAAGGTCTAATCTTGAAAAACAGAATACAGAAAGAAAAGTCAAAGCACAGAATAAAGCTGTGCTGGATGTAAAGCTTTACCATCCATTTGGAATTGCCCATACTTCACTTTCCCTCAAATTTCTTTACCTGTGGCCTCTGCTTGTGCTGTGTCTGGTTCTGTGTCTGTGTCTGCTCCCAGTTTCCCCGGGCTCGGTTAGTGCCCACTGATGTCATCATTTACAGTATATACAAATAACAGTATTTACAAGATAGAATGCTGAAAAATTTAAAAAAAATTTCTTATTAGAGATCAAATGTGGTCAAAATATATTCATCATTGTCCTCACTCCCCTAAAACAAACCACAACCTTTTTTTAATCATTCTTCTCTAGACACAGCAAACCAAGAGAATGCATTTGCTTTTAGGGAAAAATCATTTTGAGAATGATAAATTTCTTAAAGGACCATGGCTTTTAACCCATTTTGTATAGCACAATGTATTATATTTATTATTTGCTTGATGATGGGCAGCCATGTAAAAAGTACAAAAAAGTTACCAGATCATTCCAGTTCTACTAGTCCTTGGCAAATGGGACTATGTGTAAGTCTATGACGGCTGCTAATTAAAACATACACATTCTCTTCCTCCCTCCCTCCAACTCAAAACCCCTTCAAACAGAGAAGTCTGCTCAAGTACCTTCACACTATACAATTATCCAAAGGTAGAGGGGGTGGTCTATGAAGGGGATGGATCACTAACTCACAGTAAGGAAATCAGTTCTAAGTACTCCTACCTAAAGAAATACATAATCTCTACCTCTGAAATCCAGGCTGTCTCTCCAATACTCTCATATCCTTTAAATTTTTATCTGTATACATGATGTGGAGGCTTTTTAGCTTTTTTTTTTTTAACTAGAGCCTTCCAAACGAGACATAACTCCAATGACTTTGCCTGGAATCCTCAGTAGCTCCCCAGTAGCAATCCTTGTTCCTTGTCTTCGCTGAGGATCCTCCACCTAACCTGCTGGTCAACAAATCCCAAACTCTTAGGGCTCACAGCTGCCATTATTATCTTCCACAGCTCTTCTGAAGCAGAACATCCCAGAACTGCAGAATTAGCCAAAGCCCAAAGCACCCAACACAATGTCTTACTTGTAAGAAGCACTGTTAAAGTCATCTCATGACTGCACTGATAGGAGTTACAGAACAGCATATGGGAAGTTCACCCTAATCTGAATATAGACTTAAACTAACAACGCTAACAAGAAATAGTACAACTGGAGTACCACTCATGCCTTCAGCTTGTAATGCAACCTCAGCTGCTGTTTTTAGTTTAAAAAACAAAAACAAAACCTAAACCTTTCTTTTGCCAGGGGCAGGCAAAAGGAGAGGAGGGTATTTTGCCAACACTTTGTTCTCTTTCAAAGGTGCTCACTTTTCTAATAAGTTTGGAAAAGTCTGACCCATATAATTTCTGGCTAATGGAAATTTACATTAGTCAATTCCAGACTCCTTGTAATTGATACAATATGGCCACAAATAGGATATTGAATTTGGTAAGGAGGTTCTGATATTTCACCTCTTTCATTTTCTTGGATGGTCCGCAGAAAGATACTTCTCTTGAATTGCTAATAAAAAACAATTTATTTGGGACAAGTTCTTTACAAATTTGTGACACTATTGTTACATACATCCTTGTTTATTACAATGTCATTAAAAGTTTTATTTTCTTCCATTTCCAAAAAAGTAGTTAAGCCTTTAGGGAACATTTTAAGGGAGAGTAAGATACCAAATTTAACAACAACAAAAAAAAAACATACAAATATGTTAAGGGAGTACAGGCTGTATGCTACACAGTAGTCTATCTCTCTAGGTTGGCATCACAGTCAAGTTTTAACATTTCATCTACAAAAATACAAACATCATTTAACTAACCATGACTCCATCCAAACTAGCAGTGGAAATAAAGCAATGTCAAGGCAAGAACAAAAGTGTTCATATTAGTTGTATTTTAAAATTTAATAGTCTGGGGTTTCTAATTTACTATGAGTTGGCACTTCCCACCTCAATCTACAATTTCTAAATGTTGACTTACTTCCACCACACATTTGATTTCAATTTGAAAGGATGAGTTATGAGACTATATGCTAGCTACACAATTATATTGCATAGCTACAGCTATTTGCACAATTGTCTAAACTTAATGCTGTTTGGAACACAACGGAAAAACACTACTTGATCTAGATATCATTTAAGACATTCTTTTGATCACTAGTGACTGAATTCCCTTTTCTCTCTTACAAATGCTTGGTAAAATGTGATTGAGACAACTTGCAAAACAGTGAGCAAGGTCAGCAGGAAGTAAATGATCTAAAGGATTATTTGGAACATAGACTTGGTACCTTCTATTAGTGGACAGGCAAACACATCCACAGTTGGCAGGGAACAAGAGTACAGTTTTACACATACTACTTTCCTTAAAGTATAAGGATGTGCTGATGGGTAGGTAAGAGAAGTCTCCAATCAATTACTAAAGCTTAAAGGAACAGCATGATAGTACGTAGAGTGAAGTTTTCAAAGGAGCTATCAGACTTTCTTCGGAAAGACCAACAACTTAAAAAACAGCCATTGAGAGGTTAAAAAAAAATGTTTTACTGAAACCAGTAGATCAACAAGCATTTATTTGCATACCTATGAGTTCAGTACCATGGGGCATACAAAAGTAGAATGAGACATGGTCCCTGCCCTCAAGCTTACAATCTAATTGGAAAAACAAAATGCAATTAGAAAATAAGTACTGAGAGGACTAAGCTAAGTGGAACAATTCAGAGAGCCTGGCAGACACATCTTTTCGCTTCTATCGTCAACTGTAATTCATCAATAGCTTTAGTAAGCTAGCTAGTTACCTGGCTCTGTGTTCTCCCCATATCCAATCCCACTCTGACAAGACAAAATATCTCCCTGTAAAGATATGCTTGGTACACCTTTAAAAACACAGAACTTGTTTTTACAACCTTCTTACTAGTCCACAAAACCCAGTTAATTAGAAATATAACTCCAGTCCATTGTGGAAGCAAACAAGACCACTGAAAGGCTTGGGTCATTTAAAATCAGGCACCTAAACTACTCAGCATGCTAACTATTAGGATGCCAAATATCTTAATTCTGTAGTAATGAAGAGTGTCAATCTGGGCTGAGTATGTCTCAGCACAAGCACATCACCTTTCTCAAGACCAGATAGGAGGGAAAAAGGACCCACTAGCATTATAAGACTAATAATCTAGGATATGCTAAGGCAGAAAACTGCTTGTTACAGTGGTCTTTATCCTTTCCTTAACATCCCACCAAAGAGGAGGCTGTTTCAGGCAAATTGCTTATGGCATCAATTTAAGAAGGCAATCTGGGTACTCTCTACAAGGTGAAAGAATTCAATAAATTTGTGCCCCATTATGGGAAATGCTTTGCACACAGTACGAACTAATGAACGGTTCTTGAACTCAATTGGGAACACAGTGATAAAGACAGTCGGTGCTCCAGTGCAATATACCCAAGGGACCTGGAGCAGTGAGGTCAAGCTCCCCCACATGCTTTTGATTGTTCAAAGTACCCAAAGCTCCACTGGGCAAAGAGATGAAAGATATTAATTAAAATGCCTTGAACAATCCAGAAGAGGAGACAAAGTGAGGACAACTAGAGCAGTTGACAAAGGGGCTAGGAGAAGAAAACAGGGCGGAGGGTCGACGAGTGGAGATTCAGTCCCAGGGATACACTGGGGGCCGGCAGGACCGATCGCCCACCTCTCCCCAAAAGATTAATTCTTTGCACTCAAATTTAATAGCCCGTAAGGAAATAAAGTATGGGGCGTGGGCAACTTCGTCCCACCGCTCCCCAAATCTCTCCTTGCTCAAACCCAGGCCGAGTCCTAGCTCGGGTGAAGGAGGTCCTAAGGCTGGAGGGAGAGAATGCCGCGGCCTCCCCCCCACCTCCCCCGCCCCATCCCCCCCACCCCGACCTTCTCCTCAGACGCAGGGTTATAAAAAGGGAGGAAGGGGAAGCCCTACCTCAGGCCCGGCCCAGACCGCGCTCGCTCCCTCGCGCTCTCTCCACCCCCCCCAGGCCCGAGCCGCATGGCCCCCCCGCCCGGTCACCCTGCGCCCCGCCCGGCCACGCTCCCAAATCTAGGCCCCGGCTCCGGCGCGGCCCAGTAGGCCGCAAGCCCGACCATAAACAAAACCCCGGCGGCTGGCCCACAGTGGCGGGGGTGGGGGAGGTGGGGGAGCCTGGGGCCCGCGCGACTGGAAGAGGGGAGCACAACGCGCGGAGGGGGGAGGGGAAGCCCGCACCGCGCGAGGTGGGGGGGCGGCTGCTGGGAGAAGGGACCACGGCGGGAGGAGAGAAAGGGTGAAGGGGGAATCGCGGATTTAAAGGGGCCGCGGACAATACCCGGCCCCGCCGCGCTGCCGCTACCGCCGCCGCCGCCGCCGCCGCCGCCGCGCTCCCAACTTTACCTCAGTCTCCTCCACACTGACACCCCGGGCCGCGCCGCCCCTGTCACGTGATATAGACTCCCTCTTCTCTCTCCACCCCCCCTCTTTTTCCTCTCGAGCTCGCTCTCGCGCCTTTCCCCTCCCACTCTCCTTCCTTCCTCCCTCAGCACGTGACACGCAAAGAGGCGCGCGCCCGTCGTCCTGCCACGAGCCACCTTCTCCGGATCCGTGAGCCGGCCTCCTCCGGTCACGTGACCTACCCACGACCTCCTTTTCCTCCCTGCCGCGGAGTCCCGCCTTCCTCGCACGCGCTTTCTCCTTCCACCTTGCCGGTGTCACGTGCCAAGTGAGAGGAGGAACTCGTCACGCTTCTCTCCGCCCTCTTTCCCTTCCCCTCCTCAGGGCCAGCCCCGCCCCCCCACCACAGTCACCCTCCCCCGCCCAGGTTCCCCGCTCTCCGCTGGCCGCCATGTTTTCCTCCAGGGCCTGGCTTTGGCTTCCCCCATAAGGAAATGGCCAAGCAGCACCAAAGAGCGCTAGGGCCGTCGCTGCTACGCAGCCCGAGCTAACGAAGCTGGAGGGAGGCCATGGCGTCCAGCAGTAACTGGTTGTCCGGGGTGAACGTCGTGCTGGTGATGGCCTACGGGAGTTTGGTGAGTTGACGACCCCCTACCCGCGGGGACTAGCCCCGAGGCCAGCCATCCACGCCCACCCCCGACTCCCTTCGTGCCGGCGCCCCCAGTCTGCTGACCCCCCCCCCCGGGAGGGCCGAAGTCTGCTTCCCTAGACGCCCGAATTGGGGGAGCCGCCCCGGGGCCCCGCGGGGTCTGCAAGAGCCCCTCTCCAGCCGGCTTCTTGCCCGTCTTTCCCACCAGGTATTTGTGCTGCTGTTCATTTTTGTGAAGAGGCAGATCATGCGTTTTGCTATGAAGTCTCGAAGAGGCCCCCACGTCCCTGTGGGGCACAACGCTCCCAAGGTGGGTTCCAGAAATTCTCGAAATTTATGATCATTAGCTTTAAGTGGTAGGGTAGGATTTTCTCCATCTCCGGGATGTATCTCTTAGTTTAGTTATGGTCTGTTCACATCCTTTAATTTGTCTGGGAAAGAAGACGGAGATGTTGGGAACGAAGGCCCCTTGTTGGTCGCTGTCAATGGGTGTCTTGTGATTCTTCCCCCTTTGATTCACTGCCTGAATGCTAGTGCCGAGGGATTGTAGAGGGTTTGGGTCTCTGGGTCCCACTTCCTCCCACATACCCACAGTCAAGGGATTTTTATTTGCTTCCTGTTCCTGACCCAGTTGTCTGTACCCTTACTCAGAGGTCACAGCATTTCCAAGTTCGTGCGAGGTAGAGAATAAGCTAAACCATGAAATACATATTCCAAGGTGATAGCTCTCCTCTTCTTTACAAGAGCAGGACCTGAAGGAAGAGATTGACATCCGACTTTCCAAGGTCCAGGATGTAAAGTACGAACCCCAGCTTCTTGAAGAAGATGATGCCAGACTTTTGCAGCTGGAGACACCAGGAAATCAACGTATGGGGCGAGTTTTCCACCTTGGGGATGGGTAAATTTGGAAGGCAAAGGGCTCAGAGTTTGTTTTCTGGGAGTTCAGAGAGAGATGCTAGGAAACTATAATTTTAGTTATTTTCTGTATAGGTAATCTGAGAAAGCAGACTTAATAGTGAAAGGATGGTGGGAGTGGTATTACTGATTCAAGCCATTATCCTTACAGATTGCTACAACTACCTGTACAGGATGAAAGCATTGGATGCCATTCGTGCCTCTGGTAAGGGTCAGTCAGGTATGGGAAGGTCTTTTCAGGAATTTGGATTCTCCAGATAGAGAAGAAACTTAAGACCCATATCATGGGGATAAGAGTAAATTCACTCTCTACTTACTTGTGTATACCTGTGTTAGGAACTTACTTGAATCTAGAGAATCTGTTTCCTCCTCTTGAGAAACTGAGTTGATAAGGAAATGATTTCTCCCTAGAGATGTTTTGCCAATGATTCCCTTGCTTTTGAATGGAAAGGATTGGAGCAGGGAAACAGCTGAATTCTTAAAAGGCAGGAAAAATGTGCTATTTCAGCTTGGATTAGGAAAGAGGCAGCTTGGTGGCCCAATGGATAGAGTGCTAGACATGGAATCAAGAAAGCCTGAGTTCAGATCCACCCTCAAGCACTTACTGTAACCCTGAGCAAGTAACTTCACCTCTTTCAACCTTAGTTTCCCCTGTAAAATGGGAATAGTGATAGCACTTACTCTTTGGGCAGTTATGAGGATCAAATGATATATTAAACACTAGTTGTTAATATTGTTATTTTTAACTTGTACATTCTATTACTTTAAGGATTCATACAATGCTTTTGCTAGAAAAGGATAAACATAGAGTCTTAGCACTTATTTTACAGATAAGGAAACTTGGACTTAGAAACATAAAGTGACTTTACAAAGGTATTAGGCTAGCTAGTGAGTGGCAAAATCTGGGTCTCTTAACTCTTAGTCTCCTACTCATCCATCATCTTAGCTGTCTTCTTTGGAAGTCGAAGCACATGGTACCTAGAAAAAGCATCCCTAAGGATGGGCAATCCTAGCCTGGGACTGTCCAAGAAAAGTGATCGAGGGAAAGCTAAGAGGAGAAATGTTTGCAGAGGAAGTCACTGTCCTAGAGTTCAAAAGTAGACATTGGGGGAGGGGCTGGTGACAAAGAAAGAACAGATCCTCCAAAGCTTTGGTTTTTAGGTCCCAACTTGAATTCTGTCTTCCCTGAGACTAAATCCTGCATTCCCCTCATCTAATCAAGCTAAAAGGTGTTCAGAAGAGCAGGTATAGAAAAATAGATGGGGCCAAAGCTGTAGCAGATTTATCCATATATATCCATTTTAAAAAAATAGAAGTAATTAGAAAAGACATGCCTTGACAGGAAATGCATGAAAATAATACTTTCATGATGTTCCTGCCTCTTCAGAGATCCCATTTCATTCAGAAGGCCGGCATCCTCGTTCCCTGATGGGCAAGAACTTCCGCTCTTATCTGCTGGAGCTTCGAAACACAAGTACCCCCTTCAAGGGTGTCCGAAAAGCTCTCATTGATACCCTGCTAGATGGCTATGAGACAGCTCGATATGGAACTGGTGTAAGTTAGTTGATCTTTTTGCTACTTGTGGATTTTTTTTATTTCATTTGGGAAGGGTAGAGAATGGAGCTGAAAAGATCCTCACCCTCTTTTTTCTCCTCAGGTCTTTGGTCAGACTGAATATCTACACTATCAGGAAGCACTGAGTGAACTGGCTGCCGCGTGAGTGTGGGTAAAACATGTCAAAGTGGGGCTGGTTGTGGGTTTCTCCTTTTTTTGTTGGTTTTTTTTTTCTCCTAGTATATGTTAAAGGATCCAACAGTACTGGACTTACACTAGGGTGGGACCATCACCAGAAAATAAAGCAGGCAACTCAGAGTTGTGTTTTATATACAACTTATATTTTAATGTATCTTTACTTACAACTTAGAACTGGAAAGCACCTTAGTAATCATATGATCTAACCCCTTCATTTGACAGATAAGGAAATTCATTATGTGAGACTTGGGCAAGCATTCAAATGAGAGTTTCTGGGTGGTAAGGGTAAACTTTTCTCAGATTTTTAATTACCATTGATAATGTAGAGTTAACTATATAGAGAAATACATCCTGTTTCATTCTGTCTCAAGATTTAATTTGGGTCTTTCTTAAAGGACAGAAAGGGGTTCTGTCTCCCCTACCTTCTCCCTTTTTGCCTCTTAAATTGTTTTGTTCTTTAAAAGCATATAAAAGAACACTTAGAGCTGTCACAAAAATAGCAGATCTGGTGGAAATCAAGCAGCAAGTCTTAGAGAAGTCAGCAAACCTATAAAATTCATTCTCTTTAGCCTATTGTTTATAGTTTTATATTGTTTCTAAACTATCTCACAAAAGGATTCTCGAATGTGTTTGCTGCAGACACATATTAATAAGTGTAAAGAGAACTGGATTTGGATTCAGTAGCATATGGATTTATTATATATATGTTAACTTGGACAAATCACTTTCTCATGGGCCTCATCTGTAAAATGAAGGGGATGGTTAAGAATCTAGATGACCTAAAGGTATCTGTTGTGACCTTTAGTACAGAAATATTAAGTGCTTACTGTGTGCCAGACATTTTTAAATACTAGAAAGGAAATACAAAGATGAAAGTGGAACAGTGCACCCAGAAAGCTTACATTCCAAAGGAGAGATGGCATTTACACAGAGAATATGGACAAAGCGTAAGAGAGGTTGGGGAAGGAGGGGGCTGGTAGCTTGGAGGCATCTAGAAAATCTTCACTTAGAAAGGTGGTGGTACTTGAGCTAAGTTTTGAAAAAAAAAAAATTCTAAGAGGAGGAGGGAGGGAGAGCGTTGTACCCTTAGTAGGAACAACTAACACAACACAGACTTGGGATGTGAAATGTAATTGAGGAACCACAAGTTAAGTCTGAGTGGACCATAGAGTAAATGGAGCGGGGAGAGGAATGTGGAAGGTAGAAAGCTTGAGAACTTATGATTTAAAGGGAAAGGGAGTGATTGGTTTAAAGCTTTATGTAACAAGAAACAAAAATCTGGCAGGAGCATATTAGAAAAAGATGCTCTTAAAATCAAGTTGAATTTCAGCAAATGGTATCTATATGGTGGCATAGACCATTGGTTCATATTGAGAGTCAATGACTCCTGACCTGTGGTCTTTCTCATTCTCTTATATTGCTCATAATTTATTCTCTGGATGCTTCAGTGTCAAAGCCCGTGGGGGGAGCTCCCAGCGGCAGCACCAGTCGGCAGCTAAGGATCTAACACAGTCTCCTGAAGTTTCCTCCCCAACAACTATCCAGGTCACCTATCTGCCCTCCAGCCAGAAGAGTAAAAGAGCCAAGCATTTCCTAGAGCTGAAGAGTTTTAAGGATAACTACAACACACTGGAGAGCACCCTCTGACTGAATTTGGGGATAGCCATAGCCAGCATGGCTCCAGTAGGAGAATCCACTCTCAGTACCCAGGGATTTTTCCAGGGCAGGAGACACAACAGCACTGGACAGCAGTGATATCATTATGCCCAGAATTCTTGAAATGTGTGTCTGGAAATCCTTCCTTAGCTTATTCCTCTGGTCTGTTGTAGAACTAAAGTTCTATGAAGCACTCTTTCCCTCCGCAATAGCTTTTTTTTTACAGAGTTACATCCACATATTTTTCCTCTGCCCTTGTCACTTCCTCCTTACCCCAACTGTTTTCGATCATGGTTATTTTTTGCCCTCTCCCAAAGTCAGTTTTATCCTAAATAGGTTAGTGGGAGTGGGGGAGGTGGCATTTATGATGTTAGAAATGGAAACCACAGAGCCCATATCTTTCCCAGTTGGATGGGGACTCTTGCCCACAGACATATCATTTAAAGTTGTCGAGTGAGAAGGGCAGAAGGGAATTAGTGTTGTGCTTAAACCAAGCCCTGTTGAGATTTGTGTTGTGTTTAGTGCCCTGCCTTGCCCTTCTCTTCACATATTATGGGTCAAGACGTAACTGAGGGGAACTGTCAGTAATATAGGCACTAATCCCGTATGCTCCCAATAAGTCATTGTACTGGTCTGACTTTATAAACTGATTATTTAATAAAAACAGTTGTAAAACTAAATATATTATAACTGTTCTTTACTGATTTCTACTCCTGCTTATCTGGAGTAGATGGGGTGTGGGGAAGGTGGTATGAGGGTGTGTGCGCATGCGCACACCTATGAGGGCATGATGGGGCTGATTTCCCTGAAGTTATAAGCTATGGCGCTGCCTCTGTAGCCTAACATAAGAGGTCTTGGTTTTGGGTCAGTGGCTCTTACTAAGTGGTGGGGGGGTGTCACTATTAGAACGCTAAAGAACTTGGATTCCTTTTCAGGGCTCCCAGGCAACAAGCCAGGTAACCAATCAGAGAGCAGGCCTAGGGCATTATTGGAGGCATGCCTAGTAACCAAGGTAATTGAGATCAGTGAGTGGACAAAACAGGAAGAGCAACGGTCAAGAATGTCTATCCAGCCTACTAAATCTGTGGCAAACCAGAGGGCATCCTTGCCCCTGGATGAGATTATAAAGATAGAAGAGGTATGGCAGGAATTAAGCTTGATTGAAAGAACTTTTGATGGGGTTGCCCAGATGAATTTCCCCAGTATGAGCTTGGGGAATTATAAAAAAAAAAAAGCCTTGTAAGGTGCTTCCCCATCCCCGAAATAGGATGTTGCTTTTCATGTAAGTGCTGAAATATTTTGAATGGTGAATTGCTAGCCATTACCTGCCCTATTTGTGATGGAGTGAGTGGGTGGGGGGAAAGGATCCCCCCAAGTTTCCCTTAAGTCAGGAATAACAAATAGGGTGCTAGGGTGAGGGATATGGTAGCTGGGCTGACCAGGTACATTCATTTTCCTTGCAGAGTTACAAGAGGATAGTAGCATTTGAGAAGGCTGTTGAGAGGTAATTACCTGTGCCCTCCAACGCCCCACCCCCCAACTTCTGCCTATCAATATTGTCTTCTCTATGTTCTCCATCCTCAGTACTATAAGGTGGTTAGCTCAAAGGTTCAGAGAAAGGAAAGAAGTAGCTTTGCTTCACGTAACAAATGTAAATACCCGTGCACTAATGCTCCCCTGATTAGGCTATAATACTCAATTATGTCCTCCCTCCTATTTCTGTCTCCTGTAATACCCTGAGTGTAAATGGGGGTAGTCAGTAAGGGGGAACCTCTTGAAATCTCAGTCTGTGCCCAACAGCATAATAAACACTTAAGAGGTTCCAGAGATATATAAGGTAGACTGTGTCTACCTAAACTTGAGCTTACTTAAGTATTGAGGAAATATAAGACAAATTCTACATCACAAAGATGCCTAATGGAAGTCTTATCTTCATAACTCAAATCCACATAAATCCTCCTGGGACAGTTGGAAAAATGCAGTAGTGCACTGCACATGGCAGGCAACAATGAACGAGAGGAGGAACCCATATGCCATCCTGAGAATGCGAGACGTCATGGAACAGGAGATGGCATTGGCCAACAAGCAGCTGCTGACTGTGAGTGGGCCAAACCCACTGTTACTCCCTTTACCCACTAGGATTCCCATTGCCATCCGTAGCTCTACCCTGAACCACTTTGCTTGCTAGCAATTAACCGCATTTAATATATCCTTATTTCATCAGAGCCTTTTCCTTCTGTATACCAGAGCTTTGTATTCAACAATTACATCCTACCTGCTATCAAAATGTATTAACAGTCTTAAGATTCTACAGTGCCCAGTACAATGACTGGCACAGTAGACTCTTAATAAGTATTTGTTGATTGCTTGATTCTCTGGCCTTTTTCCCTTAGTGCTTCTATAGCTCTCTAGACTCAATGTGCTTCAACATGTCCATTAACCCCTGCTGTACCATACTGGACTCACACAGCTTGAGGAAACATGTTGTACTCCATGTCCATATGCATGAAGTGTATGCTACCTTCCATATCCTAAGCTATCTCCCATCCTTTATGTCCAAAGTGAAAAAATAAAACCCAAGAGCTAGGGAACCAGCCAAAGTTAGAGGTGGTGGGTGGGTGCCGGAAGGCAAACTTCCACATTTTACTCTGTCCCTCCTCTCCCAGGTTCGGCAGGCTGCCTTAAGTCAGCTATTTGAGAAGGAGCATCAACAGTACCAGCAGGAGCTAAATCAGATGGGCAAATCCTTGTATGTGGAGAGACTCTGAAGGCATCAGAGGCACTGTCCCTTTTTCTCTAACAGTTCACACTTCCAGGCTCCCCAAGGCCTAGGACTTTTTCTCCAGGATAAGTTTGGATCAGGCTATTTTCCTAGAGCCAGATTGTCCATTTCTCATCTGTAACTTCTTATTTTTTGATAAAGATGATGCATTAAAATGCTGATGAGGCAAGAGTGACCTCTTGTGATCAATTCAGGGACTGTAATCCTGATGAATATCATTAGCTGTGTGGGAGGGGGGAGTTGTTTGATGCAAGCTATGATTCTGGTTGTACATAGCTTAAAATGGCTCACTAGGCCAGCTGGCTCACAACTTTAACCTCAGCCCTTGAGGTCCCCCCTTCTGATCTGTATAAAAACTTCTATTTCCAACATCATCCAAACTCAGTGATTTGTCTTCTCCCTCTCTCCAAATTCCTAACATATTTCTCTTCCACAAACTTTTTCTGTTTAAACACATTTCTTCAATTGCTGCTAACTCATTTTCAAGTCTTTTCTCACTGACTTGTCTATGCCTACTATATTCCCTTATATATCAATGACTGACCCAGTCAGGACTTCACCTGCCTACGGGCCTCAGCCATAGGAACACTGCTACAAAGCCATTAGGAGATATCTCATCGGTGTCCCTAACAGTGAAAACACAGAAGACCCATTAGTGAAAAGCTCTAAGATGGAGTGAAAAGATGATTGGATTGAAGTCAGGAAAGGCCCAGGTCCAAATTGAGTCCAATCCTTACTGTGTATGACTGTTGACAGATAACCCAAACTATAGGTCTCAGTTTCTTTTGAAATAGTGATAGTAATATTTGCACTGCCTACATTTCATAGGACTGTTAAAGGTTTTAAAATGTTTAAAGCTCTATAGAAAGCTACTAATACTATTTACTACTACTACTGACAATCTTTTTGTCTACTATATCCAGGATTTCCTACTTCCACCAAGCACTTGTGTACGCAAACTCTCATTCCCACTTGAGTCCAAAACCCTAAACTATACCACTCACCACCACTCCTGCCAGCAAAAAACTGCCTCTGCTAGGGAAGCCCATCCTATTGCAGGACAGACACTCTTTAAAACAATGGTTCTCAAAGTGTTATTCAGGGACACCAAGGGTCTATTTTCATAATGATTTAATTTCTAATATTGGTAGATATAATCCATATAAAAGTTCTTTGTGTAGAGTGGGGGGGGGGACATACAGTTACTCAATATTTTGAAGAGTCTAAAGGGATCCTGAGAACAAAAAGTTTGAGAACTGATGCTTTTAAGTAATCCATGAGCAGGAGTTCTGATGTAATCTCTACATATCCCTAGTACTGTTTTTTCCACAGAGTATGTGTTCAGTAAATGTTTGAGGGTGAGCTTGGTAGAGGGTAATACTCCAAATCTTGGAATAAAATAGTTTGGGTTTTTTTGTCTCATAACTTAAAATTTTTAAAGTATGTTTCCTTAGAAACATTGTTATAAATATTGGTTCATTTCTATCAAACTAGATTCTAGTTCGAGGTGAGTGTAATGAAGTCAGTGCAGAGAATTAACTCTTATTAAGGAAGTTCCCTTGACCAATAGCAACATTTTGGCAACTTAGATTTTTAAAAAAAATTTTTAAAGGTTCACTTAAATCCTTAAACTGACTTTAAAAAGCCAATGTGTGTCAGGGACAATAACTGAACCCAAGTCACTAAGATTCTGAGTCTAGTTCACCATCTAACTGGCCATACAGCCTCTTAGTAAAGGTAAGTTATAGGTTGAATAGGTTTTTGCAAACCAGTATAGAAACCTAACTTTGATCACGTTGTTTCTAAAGGGAAACGAGCTCCTAACATAAAATAAATGTTTGAAACACAGTTCATTAAAAAAGAGATTTCAATATTCCTTTCTATATGCCCCTGAAACTCCTCCAGGCTGCATCAAATTACATGCTGTTTATTTGTTCCCCATATTTTCTCAACAGTTCTCTTTTCTCTCTGCTCCTAAATTGGGTGAAACTCCTGCCTGGGTGGTAGGGCATCATGAACATATTTTACCTGATAGGGCCTTTGACAGTAGGGAACATTTCTTTTTTTTTTTTTCTTTATGCCCAGTATCGATCTTGGTGCCTTGCACGTGGCTGCTGGCTAATGTTCGATGTTTGTTGCTGGTGAGCTCAAGACGTACATACATACATATGAGTTATTTTAGTCCATCGTAAAGACAGGTTAAAATATAATCCACAATAAATTAGGGGAAGGGGCTAGTTCTTCGAAGTCTAGATGTCCTAGGCGCAAAAGTGTAACCCCAAGGAGGGATTATCCTTATTGAGAAATGGAGAACTATTCATTCGTTTGTGAGCTCCTTGAGGGCGGAATTGTCCTTTGCCTTTTTTTTTTTTTTTTTTTTTTGTAGCCCCAGAGCTTAGCACAGTACCTAGCTACAGAAGGTGCTTAATAAATGTTTATTGACTGCACACAATACTCCTGATGCATTTCTCTAGGGAAGACTACAGCAGGACTGTCATCTCCTTTCTTGGAAGCTTTGCCCTTCTTGATGCAGCCCAAAATAGCATTAGCTTTTTTGGCTGCATATCATTCCGTTGATTCATATTGAGTTTGCAATCCACTTAAAACCCCTTGATCTTTTTCAAACTGCTGTCTAATCATACCTCCCCACCTCCCCCCGCCCAATACCCCCCTTATACTTGTAAAGTCAGTTTTCTGAACCCAAGAGCAAGACTTTATAGATATCACAGTACAATTTCATCTCATTAGATGTGGCCCAGTTCTCTAGCCTGAGAATTTCTTGTACTCTATGTCATCCAGTATGATAGCTATCTCTCCTCCCAGCTTTAGTGGGAGGACTAAATGTCATCTGCCAGTTTGATAAGTATGTAATCTCTGCCTTTATCCAAGTCATTGATTAAAAAATGTTGACTAGGAGAAGGCCAAGTTATAGATACCTGGGAGATGCTGTTGAAGGACTCTCTCCAAACTCTTATCAAACCATTTGGGTCTGGTCAGTCAGCCAGTGAATTCAGCTAATTGTGTTATCTATATTTCCCTAGCCTACTGTCCATCTTCCACTCCCTCTTTCTTCCCCAGTTCTGATTCTTCCCTTCCCCCTCATCCTTCCTTTCATATAGTAGTCTTCAAGGCCAATCCCTACTCCTAATAATAGATCACCCTCCTCCTATTTCTGTCTTATGTCTCCCTCTATGCCTCTGTTATCTGTAGTCTGTCTACCCCTGCTCCCTGCCATAACATCCATTACCCTCTCTATTTTTCTGACTTGGTTTCCCTAGCCACATATTACCCTTTGCTTATCCTAATCTCTGACCTTGGACTCCCCCTGCCTCCAGGCTTGTCATTGCTGGGCTGGCTCTGCTATTGGCAGACCAGTCCTCCACTGAGCCTGTCTTCTCAGCCCCACTGTCTAATCCCATCACATCAGCAGAATCATTCACTCTAACCTTTCCTGATTCTGGTGTCATACGTACTGGGCTCCCTTGGGGTCAAAAAGACTGTCTGCATCATTTGTCAGGAAGGCATGAAAATAGTCCAGAGAGGAGGGCTGAGGAGATTTCATGGCATGGTCACGTCCCACACCTGCCTAGCTCCTTTAGATACTTCCTTACACCCAGAGGCATGGTCTCTTCTATATCAACATTCTCCAGGCCTACTCTTTTTCCTTCAGTGCTTTTCAGTCCTTGACTCCCTCAAACCCTTTCTCCCCTCTGTAAACACCCTCTTTTCTCTATTTCCTCCAGCTTTTGATAATCTTCCCTCATACTCTGCACAACCGGATTAAATTTCCATTGAAAGCATGGAATTTTATGGTCTCCTTTCATCAGAAACAATTTGGGTCAGGGTTTGGGCAAGGTTGATGAAGTAAACAAAGGTACA
Organism: Bettongia penicillata ogilbyi; assembly: GCA_023548195.1. NCBI lineage: Eukaryota > Metazoa > Chordata > Mammalia > Diprotodontia > Potoroidae > Bettongia > Bettongia penicillata. Next base: position 325,845 of record JAJHZJ010000850.1, on the reverse strand, counting down.
TTCAGGGATATGAGGAAAGGCAGTGTCAGTAGGTAAAAAAGAAAACAAAGATGGAACCAGTAATTATGAAGGTATAATCACAAGAACTCTCTGAAATCTGGATGTCCATAAGCTGTTCTTTTCCCTAGAGGATATGAACCACACAGTTGACAGGAATTGACAGGCAACAAGAGAAAAACCATCGATCCAACCCAAGGACAGAGTGTTATTGGGGAAGGGGGTTGGGGGGGGGGAGGCTATACTAGTGGGAACAGGGACACATGGGGCAGGCCTGCCTGGGGGCTGAAGTTATGTCCCCGGGTCTCCCCCACCCTAGAATTTTCCAATAGTTATAAACCTGAGCTTTGGCCGCAGCCTCCAGAAGCATCTGCCCTCTTCCTCAATGAGATTCTATTGCTCTCCTACCCAGTCAACTCCTGTTTGAAACCAACTGGGTCAATGGTAAACAGGGGTCTCTACAGAAGAGCTGCCAAAGAGGAGAAGCATGGATCTTTGCAAGGAAGCAATCTTAGAGAAAAAAAGTTGGAGGCAGTACAGACTCTTGGATTTCCTACAGGGGTAAAAGTCCCAAAGGAGAAGAGGAACATGGACCCTAGCCCTTTTCATCAGCTGCAACTGACTTTTTCAATTCTGCTTATATGGCCTCCAGACTGAGTCGGGAAAGGGAGGCTGTAAGTCATCTGCAACTGGGGCTTTCTGATTCCACTCCACTAGGAATCCTGGGGTGGGTGAAGGGGAAATTAAGACATTTTAAAAGGATTGGGTCACTTTTGTTATAGGAACCTGGGTAACAAATGGAATAAAAGTGACTTAACTGAGTGGCATGGAGAGGGAAAGGAATGGAAAAAATGGGGTGATGGGGAAAGGAGTTGAGCTTTGCCTGGAAATCTGTCTATACTACCTATACAACACAGCCCTGTGGGGTGTGAATGGAAAGGTTCCACTAGGGAGTATCTGTTGGAATTTGTGTTCCATTATGGAGGCAAAGCAAGGTTTACCAAGGACATAGGGCTGGGGATCCCCAAGGGGGCTTAAAGTTAGGGTGAGCAGATCCAAGGTGATAAGTTGGTGACACTGTTGATCTATCACGTATCTTGACCGTAAGACAGGAGAATCTCTGGCCTGAGTTATGAGGAGTAGTACATGGACATGGAGCCTGTCCAGGCATGTTTTCCTAGCCAATGTAACCAGTCATTGTGAAAGTCAAGGGCATTGGGAGGACAGCACCACAGATTGGGGAGGCACTGAGGAAAAATTAACAGGAGGGGGTGTGGGAAATGAGAAAGGGCAGGAGCTAGCTAGTACTAATCTATAACCCATCCTCTCATTGGTCATGCTTGGGCCCTTAATTTTTCATTTCTGCCTATTCCCAGGCTCCCTGCTTCTGTGTGATATGTTTGATATTAGGTTGTTTGATTGAGAATCAACTAAATGTCAAACATATTCTTACAGCGGTTGGGTGATTCAGCATCACTACGACCTCTCCCCTTCTCCCATTCTTTTCTCCCTGCCCCCAACCCCTTCTTTGGAAAAGCATCTTAGACTATAGTCTAAGGAGTTCTGACAGGATCTGGGGTGGGGTAGAGTGGTGGCAGAGTTGTAAAAGCTGAAACTCTGGGATCTAGTCCTCTTGGAAACTGGTCTTTGTGCTAGAAAAGACTTCTTTTCCTCATCCTCTCAGATTTAACTTCCATATTCCTCTCCTCCTCCTGTTCTCATCCTTTCCCCAATCTCATTTAGATCCTTCCTCAACAGCCATTATTTCCTTGTCCTGAATTTTCCCATTTTCTTCATTTTCAGACTTGTTTCTGTTAACATTTCTACTTCTACACCCTGTAGCTGGATTCCTTGGTAATTTTATTGGTTCTCCTCTCTGAATCAGTTGGTATCATGTAGGTGCAATGTAGAGTATTAGACAGGAGGACGAGTTCAAATCCAGGCTCTTACTTACTAGCTGTGGGATCATAGGTAAATCACTTAACCCCTGTCTACCGTAATTTCCTCAACTATAAAATGGGGGTAATAACATTGTAATTGTTGTAAAGCATCTGGCACATAATAGGCATCAGAGAAATGCTTATTGCCTTTCTACCTTTTTTAACTACCTGTTCTTTGGATGACTAGAAGTTCCCAGGGATGGTTATCATCTCTGCCTTAACCTAACCACAAATACCATATCCTTCATGCTGACAAGCTAGAGATAAATATGTGACTATTGCGCCAGATTTTGCCTATGATAGGATTTAAGTCACATATCAGTCCACATGCTACCCACCCTGATCCTCAACACTAGCTTTCATGTCCCTAAGAAATGCCCACCTTCCTTTCTGGTACACACATTAGGTCCAGAGTTCTGGAGTCCTCAGCCACCCATCTGCAAACAGTCTCCAGGGAAAGAATGACTATGGATGGCATTGAGTTGATACTGGAAGGGAGGGGAGAATGATTCAGGCTGGAGGAGAGGGAAAGAAGGTGCTCGGCAGGGGGACAACAACCTTGGACATTGTATTTTGGAAGGTGACAGGAATTCTATTTAAAGATCCAAAACCACATGTGGAAAATGAGACTTACATCCCTCTCTCAAGTTTCTCTACCCAGCCCCCCCACCATCTCCCAATTTTGTCTCTAAGGAGACCTCCTAGATCCAACTCTGATTCTTCTACCTAGCAGCCCCATTTTTACTTAATCCTTATAGTTTGGGGAAGGAAAAATGCAGTCTGGATCTCTCTTTAATTAGCAGGAACACCTTAAGCAACAATTTTGGGATGGGGAGGAATCATCACTGACCTTTTCCTCTTCTACTCTCCAAACTCACTAGATACCAAGAATAAATGAACACTACTTAGTGAGATGTGACTAGCCCCAAGTTTAGATCAGGAGAGGGCTGTCAGAGCCCCAGTAAAATTTCAAAAACTGGGACCGTTCTTAGTGCCTGAAATCTGTATTTCTCCCTCTTCCAGAGCATTCCATTTTTTTCTCCTATACCACTTATTAAGATATTCAAATGAAAGAGAAAAAGCATTCATGTTGATAGGAGCCTGTCCCTCCCCCACTTTCTATTGTATAAAAACCAGCCTTCAGCTGTTCCTGAATTTCTCTAAGTGATGTCAGTCCATCAGCGTGTTCCTCCCCATAGGAGGTCAATTTTAGGGAGGTGGGGGATTGAACAAGGCCATATTGGGATGGAGGGGTGGAGCTAAAGCTTTCAAGATAAAACCTCAGTTCTAGGGATGGTCAGTTACCCAGACAGAAGCCCCTCAGCGTTTGTTCCAGTCTCTAACTGCTCTTAAACTAACCCCAATGATGGAGGCCATCAAGAAAAAGATGCAAATGCTGAAACTGGACAAGGAGAATGCCTTGGATCGGGCAGAGCAGGCTGAGGCTGAACAGAAACAGGCAGAGGATCGAAGCAAACAGGTGTGTGCTGGAATTTGTTTTTAATATCTACATGGGGCTAAGGAATATGGGAAGAGGACGAATAAGAAAGGAAAGTGACAAACAGAAAGGACAAATGTCACTTTCTGGAAGAAATAGCCTTTTTCCAGTCCTAACAGTGTTAATATTGCCCTAGGTTGGGAAAAGGATATCTGAGTTGTTTGTCCTGGCTGCCTATGACCTTGAACAAGTTATTGAAACTTTCTGAGCCTCCATTCATCCATTAACAATGAGGATGATAACAGTAATAGTAGTTGCAATTATGTAGTACCTACGAGGTGCCAGTCACTGCTAAAATAGATGATCACTTTCCTGAAGAGTCCATCTGACCCAGGAGGCAGGGATAGAACACTAATACTCAGCATCTCAATGCCCTCATCAATTCTTTAACACTAACCCCATCTAGATACTGAAGCATTCTTGGCCCTCAAGTCTCTGAAGTCAAAAATTAGGCTAGCTTAGACATCTCAGGGCATCGGGTTGATAAGGTAGATAATTGGAAAGTAGTTGTTGAGGGAGTTTCCCTGGCGCTACCAGTCCAGAGGCTGGACAAGGAAACTAATCAGGATTTAAGAACCCAGGGACTATTAGACTGTAATTCTGGTGTATGTATTGCTTTCTTGGGGTCTCTTACAGTTGGAGGATGAGCTGGCAGCTATGCAGAAGAAGTTGAAGGGAACAGAGGATGAACTGGACAAGTATTCAGAAGCACTGAAGGATGCCCAGGAGAAGCTGGAACTAGCAGAGAAGAAGGCGGCAGATGTAGGTATTAGGTAGATGGGGTGAATGGGGAAGGTGGGGCTTGCATAAACATACATGATGAACATAACTCACATGAACACTTGTGAGCATGCTGAATACAAATAGTATTTTATATTCTCAAAAATACAAATTCCTAACTGTGAACTCACCTATGAGTAAAACCATGTAATAAGATACTTAGATATTTATTTTCTTTCTCACGGTGCTATTCTGGCCAAGACTCTTCCATTTAATTTTGTCTGTTCATCCATTTATTTATCTTCTTAGCCCTTCTATGGTGCCAGAAACAGATTGTCTCTCATCCCAAACCAAACCTCTGAGCCCTTACCTGAAAGGGCTGCCTTTATATTCTGCTTGGTCTTATTTTCCTTTTAGGGTGGGGTGCTTACCTCCTGGGCCATCTAGTTCAATCAGTTGATCTTAATGCCTTCCAGGAGACCACTCCCCGCTCCTCCACAGAGGTAGAGCTGGGCAGAGGCAGGGAACTCTAAGCCCATCTGACATGACTCATTTCATCTCCTTCTGTCCCCATATCCTAAGCTCCTGGCTTTTGTGATGAGGTTCTGGCATGCAGACGTGTATTAATAGGACATTTGTCATCTTCTTACCACCAAACCTAGCTTGGGTTTCACACTGGAACAAAGAAAGAGGTCATATTATCCCTGGTCCAGCATGGCCTCATTATACTCTGGATAATTTGGGCATTTGTGATTATGCCACTGAAATGCCACAGGGGGCAGTACCCAGAAGAAACATGGGTAATTTCCAAGGTAAGTAATATAGCAGGGACCAAGAGAGAAATTAGGACACAGAAGTAGCATGTAGTGTTATTGTATCAATGGTCTTGCTATATAACCTCTAGCAGAATACTAAATTTCTCTGAACCTCAATTTTTTCACTTATAAAATGGATTTTATCTTTTCCCTCTTAACATTACCTGACAACCACCTGATTTCCTCCAGCACCCCTCTCTAAGATTTCCACAACAACAAATGAGAAAACAGACAGGTATGTCTTTTGAAGTCTTTGTAAGAAAAGCAGGATAAGAAATTTATTCAAGTTCCTCAGTGTTAATGAGATGAGTCAATTTTCAATTATCCATATTCTTTTTATGATGTGTTGGTCCAGACAGCCACTGAAGTCCCTTCCAACTCTCAAATTCTGTGAGAAGAGACAGGGATAATTTTTAAAAGGACAATCATATCTTTATTCCCCCCTCTACATATTTAGTCCTTCTCTAGTCTTTTTCACATCATCAAACATCCTGTGAACATGGGGGAGAGTTGGACACCAGAAATCCCAGAGAGTAATGAGATCGCAATAAGAGTTCCCTACAGTTCTCTCATTTAAGTGGTGATAAGTCTCTAGAAGATAGCTAATAATGGCAATCTCACTCCATGTAAGCCCTTCTAAGAAAAAAAGCAGTACATAATTACAGAAACTAAGACTTGGAAGAGACCTTGGTAGCCATCAAGTCCAAATCACACCCAAGAAGAATCTACACAATAGAATGCATCTGCTTGAAGACTTCCAAGGAGAGGGAAGTCACCACCTCTCAAGGTAGCTCATTCTATGACTATTATGGGACAGCTTTAAGTGGGAGAAATATTTTCCCCTGTAATCAAACCTAAACTTGCCCAACTCCAAGATACCAGGCCATAGCAGTTTCTAAGAGCTGAGGCTGCTGCTACTCCCTCCCTTTCTAGAAAGATTAAAAAAACTATTGACCACTGGCACAGATTCTCTGGGTATCTAATATTCTTAAGGATTGCTCTACCCTGGGCAATTCTGGGGAACTTTTTATAGGGTTTCTATAGACTGTTATGTGTAGAAAGGAAGGGATTAGGGACTGCTGAGATACTACCACCAAAATAGGTTCAGTACCATTCTTGGTAACATAAGAAACTTAATCTCTTCAGGTAATAACTCTTTTGGAAGAAATTTAGTATATCAGAGAACCCTATACCAGGAATGGCAGGCTTGGTAGCAAGGTTATTAGGACTGTATATTTGGGGAACAGTAAATATGTGTAATCTGAGATTTGCATAGTGGAGCACAGATATTCAAGCTAATAGTCTTAGAGTTTTGAAAATCTCCAAAAATCAGTAATTTCTGTCCTCTCCCTTAAATTATACATGCACATATAATACCATCCACTGACCTATGGGGTACTAGCATGATCAGAACTTATTTTATATAGCTCTTTAAAGTTTATAAAGCACTTCACTCTCATTTGAGCCTCATAACAACTTCACATATAAACCTCCCTATACTGATATAGACCCACGAAATGTTATATAAATAACTCCTGGTTATATGTTGCTCATTCTACACGATTTGTTCACCCTTACAACAACTCTGTGTGGTAGGTAAAGTATTATCTTTATTTTACATGGAGGAAAGTAAGACTCAGAGATGTTTAATTGCTAACTCAAGGTGACCCAGCCATTAAGTAGAAGATCAGGCTCTTCCAGTTTTAAGACCAGTACTCTTCCCATTATATATACCACACAGCCTCTCAGTGATCAAGCTGAGCATGGTTTTACTGTAATCCAGACATACATTATGAGCCTCTGCCTCTTCTTTCCAACAGTCTTAGAGATAAGAGACTAGAAACAAGAGAGGAAGGATCACAGATCTGGAATGGGAAGGGACCTGACAGATTATCTAGTCTGATCTCCTCATTTTGCAGATATAGAAACTGAAAGCTAGAAAGGTCAAGTGAAAGAGAAATAGGTTAGGTGCAAAATGGGACAGTCTGAATTTGGGCTGCATGGAAGAGAAAAGGCACCTTGCAACTGAAGGAAGGAAAAGGAGGTGAAGGAGTTGGCCTGATGTTGAGATATTGTTAAGGGGGAGACGTGACAGACTGGGTAAGAGGAAACAGGTTGTAGGGTCAAGTTTTCATGAGAGGCAGTGTAGCACAGTGGAAAAATTGTTGAACTTTAATCCCAGCATTTGAGAATTTGAATTCTAGCTTTGGTGCTATGTGACTTTGGGCAAGTCATGTAACTTTTCCAGGCCTGAGTTTCCTCAGCTGTAAAATGGACTAAATGATCTTCAAAGATCCTTCCCAGTTCTAGAGTTATGATCCTATGATTTGTTTTTGTTGTTGAGTCCTTTTCAGTCTGGTCTGACTCTTCATGACCCCGTTTAGGGTTTTCTTGGCAAACGTATTGGAGTGGTTTGCTATTTCCTTCTCCAGCTCATGTCACAGATGAGGAAACTGAGGCAAATAGGGTGAAGTGACCAGCCCAGGGTCACACAGCTAATAAGTATCCGAGACCAGATTTGAACTCAGGAAGATGAGTCTTCCTGACTTTAGGTGCAGCACTCCCTATCCAGTGTAACACCTAGCTTTTTGGAGAAATGTGTTAGGCCCTATACAAAGAAAGAGTTAAGAGTCTAATCCCTAACTTCTGAGGGATTATGTAAAGAACAGAGAAAAAGTGAATAGGCCAAGACCAAAGAATATGGTTTAGGCTTACTAACTTATCAGTGGAAATATTATGTCCAATCAGAGGGCAAAGGAGTTGATGAGATAGAAGTTGTGGTAGAGAAAATGAGGGAAGCAGGAAACTTTTATAGGAATTGTATATTTAAATAATAAGAGGTTTTAATTGTCTTGGAAAGCCTTGCCTCTCGGAGAAAGAAGGATTTTTCAGCTCCTCTGACAAAGGAAGAGTAAAGGTTTGGGTAGGTCAGTCTCGAACATTTTGTATTTACTTGACTTGGTTCTTCGTACTGAGATAGAAGCAGCAGTGTTTCAGTGAGAACTAGAAGGGACCATGGGTTAGTACAAAATGTTATAACACTGTCCTTTAGGGAGTAAAGAATGGGAAGGAGAATTGAGGGGTTGGGGGAGATTCTGGGCCTATACTGGCACCTGCCAATGTATTGTTGGTCTCTAGGAAAACAATAGCACATGACTCCCTTGCATTCCATCCATACTTTTAAGGGCTAAAAGGGGCCAGCTCACCTGTTCCTCAGGATTAAGCAGAGATTATCTGTTCAAACATGCCAGCCTAAAGAATTCAGTGATCCTAAAGAGGTATCAAGGACTTCTCAACTCACCCCTAGTTTGTCCATGATGCAAAGGGTTTTTTTTTGTTTGCTCTGGCCTTGAAAAAGTTTTTAAAAGAGCAACAGTGCCCCCTGTTGACTGGCACATGATCTTGAAATTATTACAAATTTAGTATAATCAATGAAACTATCAAGCACACAAAATAAGAAATTTGGCAATAAACCATCGAAGAAATTCAAGCATTCAATCATATACCATAATTGATGTAAAATCCTCTCATTATCTGCTTCCAAAGATAATGTATACCAAGGAAGCAGGTGATACAGGATGGACAATTCCCATGACTAGGTAGGGTTTCCTGTAATTCAGATCACTACCAAATCTCAGACCATTGTTGCTCCATGCAGACCTAGAAGAAATATAAAAGGACAGGGCACCATTCAAGAGGCTTGGCAAATGCCCAACTATCTTCTGGAATAGTTCCACTTGCAGGAAAAGGGAAAACGACTTCTGAGAAATCATTCTTGGGATATGCTAAGAACCAAGTACTTGAAGAAATGGGTATGTATCATGTATTTTGCCAACCTTAGGGGTTAGGACTTCTAGGTTATCTGTATTTGGTCCATTTTAATTTAGTAGGACAAGCAAAAGGCAAAAAAATCTTCTGCCTTCTGAGGGAGTGAGAAAGAATTTAGAACTTTTAGTAAATGGGAAAAGAAAAACAGAAAGAGGAGGGTAATTTAGTTGGTCTTCCTATACTTTCTTGGAAAGAGGATGTTTAACCAGAATCCTTGACTTTAACATGATATAACTTAGAAAGAGTAGTTGTGAAAGGTTTCTCTAGAGGACCGAAACTAAAAGGCTAGTTTGAAGTTCAGGCTAGATTTTTTTTTTTTTCTGCCTGAAACATCTTCTTAAAGGTAGGTCCTGGGACACCCAACCTGGCAAGTAGATCAAAGCCAAGGAAACTAAGGAATAATCAATCATTCCCACTTGGTCATCAAATGAGGGAGCTCAGAAAATGTCCCAAATTCTGAGTTTTCTCGTCTTTCAGAATTTTACCACGGGCACTGTGAGTCCTTTCCAATCTGTAAATATGTCTGTCCTTGTAACTGGAAAGCAAGTTGGGAATGAATGTAGTTGTCAATGCATTGGCAGTTTCTGAAACAGAAGCCCCCCCACCCCCTTTTGCTTAGTTAGGCTTAAACTCTGAGAAAATTGTTCATCCTTCATGCTACCTCCCAAGTCCGGAGGAAAGCCCCAGCAAGTGTAGCAGGGCAAGGCTCCTCTCTGAGAGCAGTGGGGTGCCTTCCTCCCCTGCTAAGGGACTGCTAGGGAGTATTTCGGAGCCCTGTATTTCCCAGGACCAGGACGGGGTAGGCTGGCCAGTGCGTAGGGACAGCTCTGCTCCGGCTTCTCCCCACCCCCGCTCCCACCCCAGTGCTCTGTGAACAGTCAATGTCAGGGCAATGATTGGAGTAACTCCGCTAGGAATCCGTGTCTTTCTAAGTGGTGAAGAGGTGAGAACATTTCCATCGCCCTTCAAGGTTTGTGGAGTGCTTCTCACACGCAGCAGGGAGGTAAGTCCGTCCATCTGTGGGGACACCCCCGGCCTTTACAGCTTTCTCTCCCGGCAGTGTGGGTCCTCCCGGCTGGAGCCGCTATGGTCCGTCAGGAGCTTCCCAGGGCAGGGACGGAGTCCGGCTGAGACACCCAGAGATTGGAACATCGGCTCCTTCCCGGGGGGCCGGCGCCTCTCCCGAGATGCTGGGGAAGAGGAGGGAGGGCCCCCTTTTGTTAGGACTCAGCTGGGGTCAAGGGGCTCGCGACTGAGCAGGGCAGCTGTCTGGGAGGGGTCAAGGGGTGCGGGCAGCTTTGTGGAGCGTCACTGCAGCTTCAGAGGAGGGCGCGTGGCGGGTCCGGCCATTGTGGGAAGCCCGCCAGGCCCGAGAGGCTCCGACTGGGCCGCGCCTTCGGTTACCATGGCAGCGGCCCCCTCCCGCTCCGGCAGGAGACGGGTGCACCCGGGCGGTGGAGGGGGCAGTCGGTCAGCTGGTCAGTCTTCGGGGTCGACGTACAAGCCCCACCCCTCGCTCCCCCACCCGTCTCCCTCCCAGCCCGCTAGCCTTCCCGCCTGGTTGGCGGAGGGAGGGGAGAAGGGGAGCGGGGCCGTCGTCACATCCGGACGGAGTGGGCGAGTTCCGGTACTTCAGGGCGGAGCAGGCGGAAGTAGGGCTGAGAAGCGGCAGCAGCACCGAGCGGAGGAGGCAGCAGCCGGAGCGGGAGCCGGAGCGGGGCGGGCACCATGGCTGGTATCACCACCATCGAGGCGGTGAAGCGCAAGATTCAGGTTCTGCAGCAGCAGGCCGATGACGCCGAGGAGAGGGCCGAACGTCTCCAGCGGGAGGTGGAGGGGGAGAAGCGGGCCCGGGAACAGGTACCCAGAACGGGCCTGGCCGGGGCGGGGCCGGGGGACCCCTGACTTTGAAAGCCCCTGCGCGGAGACCTGAAGGGGACGGTCGGCCCGAGATGGCATCTGATTAGGCAGAATCGGGTCGAGGAAGGCGGGAGACTGGGTCCTGAGAGTGGACCGGCGGGGCCGCCTGAGTGGGAACGGTCCGTCTTCGTAGCACCGGGAGGATTGCACGGCCGTACGGGGGGTGGGGGGCGGGGTGTGCCTTCTCCCCACCCTCCACGCCGGTCCAGGCTCATTCATTCATTCCGGAGGAACTGGGGCGCGGTCGGGGGAGGGGCTTTTCCGCTCCCTCCCTCCCTTTGCTTAGGGGGAGACTGCAGCCTGGGAGGCAAAGCCCGGGAGCGGTTTCCTTGGAGGGTAAGCGGTGGGCCAGGCTCAAAGCGCGTGGCCGGGTCTCGGGGTGTCAGGGCGAAGAGCGCGGCAGGAAAGCCCCCAGCCGGAGCTGCTGGCAGTCTTTCCGCTCCCTCCGCCTGTTCAGGAAATGAGGCAGCAGTTCGGTTGAGAGGAAATGCGGTACCCCCCTCCCTTCCCCCCGCCCCCCAGGATGGGTCTTGCTACGCCTCTCATCCTATGGTCCCTTCTTCCAACCCCGCCCCCCCACAGCCTTCCCTTACCCCGGGCAAATCTGCTGCCATCCCTCCCTAGAAGAGGGAGTCAGGAGGGGAACTAAAGCTTCAACCTCCTTTCTCTGTTGATGTCAGTGTGGGAGCATGTTTAGCTCGAAAGGCAGGAACCTCTGCCAACGTCAAGTCTTTGTTTGTGAAGACAGATCAGTGCACGCTGAGCCTGTTGAGAACACTTCCTCCGAACTGAACTGATAAGCAAGTAAATGTATGCAGCAGGGCATCATTTGGGCTCCCAACTTCTCGGAATTCTGGTGACATGGGCAATATAACAACAGGTTATTGAGATCTGATGGAATATCAGATCTGAATTGTGGGTCTGTTTATTTCATTCTGGAGTCCTTGTTCCTTTGGTGCTCCCACAGAGTGATTTGGGCCCTTGAAAGTACCAGATATATATTGGAATATTCTGTTCTGGCTATTGACGAGCTTTGTGAAAGTGCTTTCTCTTAGAAATGGTCAAGTGGGGTTAGGGATAGCATGATGGGTAGCAATTTGCAAGTCAGGTGAACTGGAGTGTAATATGATTTGGGGGGATATCTACTTCTGGAAGATGGAGAAGAAAGGTATACTGTCTGGTGGAAAACAGGAGAGTAACTGGCCTATTAGTTTTAATACTTGATGGCATATGTAGCCAGAGAGAAAATCCCTGTTTTTGTTAGGGCTTTTAGTTAGTTCTTCTTCCTGGGGTCAGTCATTACTTCTCTGGTTTCTGAGTTGGGGACTCCCCAACTCTGAGTTTATGGTTTTGGGAAGTGCAGTTGAAGGAGAGGGTGGTGATGGATCTGGACATGGAACTAGGTACTTAGCAAAAACTGCAGCACTTATGCTATTAAGAGTTAATAATCTTATTAATTAACTTATCATGGTAATCTTATTAATAAGCAGCAATTAAGTACTCCGAGCTGGGGCCAGATGGCATTCACCTTTGTTTGGAAGTATCCCAGCTTTTCTCCCTTTATTTGATAAAAAGTTGGTGGACCCTCCCATCCTACCCAGTGTTGGAGCTTCTGTGGATGAGTTATCTTGAACTCCATTTTCATGGAAGATCTTGAATAGATATTGGTGAAAAGTGCCATTGTTCTTCTTGATCCCGTAGATTAGTTTCTTCCTATTGGTCTCTGAATAACTTGAGCTGCTTTAATTTGGCTTTTTTTTTTAACTCATTTCAGGACTAATCTTGGTGTCTTGATGTCTTGAGTGCTTAGGGAGTAGCTGTAGATTAATAATGCTTCTCAATCTAGGGAAACCTGCCAAACTGATTATTGCCCTTAGGACTAGTGAGGAAGTCTTCAAAAAGGGGAAGTAGGCTAATGTCCCTGTGTAATGAGAGTCTTTCCCCTCTCCAGCTCTGGGGAATCCAGTAATTACCTTTTTTCTCTGTTTTCTCTTCCTCTGGGGGAAGGGAATAGAGCTGGGTCCTTTTAGTACTTTTTCTAGAACATCCTGGACTATGGATTTGTAGGCTGAGCCTCGTATCACACTCAAGTTGTTCTGGGATCATCAACTTCAGTTTTCTTTTTTTTTTTTTTTTTTTGGCTTTGGCTTTGGCTGTTCATTTTATCTGACTTCCTAGAGCCAGCCTGGAGTTAGGTAGGGAAGGGATGAAGAAGCAGTTTAGTGTTGTGGTCCTCCAGCATTGTTTGTCTGTTGGTGATTAACTGTCCTAATGAAGGCATCCTGGAAATGACTTTCGATTTTGGGCTTAGCATGACATCACTGTCTTAATGGAAACAAGGTGATCATAGATGAAAGTTTGCCTACTCTTTTGTGTTTTGTCCCCACTAACTACCCTGATGAGTTTGAAAGGTTTTGTTTTGTTATCATCTGCCTTCTTAGAGGAGTTCTGTGGACTCTCAATAGCACATGCCAAAGACTGACCTTAACCTTAGATTCCCAGGCTTTGGAACAGAGCTAGACAATATTATATGGCAGATTCTCTGAGGACCTACTGAGCCCAGATACAGCTCTGACCTTTTTAAACCTACACGTACACTTTGGGGAGAGGCCAACAGTCCTTTGCTCTTTAGACCTTAGCGTTGCCTCTACTTTTGTGTATCTTAGGGTCTAGTACTTCCGCCCTTTTCCTTCCCCCCCCCCTTTAAAATGGAAACTTTAATTTGTCAAGGGCACCATATCTCCCTAGTAGATAAACATGAACACAGTGAACTGATCAGACTAAATTCTTTCCCCACTTGTGGCTCCTGCATAACTCTTCTATTAGTCTTTCCTTTTGAATGTTTGTGACTTTGTTCTAAAAAGAGAGAACCCAGAGTGGCAGAGTGTCTGGTTTGGATCAGTTCCCTCCTTGACTTTATCCTGACTTTTGGGACATCAGTTGTTTGGGCAAAGTGTCCTGGTTTAGCAGCTCTTAATAGGAATCTAGGGTGCATGAAGATGATTTTGTTGTTGGTGGTGAATTGGGAAGGATGTAAAATGAGTTGGCTTCAGTAGCTTGGGCTGGTGGCTGCCATCTTAGAGCCACTGTGACCACATGGTCACTTTAGGACTGTTATAGGTTTAGTGGATAGGGAATAATTAACTGAACTAATCCAGTTGCAGGGGAAGGGAGAAGGATTAGGTGGTCAGGTGGGGTGACAAAGTCCAAAGGATCAGATCCATATCTGGAAATGGAAGGGAAAGGAACAAGCATCTATTAAGCACCTACTGTGTGCCAGGCACTGTGCTAAAGAGTAGACAGAAGAGCCCCTTCCTGTATGATTCTAGTGGCTACAAATCCAAAATTTAGTATTTTAAATTCCACTGGATATAGGGTATAGGCATACCTAATATTTTCTCCCACTACCTCACCGTCCCCAGGAGGCAGTTGGTCCTGCTCATCCGATTTCTCCTTTTGATCTGAGATGATAAAATCGTGACATGTTGAAGGGCAAAGATTTAAACCAGAGCCTCAAGTCTAGTCTATTTCCCTCCTTTTATGGTTGGGGAAATTGAAGCCAAGAGTAGGGAAGTGACTGTCTCCAAGGTTATACAGCTAAGTAACTAACAGAAGAGGACTTGGACTAAGTCTTTTGACAGTCCATCCACATCACTCTTGCACTCCTCTTTACCTCCTTTCTTGGGGCTGAAAGTCAAGGTACTCCTAATCTCAAACCAAAGACCAGATCTTGATTCAATTGCCCATTTTCAGAAGAGCAACAGTCCCAAAGGACAGGGTTTGGAGTTGCCTTTGAAGAGATTACTGAGATTTCTTATCTTGGGTTCTGCCTTCCCTTGTCTTGTGTAGACATCACTGTTTTCCTCTCTGTCTCTCCCTCCCCCTCTCCTCCCTTCTCTCTCTCCCCCCCTTTCGTTCCCCCCCCCCCCCACTTTCTCTTAGCCTTGCAAAGAATGCTATTGTAAATGCTGGTTTGTGAGAGAAACCGCCCAAGCTAGCTTGTTGTCATGGAAACCTGTATACCTCTCCACCCCCATGGTCTGATTTCTCCTGCTGCAGGAAAAGAGGGACCTTTCTTCCAATCTAGTGAAATGTCTGATGCTCTCCTCAGCTATCCCCAATACTTGGTTCAGTTGTTGGTTTGGAATCTCTTGTTATCTAGAAAACAGTAATTATGTTGGGAGTGTTTTACAAACTTTCTACTATAAAGCTGACTTCCTGTACTTTATCCACTCCAGGCCTTGCAGGGTCCTCCAAGAGAAATTTGTTTCCTGGGAGATAATTTCTTCTTTAGAAGGATTAGGGCTAGCAGTATTCTTATATGATCTGGTTAGGCAAAATGGATTTTCAGCCAATTTATTTGTTTAAACTTTTAATTGCTGAACATATGGCTTGTGGCCCACTGGCTAAATATGATCTGCTTAAAATTCTTTAATATCCCTACCTCCCAAAATAAATATTTTGCTTGATTGGCTTATCAGGGGTGGGGAACAGAGAGAAGGTTTCCCCACCCCTAGCTTAGCACCTTAGCATTTTAGCCTTCCCTACCTGATTTCCTCTAGACCTCCTACATGTGAGTTTTGGATGCTGGAAGGGACTGATTCTTAGAATGATTTGTGTTTGACTGAACATTCTTCCAACTGTTCCCACCCAAAAAGGAGGGGTGGGAGCGGGAGAAAATCAGGGCAGCTGGATTTTGGTACAATCATTGCTAGCTGGGCTGCTGAAGGGATATCATGTTTACAAGGTGCTTAGATAAGCATCTGAATTAAGGGGTGTGCTGGGTAGATTAAATTCTTAGACTATTGTAGCAGCCAGAGTTATGCTTGATAACTAGTTAAAAGGTATGGAACTGAGAGAGGCCTTTAAAGTTACAAGTTTTGAAACCTTTTTAGAATGCCATTTCTTTCTGGCCTTTTTATCCTGCCCCTTTTTTCTAATGTATGGATAAAAGACTTGAAATTTCTTGAACTTAGTCTCTTAGCTTGTCATTCATCAGTAGTAGGCAACTTAGGAAATGGAATAGTTTATTATTCATATTCAAAAGTGCACATAGGAATATTTATTATTAGTCTGCTAAATCTTCTCCCATATTTTGCAGATAAACTGAGATCCAGGGATGTTGTAACTTGCCAGTCATGTGATCTAAGGGGTGTAGTAGAGCTGGTACTAAAATTCAAGTTTTCTAACTAAAGACAAATTGAGCATTCTTTCTGTAATATTGCATTGAGACTGAGATAAAGCTTGTGAAATTATTAATAGGTGGGCTGTGTTAGGGGGTTGTGGAAGAATGTGAGAGACTTTTCAGAAACAAAGATTCTTTAAGGAAGCAAATGTGTGGGTAGACATACATATTTTTCCCTTCTGCTGTTTTCCTGGTCTTTTGGATGTCAAAGATAATTTTAGGCGGGCCAGAAATTCTTTCATTTCTTTCTTTTCTTTAAAGGGCTTTGGAGAACAAATGTTGAGGGGTTGGGTGAGGTTAGTATTCAGGAGTGGTTTAGACCTCTTCTCTTGGCCCTGACTCTAAAGGTTACTTTGGGAGAGCACATCATAATTTCTCTCTGCTTTTTTTCCTTAGAAATATGTAGAGTTCAATTGGTGTTCTAGTGTCATAAAACAAATTACTTGATTAATCCAGGCTTATATCAAGGTCTCTTTGCTTCTTTAAGCAACCCTATTCTCTCCTCTAAGACAGAACTCTGACCAGGCAAGAATCCTCTGCCTATATTTTTCTAGCCCTATTGTATTTACAGACTTGAACTGGGACCAAAAAAGGGGTGGTGCTGATTTTCTGGGAAAGAAGCTGATTTCTGAAACCCTGTTCCTGTAGAACATGGTTGGGGTGAAGGGAATTTATGCATGTACCAAGTCCCAGATACCAATCTCTCTAATCAGTTGGGTAGAATTTGGCCTTGCTCAGTTACTCTGACTTCCTTGTGCTAGTTACCTTGTTTGTTGAGTTTGGAGCTTATGACTTTTCTCTTCCAGTGTCTCCTGCTACCCTTTTCAATTTCTTTCTCCTTAGGCTGAGGCCGAGGTGGCTTCCTTGAACCGTCGGATCCAGCTGGTTGAGGAGGAGCTGGACCGTGCTCAGGAGCGCCTGGCAACCGCTCTGCAGAAGCTAGAGGAGGCAGAGAAGGCTGCTGATGAGAGTGAGAGGTAAGTTTGGGTGTTTGAACTATTCTGTGGCTTTTCATAACCAAAAGGTTTCCTGAATAGACCTCTTTGAATTCTTACCTATCCATTCTAAAGAAATTTTCAGTTATTCAGTCCAGTTTTGAGGTTTTTTATTTCTTTTCTGTTGTTCTCAGTCTTCTTTTAGATAAGCTACAGCATATGATGAAAGGGCTTTTGAACTTTAGCTCTCTTCCTTGCGATTTCTAAAGTCTGCAGTTAACTTAGGTTTATTATGGCATCTACAAGTTAGTCTCTCCCAGTTACAATATTTTACAACATTCTCCTAGCAAATGCTTACCTGATCTTTGTCACTTACAAGAATGGATATTTACCTTCTACCAGTAGATTAAATTAGATGAAAAAGAAAGCAATTCCTTGGGCCACAGACTTGTGAGATCTGCAGCGTTCTTGCTTCATTCCCACACATGCCCTTACTTGCTGTGGTGTTTTTGTAGAGGTATGAAGGTCATTGAAAACCGGGCCTTGAAGGATGAAGAAAAGATGGAGCTGCAAGAAATCCAGCTGAAAGAGGCCAAACACATTGCAGAAGAAGCGGACAGGAAGTACGAGGAGGTGAGACCCACTCCTGGCTGTGGGTCTGTGGCTTTGTCATGGATCTCTTTTGGAAGGGGGAGACAAAACATGTTGAAGGACAGGAACACTTGAGCTTTCCTTTGCTTATCCTCCACTTTATATGTAGGTGGCCCGTAAGTTGGTGATCATTGAGGGGGACTTGGAGCGCACGGAGGAGCGGGCCGAGCTGGCTGAGTCGTGAGTATCACTTCCAAAACCTTAGCACAACCATTGGTCACCTTTCCTTTGTTATGGTCACTAATGTGGAAAAAAACAGTATTCCCTCAGTATTGTTAAACAAGGCCTTTGGGGTTGGAGAAATCTGGAGCTTACTTGAGGAATATAATGGGCTCCAAAGAGAAGACTATAGAAGACTTGGCTGTGGAATGGCTTCTGTGTAGAATATTAAAAAAAAAAAAAATGGTGGGTGGGGAAAGTACATAATCTAGAGTCTCTGTCATCCTAGTCTTGAAATGAGGTGACCATTCTGTTCTTGTGTGTTCCCTCTTCTCCCCAAGTCCTAGGTGGCATGGAGGGAAAGGGGTACAGAGGCTGCCATTGTTACTTGGTTTTTTTGTTAATTAGGAAAAGGACAGACTCTGCTCCATCTTAGTATCTTCTGGGCCTTGTGTAACAAAAGTCCCCCCTAACATGGGCATACTTATGCTTCCCACCCATCTCCCCACCTGTATCCCAGACACAGCATGTCATGACCGTGGTGGTTTGTTTTTTCTCTTTCCCTTTTTTCTTTTGCTCTGCTGCTTGTATTCTTGCTGTGCTTCTTTTTGACCTTTCTCCCTCCCCACAACCTGGCTTGTGCCACCCCCCTTCCCCGTGACTACACTAACAGCCGTTGCCGGGAGATGGATGAGCAGATCAGACTGATGGACCAGAACCTGAAGTGTCTGAATGCTGCTGAAGAAAAGGTACTAACTGTTGCGCCTGAAGAAAGGGTGTGCGTGCGTGAGTGCAGGCGTGTGTGGTTTTGTTTTGTTTTGCAGCTGCCTCCCCTCCACTGGTTTGTTTGACTAGTCTTCTCATCTCCTCTCTCATGGAATGCTCCATTCTTTCCCACTGACTTGGCTTCCTTCACCTCTTCCTTCCTAGCTGCTTTACTGCCTTTCCACAGGACCTGTCCTTGTCTGGGGGGATTGGGGACAGTTGAGCTGGGCAGCAGCCCCCATCTCCACCCCAGCCAGTGCTGTGCCCTATTCCTGAAAATGTCCTGTCAAGGGTTCTTCTCCTATATCAGTCTTTCAGCATACTGGGTCCCAGCCTAGAAGGGGTTGTTCTCCCCACCTGTGCTGCTGGCAGTGTGGGGTGGGAAGAATGGGCTGTTCAGGGTTGTCTCAGCACTTTTCCCCTGGTGACTCCTCAACCCTCTCTACCTGTAGATTCACATCTGTGTGTCTCTCCTTTGTTTTCTTCTTCCCTTTTCCTCTCCTGCGTTCTTTAAAACATCCACAGTAAGTGTTCTGAGCTGGAGGAGGAGCTGAAGAATGTCACCAACAACCTCAAGTCTCTTGAGGCTCAGGCGGAGAAGGTAGGGGCTGGTTGGTGAAAGGGTCAGGCCTGGGGCCTGAGCCCAGCCCTACCATGTGTGTGCATCCAGCAAGAGAAACCCTGGTTTGTTTCCTGGCCACCCCTGTGTTCAAGACATGGTGGCTGATACTGATCCTTCATGCCCTCTGGGCATTAAAATTGAAAGTGGCACCTTTCTGAGTATGAAAGGCCAGGCCTGTAATTGTTAATACACAGGCAGTTATCATTGACCTAAATAGGTTTTCAGGTAGTACCATATTTGAGGTCTAGTGAGAGGTACAGGGGACTAAATTTTTCCCTTGGCATCAGTGTGAATGACTGTATTAGTTATCTTGACCGTGATTTTCCTTGTGAAAGGGGCAGAAGTAGCTTCTTAAAAGTTTAGGACAATCAAGAAATGCAGTTTTTCTATCAAAAGGGCCCTGGGATATCTGGCCTGTGGATAATTAACGACATGAGATGATCTTTTAAAACTTCCCCTACCTGCTCCCCCTTCCCTCATGAGGCATTATTAAGTGCATTAATTTCCATTGGCTCTTGGCGGGGAGGGGCGGGAGTTAGTGCCAATGAGGGTAATTTGGTCTAACCATTGCTACCTTAATTCTTTTTCAGTATTCTCAGAAAGAAGACAAATATGAGGAGGAGATAAAGATTCTTACTGATAAACTCAAGGAGGTGAGCTGTCATAGAAAATAATATGTAGCCACGTTAGTGTGGACCATCTCGCTTTGGGGCTTCCAATAAAGAGGCCAATAGTAATGGATGCAGAGCTGACTCAGAAGTTAGGAAGACCCTGGTTCAAGTTCTATTGCTGCATCCATCTTAGCTGTATACCCCAGGGAAAATTCCTTAGGCCCCTGGTCAACTTTCTAAGGCTTGAGGTTGTAGAATAGTAGGAGTTTTGTCACCAGGAATTCCCTTTGCCAATACAGTCACGGATGTGGATCTAGGTGGGGGTAGGGGGCAGTGTTTCCTTTTTATTTCAGACTTGCCCTTCTCTGGTTCTGATCAGTTTTATATCTTCCCCAGGCAGAGACCCGTGCCGAGTTTGCTGAGAGATCGGTAGCCAAACTGGAAAAAACAATTGATGACTTGGAAGGTATGAAGCAAAAAGGATAGAAATAAACGGCGAGTAGGTAGAGGTGATGTTGCTCGTTAGAGTCCTTCTATTTCTGAAGACTGCAGAGAATTACCTGCCTCTCCACCTTCCTTTGGAGACACAGTGGGAACTCAGTACAGGCCTTTGTATTGAGTGACAGTCTATCTTATGATCACAAAGAGAAGTGTCTTGCTTTCTCCTATTTAATCTGTTCTCAGGATTTATACCTTATGCTTTGAAGATTTTTGAGGAAAATGACAATAGCTCATCTCCAATGCAGCCTTTTTGGATGCCCCTAGAACTTGAATGGCATTTGAAACCAGGCTCTTCCTGTGTTGCAGTGGCTTCTGTGACCGAGTCATCTTTCAAGACTATTTTAATTCCCCGTCCAACCATACCCTAAAAGGGGAAACTGTGGTTGTGCCCTCCACCCCAAAGCATAAACATGACTAGAGCTTTCTAAGCACTTCCTGTCACTAGTTTGATAGCTGAGTGACCTATCAGTCCTCTCACCTCGGGCTGGAAGACTCTCAGGCACCTTCTCACTATGGGGTCAGGTTAGGTTGTAGGATATCCCTGCTGAAAAATTGGGAGGGTAAGGCATCAAAATGCCTGGCACAGCGGAGTAGCATTTTAAGTACCAACAGTATATCTTTTCTCTATGGTACAGGCTAAACTGTTGAATATTCCTTCTGAAAGAATAGGGACTGTGGGTAATATGCCTTGGAGCAGCATTTTAAATACTGGCAGGGTACCTTATTTTGATTTCTGCCTCACTTCCAGGAGTTTTGTTTCTCAGTGAATGGGGTAAGGATAGTATCTCCAGGATGCCACAGGCATAAGAACCTCCCCAAAGGAATGAGCACCCTCAAACTCCAACTTCTATATTGGATTGGAGAAAGGGAAAAAAAGCCCTGATGGTCTAAGGAGTTGTCCCTCTTGGGATCAGAGGAATGACTTCCAGTTCAGGCCCACTCCTGTTGCCCCAATTGTGCTTTCTGTTTCACAGCCACCCTTTCTTCTTCTTTGTCCATTATGCCCTCATTCCCTCCACCCATGGCACATCTCACCTCTGTCCCTTTATTATTTTCTTCAATTCCTGTCTGTGCCTTTCCTCCAGATGAGCTCTATGCCCAGAAACTGAAGTACAAGGCCATTAGCGAGGAACTGGACCACGCCCTCAATGACATGACCTCTATGTAACTATCTGACAGCAGAGTGGGGTTGGGCTTTTGTCTTTGGGAGCACAGGGTGTGCAGAGATTGCTGTGGTGTTTTGGTGTGTGTCTTTGGAAACACTAATATCTCCATTCTTGCCCTCAGTATCAGAATAAAGGTGGTGCTGGTTACTGGTTTGGCCATTGATAAGGCAATGAGAAAGCTGGGGACCTCCCCCCAGTGCTAACAAACTGGTCAGTGGTCCTGTTTGTAAAGTGTAGACAACATACCTTTTGTTCATGCAATGTCTGTTATGTTGTCTCTTGTCTTTGTCTCCTCACTGAGCAGAGTGCTAAGGCTAGGGTGTTTCTTTGTTTCATAAATAGAAAAATTGGAGCCCAAATTGTAGATGACTTGCTTGGACTTAAGAAGCCACCCTTACAAAGCAAAAGTCCCTTACAATGGACATATTGTAGTACTTTGTGATCTGGGTCCAGGGAAGACCAAGTTGTTGTTCTTTAAGACTCCAGCTGAGTTGTAGAAATGTGTGGGAAGTAACCAGCACCAGAGAGAGTTGTCTAGGACCTTTTTCTGTTTGTGGATTCTGATCCTTGAGTCTAATCTTCTGACTTCTCCCTCCTTCCTACTAACTAAAAAAAAAACCAAAAGTCTGACCATAATTCCTGCCTCCTCTTACCCCTACTACTACTTCTCTTTCCTGAGTGGTCCCTAACTGTTGAAAGCCCCTCTCATCTGGGCTCTCATTCTCACTTCTCCACAGATAAGCTCTCACCGTTTCTGCTCTGTTCCGGATCTGCCCCCTCCGCTCGGGGAAACTACCCTTCTCTCAGCACCCCCAACATCCTGTGCTCTTCCTGGATTCCATTTGAGTGGGCCTGGCTGGTCCCCAGGGCATTCGATGGGGGGGCTTACGAAGTAATTATGTATTCATTCCCCTTTCCCACCTCAAATTAAAATGTTACCAAGCCGCTGGATGCCTCAGTCTGCCCAGCTTTTGTGTTCTTGACAAAGACGTTGTTGTCCAAAGGAAGGACCTGACTTTCGGGGGTGTGGTATGGGGAGCAGGCATGGTGGGCTTTCCTTCCTCAATGATATATGAAGTCAAAGCTACTTTTGTGTGTCTTGCCTATCTTTCCTGATATTTAGTGGGTTTGTTGAGCTACTAAAATGGTGTGTAGTTCAGAGTCCTCAGTGGATTCTGAGAGCATCCTATTTCTTTAAGTTGAAAAGACCTTTTTAAAGTCTGTCACTGTTTTCCAAGCTCCTAAACCATTCCACCCTTGAGTGTCTTCTATCCTGTTCTTGACTTCCAGTGAAAAGACCATAAGCACCTTCTAACTTCTCAACCCTTTGTAGTAAAGAGTCTGATGATTCAAACATCTGCTGTTCTCCTAGAAGACTTTTCCTGTTTTCTCATTCTATATTGGTTTCTCATGTAGGAGACATAGCCTCTAGACACTTGTTTTTCTTGAATTCCATTGTAGAAGTCCTCTTTCAGAATGATTCTTTCCTTTTCCACTTTCCCGGCATCACCAAGTCAGGCTACTTCTATCCCAAAAGGAACCTAGGCCTATTACAAAGTTAGCAATTTCAGATGTGCTTCCTTTGCTCTTCTCCTTCAGAAAGAATGAACTGGGGAAATGTTACTGATTTAGCACATATTTTATGAAACACCTACATGGTAAGGAGAAAACAACAAAATAAAGTAAATCTCTGCCTTTTAATTCAAGAGGGGTAAGAAATTCACATGCCTGTGGTAGAGCAGTGTGTGGTAAGGGCCTGGAGATTGCTGTGAATCTGCTGTAGCAGTTTAGAGCAGGGACAGATTGATGGCTGAGACTGAGACAGTTTCATGAAGAAGCTGGATAGGATTTTTGGACAGAAAGGTAGGATAAGTAAAAGCCTTCCAAGGTAAATAAAAAGTTGGGGAAGCACGTTTGGTGAATGATAAGGTAAACAATATAACTCTGCTCCAGCCAAATTGTCATTGGGAAGACAACAGTGAGGCCACTTCACAGATGGGGGTGGGGTGGGGAATTTTGTCTGCTGTACTAAGAAGTCTGGACATTAACAGAAAGTGGGGAGCCATGGAGATTTTTGAGAAAGGGAATGGTAGTGTCATGTAGCATTAGAGGTGGATGGTACAAATATTTCCCTTTCATAGATGGATAAATTTAGGTTCAGGGATTGATTTGCTCAAGGTCACATAGTTTACATGCATCCATACTAGGACCTAGAATCCAGATCCCAACTCTGCCTCTTTTTCTACCAGATTCCACAAAGAGCATGGTTGTTAACAGGTTAAGTTTGACCTGTAAGCTATTTGATTTGTAGGACAGATTAGGGGTAGGGAGAGAGAGAGAAGAAGTGGGGTGGGGGAAGACAACTGGGAAAGGTTTTTTTTAAATGGTAATATAGGGCTGAACTTAGATGAAGTGGGAATGGAAAGGAAAAGGGTATGCACAGGAAATTGAGAGTGAGCTTTTGAGCTTGGGTGATAAGAATGGTAGTAATAGTAACACTAATAAATAGGAGAGCCATGCTGTGGTAGATAGATGAATAGAGGACATTTAATGTTGAGGCTACTTCTTCATAGAAGTGAAACTTCATACAAAATCACAAATGTAGAGAATTAAAGACTGAGGACAGAATTTGGGGGAAAGGGGAAAGGAAGAGTCACAGGAAAGTTGGGGGGTAGTATAGTATCACAAAACCCAAGAGCTGAGAGGGTGTTAATCTAGTGTTAAAAGGTAGAGTGAAGAGTTTGTCCAGAGAATAATTTTCCTAAGTGGTTGGGGTAGAAGGCATGTTATGAAGAACTTGAATGAGTTGGAGCTGATGAAATGGGACATGGTGACTGTTCACTTTTGGGAGCCACAGCTTAAGAAGGCTGATAAATAGCTGCCTTTAGGTATTCCAAGTGTCATGGAAGAAAAACACCATTGTTCTTCTGACCCCGTGGGATAGAGTTAGGTAGAAGGAAGTTTCAGCATTCTTTTCTCAATGAAAAGTTTCCTAATAATTAGAAATTATACAGGGATGGAACAGGCTGTTTAATAGCGAGGAAATTGTGAGCCCTTCTCTAAAGGACTTTGGCTGAAGGGCAGAATTCATCCTTAAACCGTGTTTTAGAGTGGATTCTAGGTTTGCTTAGATATTGAACTAGATGGCTTCTGAGATTCCTTGCAACTTTAAGATCATAACTATTGTTTTTGAAGTTTGACATGGGAACAGAGTCAATGCTTAAAATGAGAGACCCACCACAGAACTACAGGAAAGGGAGAAGGGATATAAATAATAGTGAAAGAAGTATCCTAATTGATAGGCTACTGAGGCAAGAATGAATGCCTCTAGGATCAGTCTTGGAAAAGTGTAGTCTTATTTTTGAGAGAGGATGGAGCAGGAAGCTGGAATTTTACCTTAATTTCCTTAATGTGAAGTAAAGAATTTAAAGTAGGAGGTTAAGTTTTCCAAAAAGTCTTTACCCATCCACACATATGGGATCCATCCACACTATGCTACTGGTGACCACAGGCAATGGTAATTTGAACAGTGTGAATCTAATCTTGAGGAAGGATGAGCTTTAGCTACTACTATTCACTATCTCCCATCCTTGCTCTGTATCAAGAGTAAGCTGTTACTACTCGATTAGGGAGACCTGACTGATTTAAAATGCTTTCATTGCTTATTGATCCCAACAGCAAAGGGTATAGTATTTTTAAATCACCTAGAGTCTAGGTCCTAGACTGTCTAATTTGCCTTTTTTTTTTCTTATTTGATCTCAGAAGGGTGACAGGGTGAGATTATTCAGGTTATTGTATTATTCAGCCATTCACCTACCTGTCTGTGATGAGCAAAAGATGACTGAGCCTCATATCACCAGAAGAGTAGTGGTGGTACTGGCCTATCTTCAGGCATCCTTGGTTTTAGCCCCACCCAAGTCTCTTAGCTCAGGGTGTAATCCTTTAGTCTGTTTGTGACCCACTCTCCAGTCAGTGAATTTTAGGATCATGTCCTTAGAAGCTGCTTAGTCTAACTCCCTCATTTTAGAGATGAGGAAACTGAGGCTCCAAGAGATTAATTCTGATTTATATTTACTCATTGATCCTAAAAGACTGACACAACTCCCTGTCTCCCTTTTTCTGTAGTAAAAGGAAAAAGGCCCATGGCAGCTCAAGTGTGTCCTAGTGAATGGGTTGACCCATAAGTAGACAGGACTAGGGAAAGAACATTGGACCAGATGTGTGCTGTGTATTTTGACCTTGCCTACAAGTGTTACTAAGACACCTACCAATATGTGGTTTTAACTGTTGAACTAATATCTGATTTTAAAATGCTTTTTAACTATGAAAGCATGAGGAGAGGGGCTATCGGTGCAATCTGGTGATGAGTGTTAAAGCAGTTTACCTTTGGGGTGGCTCAGGAGAAGGAACATTCCATGGAAAGTAAGATGTAGATCCAGCCTCTGACACAGGGAATAAGTCAGTCTCACTGGGCCTATTTCTTCATTTGTAAAGTATGAGCCTTGAACAGATGGACTCCCATGGTTCCTTCCAGCGCTAAAATCTATGATCCTGTTTTGAACCTGGAATCCAAGGTGAGAATGTCCTTTCTGTGTTGGACTTCAGACATTCTATAGAACTAGTTTAGGGTTTGGTCGGATACCAGAATACTTGCTCTGCCCCTACTCACCACCAATAGTTTTTTTACAGTTCCTTATTCTTCCTGAGTGGGATATATATTGCCCAAGTGCTTAAATCTTGTAAGGATAACATAATGACAAATGGGACTCAGAAGCCTCCCTAACAGAGGAATGAACATTCTATAGGGTGTGGCCGAGGTCTGTGATTCTATATTTCTGAAGAACTTGGGAAAAGTGTAGGTGCTCTGTGAGAATGGAACCAGGGATGTTAAAGATGGCATATTAAAGATAGCATTCATCTCCAAATGCAGGCTGCTTTCTTTTCTGCCACCCAGGCAGGAAACTATAGAACTCCTGGTATTGATTGGAGGACTGTAAACTTTTTATGTGGCCTCCAGTGGATAGGATGTACAGCCAGGATATGAGTGAAGAGAAGTATTCTTTACTAACTAATGGCCCAGGCGTTACCATGTAGAAGGAGGATCTACATATAAGGCATTGTAGGGAGATTAATGACTTAGATACTAAAGGGTTTGATCAGAGGCTGTATGTGAAAAGGGCCACAGTCTTGCTTCCTACTGTGGGTATTTACTAATACAGGTGGTGGTTGGTCAATTACTATTGGGCTTTGTGGCCAGAGGATGAGGTGACTTGTTAAGGATATCCTTGTGCTTCCTGGATCCCCTTGGCTTAGAGGGAAGGAAAAGGGGAAAAAAAATACAGCCCAGCAATAAAAAAACCCGATAGTTTTAGTTGTCAAAAGCATATTAAATTTGGGGAATACTTGGTACTTTGTGTAAATTAGCTAAGGCCCTGAGATAGGCTAGGGAACTGCTGTAAAAAACTCTAAAGAAAGGCTATCCTTTTAACTTCAGAGGTATAGACTGCAAGAGAAGGATTGCCTTGCTTGTTGCCCAACTCCTTTTCCCTGCTACTCATCAGATGTATTTTAAACTATACACACAGGCTGTCATCTCTTTTTTGGTTTTTGGTTACCAGTTCAGTCATTGACCTAACCTTAATTGGTTAAAACACTTAACTACCTCCAGATAGGTGGACCCCAGAGTGACTAGATGAGAGATGCTGCACAGTCTTTCTGAGGGGACTATGTTCTTTCCTCATTCTGTCCGACTTCTTGTGTGCCCCAGTCTTTTGACGCAAGGGATGCTCCTGCTTCAATATTGTATCCAGTTACCTTCCCATAGTCTTAACTTTCCTCTTCTGATCTGGCCCCTTCACCTGACCATCTTTCCACACTGTTTGGTGCTAGCTGACTGGACTGTTCTCTGTCCAAATCCTTCTCCCATCCAGTGTGATTCACTGATGCATGTGTTATGCCAACTAGTTGTAAAAAACCCAATTCACTTCCAATACTCTACTAACTTTCCCTTTTTTCTCTCCTTTCCTCCTCTTTCCCTTTCTCTTCCTCTTGTTCCCCTCTCCTCTGTCGCTGTTGCAGAGCGTCTCTACAGCCAACTTGAGCGAAACCGCCTGCTCTCTAACGAGCTGAAGTTAACGCTGCATGATCTGTGTGACTGACGGGAAGGGGCTCACTAATGCCCCTTAAACCAAGCTTACAGTTCATTGGCCTGGACCCCAGCAAAAGCTGATCAGTACCCCTTCTTATCCCCTGGCTGAGCAAACTAACTACTGTTTAATTGGGGCAGTTGAAAAATAATAATAATATCTAGCATTTATATAGCGCTTTAAGGTTTGCAAAGCACTTTACAAATACTATCTGATTTTATCCTTACAACAACCCTGGGAGGTAGGTGATATTATTATCCCCATTTTACAGATGAGGAAACTGAGACAGATGAAGTTTGCTTTTTGGTTTTTTTAAATGACTTGCCCAGGGTCACATAGCTAGTAAATATCTGAGTCCGATTTGAATTCAGGTCTTCTGACTCCAGGTCCAATGCCCTATCCACTGTGCCATCTAACTGCCTCTAATACTTGAAGGGAAAAAAACCAAACCCTTTTAAGGTAACCTTTCCACGGCTGTATAAATCCTAAAAAATCAATACAGACATTCCTTACTCTTTTTACACAAATTTGCAGGGGAGGGGGTGGACGTTGACTCCAAATGAAACTAAAAGTTGGGAGGCCAGTAAATCTGGGAGAATACATCTCCTTACTATCTGTTCTCCCCTTAAATACTAGCTGTTCTTTACCTGTACACTGATTGTAGGATATGTTCCTTTTTGCATGGATGGTTTATAACAATAAAAGGACTGAATTGATTGTATGGTGTAGCTATGCTTCATCTATAGGCCCAGGCATGGGCCAGTACTGACTCGGGTGAGACAGGGCAAAGCAATTGGATTGGGAAAAAAAGAATGGGGTAGGTTGTCCTGACTCTCAGCAGTCTTTACCTTGTTTTGGGGGCATGTGAGGATATTACCCAGAACTTATAGCTGAAGGAACCTGGCAGGTGGTTTACTTGGTGAGGTGGGGTCGTCTTGAAATTTGGCTAATTTCTGGTCCCTCTTGATCTTGTTCCCTAGATCACCCTTCCCCACGTTTCATGCTTCAGTATAACTAACTGATAACATGCAGACCAGGCCTGCATGACAGCTTCAGAAAAGTTTGGTGGGGGGTGGGTAGGAGGCATGACATTCATTTTGTTCAGAGATCTTTTGGCCTATTGAACCCAGTTTATGAAAGCAGTCTCATGATTTCTCACCCACTCTGCTTTGAAGAGGAATTTAGCCTGAGTAGCCTCACCTTTTGGAAGGTAATCTTCTCTTTAGCAGGAATGTCAAGTACATTCCTGTTACTGGAACTGCTCTCATCCTGATTTGTAGTACCATAGTGAGGCCATCTAATCCAACTCACGTGAGGTAATGGAGACCCAGAGACTTGGTTATGGTTGCATAGGTAGTAAGTTACAGAGTGGCAGTTTGAACCTAGGACCTCTGTCTCCAGACCCAGTATCCTTTCTGTGGCTTTTTCCCAGCCTGAAATTTCCTGTATTTGGCACTGTCCCTTCACCCATTCTTTTGGTTTGCTCACCCACAGAGGTGAATAGGGTTACATTTGCTACTGTAGTCTGAGCCTGGGTGGAGATTTTAAGGTTAGGAAATAAGAAAACTCTAAACTCCCTCCCACAGGAAGTACAGCAACACCTGTAGCTTCAGGAGGCAAAGGCCTGCAAAGCCAAATGAGGCAACAACAGTTTCCGGGACTATTAAGAATCTGTAACCAACCATCTGTAGGGAGCAATTCTTAAGAGTGTGGATGGACTTGGAGCTTTGTTTCAGCCATTGTAACTTTTTTCCCTTTGCTCCCATTAGATAAACTGAAATGCACCAAAGAGGAGCACCTCTGCACACAAAGGATGCTGGACCAGACTCTGCTTGACCTGAATGAGATGTAGAAACCCTTCCCCCCAGCCCCACCCTGTCTCTGCTCCTTCCACTGACTCTGACTTCGCTGGAGGCCAGCCTGCCTGAAGCTGACCTTTAAACTGAGGGCTGATCTTTAACCTGAAGGCTGCTTTCTTCTCTGGGTCCTTGCTTACCCTCTCCCCACCCCTCCCTCCAGCTCCATGTCAATTTCACCAAACTGTCTCTGCAGCTCTCCCCTAGAGATCCCAGATGGACTAAGGGCTGAGCACTTTTGGGAACAACATTTAAGGGAACATGAGCACAATGCAATAGTGTCTTCAAAAGCATGTTGTATGATGTATACATTTTGTAATTACCTTTTTGTTGTTGTAGCTACCATTTGTAAGACATTCCAGATAATTCCCTAGCTCCTCGGCTGCATCTAATTACTTTTCCTTCTTTTGGATGGTAAATCTTTCTACCTAAACAATGCCCCTTCTTCAAAGAAGAGGGAAGGAGGTGTTAGCCTGCCCTACTGAGAGCCAAACATAGCTCAAGAAAAGACTCCACCAAGGGAAACCTTAATGTTCTATACCAAGCACCAGCCAAACCAGAAAGGTCATTCCAGGAGGATTTTGCCAAAAAAAGAGTGCTGTTCAGGTTTTCAGCTTTAAGGTGTCTTGGGGTGTTGTTTTCTTTCTTTTACTTTTTCTCTCTAAAAACATTTGCATCAGTAGCAAACAAGCAAATTACACAGACAAGACCTCTATGAGACCAAATTGTCTTCCCTCTCCTCATTCACTCGCAGAATGGATCATGTGCCCCCTATGTTGGGGTGTCTACTATCCCCACTTCACCTTCTTTGAAAAATAACGTTTTTCGGGGTTTTTTTTTTTTTGTTTTTTTTTTTTTGGCCACTGATTAGCCAAGTGAAATTCATCTCATTACCCATTCCTGGGTCTGAAGCTGCTGCCTCTAAAAGTGCCATCTCATTGTGCTTTGTATCACTCAGTGCTGGAGAAATCTTGAATAGCTTGTGTACAAGACTTTTTTTTTAATTTTATATATATTATTTTTGATGCTTTATTTCTGTCAGGTGGGTAGCACCAGGACCACCCCCACCCCACCTTCACCCTCATCTGGCTGTGAGTGCTCTCTGCAGTCCATGAGCTGGCAGTGTGCTGATTTTTTTTTTTTTTTTTTTTTGCGAGGTTTCTGTGAGGTCTGTTAGGTTTGCATCGTGCAGCTTACTGGCTTAAATGTACTCTCCTTTGGTGTGGTCTGTTTGGGAGCCAATCTGGAGAAAGAGGAACCAATAGTGCAAATGTTTTGATACTGAAAATTGACAAAATGTCTTTTGAAATAAAGAACCAGTCCCTCCACCCTCAGAACTACTTGCTTTTCATTTACTAACTTAGCCATGCTCTCTCCCCTAAAAGTCACAGTAATAACATGCATTGTAATAACTTTCTTGATTGATGTTCCGACAATCCTGTGAGGTAGGTACAGCCAGGATCATCCTCCTTTTTCAGATGGGGACAGGCAGAGGGAAGGGAAGATCTCATTTAATTGGCCTTGGGCAAATACTGTAGGTGACTGTTAAACTCTCTGGGGCTTGAAGCCTGCCAGTTTTTGTCTTTCAAGTTTGGGTTTTTACTCTGGAGAAGCTCCAAATCCTATGACTTGCTGTTAGACTATTTCTTTGTCTTTTAGAAAAAGCAGAAACCTATACTCTGTCCCCGATTTCAGCCAGTATGAGGAGAGTGTGGATCTCAAACTCATCTTTATAGAAGCTCACCTGTTCTGGCACTTTACTTTTCTGGCCCTAGAAAGGAATTTTAGCTTCAGTCAACATTCAAAATCTACTCTGTGCCAGCTGCCACCCTAGGTGATACTAAGTGTGATCAGGGTATGTGTTCTTGTTGGTATGGGACCTGAGCACCTCCTGCTTAAACTCTTGTAGTATCCATAGACTTGCCCAGGGCCACTCAGAATAGGTCAGTATGTCTCAGAAACAGGAGTTTAACCCAAGTCTAATTATTTTTTGAGACCAACCTCTGAGCACTACATATATCCAGGTACTAGAGATATGAAGACAACAATAAAATAATCTATTTTCAAGGAACTTAGGTTTTAATGGGTTGAAGAAATGGCATAGGGAAATCTGGGGACTTGGAGGGAGATGATAACAGTTCAGGAAATGTAGGTGGTGTTTTAAACTGAGTTTTGATGGTCCAGGCACAGAAGAGGAGAGGGGGGACAACAAAAGGAAAGGAGTGACAGTCGTTAAGTGCCTACTGTGTGCTAGGCACTATGCAGAGCCCTTTACAAAAAGCTTGTTTGAAGACTGTTGAAAGGATGCAACATAAAGTCCTTCAGCTAAGGTGCAGGCAGAGGGAGGGTCCAACACCACTTAAAGTCGTTGGGGTATTCACTGAGGGTAGAACATCAGGAATGATATATCATTGGCAAAGGAGACAGGCCCCGTCAGAAAGGTGGGAGGACCAAAAAAAAAGAAGGAATAAGGGTGATTAGCATCAAATACAGAGAACTGAAGAACGCTGAGGATTTGGAAGAGTCTGTAGGATCTGGCCATTTGCAGGGTGTGGGGGGTGTCGTTTGGGTGATGATGGAGGAAGTCGGGTGCAAGTGGATGATAAACCAAGTGACGAAGCGAGCAATGTGGACCGGTTTTATTTTTTCTTTTCTCCCCTCCCTCCTTTGGCTGTGAAAAGGAAGAAGGACATGGAGACTATAAAGGGATGATCAGAGTTATATGAAATACATTTTTGGCTTAAATTTTTTTAAAGGTGCCCTATGAGTGTTGTGCCCAACGGAGTACCTGTCCCGGTGCTTAATACATGCTTGCTGGCCCAGGAGAGCAGGAGTTCTTAAAAACTTGGTGTGCCATGAGCACCTTTGGCAGTGGAGTTTATGGACCCTTTCTCAGTGATTTTAAATGCCAAAATAAAGTACATAGAATTACAGAGGAAAACAGTGATATTTAATAGTTTCTGGCCCTACCTATCATTCACAGACTCGGGTTAAGAACCTTTGATCTAGCCAGAGATTGTAGATTAAAGAAGCAATGAAACGATTGATTGATGAAAGCAATTAGAGCGAGGAAACCGTGGGGTAAAGCAGGGAATAGGCGGCGTTTAAAAGAGGTCGCAGATAAAACTGAGCTCCCTATACTGCCCACTCGTCCTGGCACTGACACACCACATACGAGCCGTTCAGAAACGGGGCGGGGAGAAATTGGGAGTCAGAAGCCCTGGGTTCGAATTCTGTGCGGTCTGAGTGACCTCAAGCAAATAACCCCTTCCGGGCTTTAATTTCCTGTAAAACTCACTTGGGACTAGATGACCTTTCCCAAAAGAGAAAGGTCTCTACAGCTCAAATTGTATCTAATCGCACATTTAAGGCTCCTCTTTCTGCCTCAAGCTTGGTTTCTATGCCACGCCGAGGGGGAGTGGGGGCGGCGGGCTAACTGGTTAGAGAATCTTCATTCGGGAGGGGAGTTTACCAAGGAAGTCCCTCTAGCCCACGCTGGATATCGAGCCTCCGGGCCCGGCCTTTAGTTTCAGGGCGAGAGTTGGGGGTGGGGCGAATCTCCAGCGGTTTTCGCCCGGCTTACGCCTGGCCCCGCCCTCCCTCGCGTGCTCCGAGGCCCCGCCCCTTGGGCGCCCATTGGCTGTTGTGTGGTGGGGCGTGGCCGGTGGTTGAGCGGGAGCCGGGGCGCCATGAGGCCTGGGGTCAGACGAAGAGAAGGCTTGAGGCGCCCCTTGGGGCCACCCCTGTGTCTGAAGCTGCTGCCGCTGCTAGTGAGCCTGCTCGGATCCCGGGCCAACAAGCTCAACGTTCCGAAGGTGCTGCTGCCCTTCGGCCGAGAGCCTGGCCGGGTGCCCTTCCTGCTGGAGGCCCAACGGGGCTGCTACACCTGGTGAGGGGCCTCAGCCCAGGACCCGGGCGCCGGCCCTCCCCGCTTTGGGCGCGGCCACTCCGCAAACGAACGGGCGCCCCCGGCCTTGGGGAAGGAGAGGCCCTTCCCTCGCGCACAAGCCTCCGGCCGCTGCCCCCCCGAACGCAGCCCACAGGGTCAGGGTGGGACTGGCGTGAGGACTCCCCTGCCTTTGGAGGAGGGGGGCACCTAGTGAAATGGGAGCTACGCTCTCCCCTGCTCCAGGCCTTGGTCCCCCAGAGCAGGAGAGGCCCGCAGGACCACGTGGCTGTGGGCCACATGGGCTCCCCTAGCTTTGGGCAGGGTCAGGTAGGACCTATCTAGAAAAAGAGCTTCATGGACACCCCCACCTCCTGCCAAGAGTGAGACCCACAGAGCCACGTGGCTATCGGCCACATGGGCTCCCCTAGAAAATGAGCTTCTTCACAATCATCACCCCTCAGTAGTGTGAAGGACCCATAAGGCTGTGAAGGGGACTGACTTATGGCTGACTAGGGTGAGCACTTTCAGCCTTTGGGAGGAAAGAGGCCATTCCCAAAATGGGAGCATCCTTTCCTTCTCTTCCTCTTTTATGAGAGGCCCCATCCCAGAGTCTGAAGAATTCTAGAGTAGATACACAAAGAGACTTTGCCATTGGTTTAATGACTCTTGGGTTGACGGGATGCAAGACTTTGGCATGTTTACTGTATTGAGTGGTTAGGTGACCCTAGTTCTGGACCTCTTCAGGTTCCAACTTCTATGAGGAGACACAGTCTCCGTAAAATGAAGATACAAATTATGTTCAAATTTATAGGTTTAGGGGAAGATTGACATTTGCTTCAGAGATTTTGGCAAATGGATCTTTAAAAAAAAGAACCTCTTTAAGTCCTCCATTATAGTATGTGTTCTTAGAAGATGAGCACTCTTCCTTAGATACTAATACATAGGATTCTTTATGAATTAGAAAAGGACTAGCTATTTTTTTTTTTGAAGGTGGGGAAACAGGGTAAAAGCAACTCTCCAGTAGTTCATTCTTTCATGTTCTGGCAGGCATTCTAGCCATCATGATGCAGTCACAGTTGAGCCTCTGTACGAAAACAGTACCTTGTGTTCTCAAAGAGCTATACTTATTGCTGAATCTACCCAACCAATACGCCTCAGCAGTGTGATTCTAGCTCGAGAAATAGGTAGGTTGAGAAGAAACAAGCTCAAATAGGACTGGGATTTTATCCTCCAAGGGGCATTCACACATGGTGTTCTAAAGTAAGAAGACTGAGCAAAGTTTTTTTCAATTTGAGCCAAAGGTGCAGTATCTCCCTCTTATCTGCAAAGGCAAGTATGGTTCAGAACCAACCTGGTAGTACAGACCCGGAGGATGACAAGGGAGAGTGGACCAGTTGAGCTCTGGGCCCAGATCATTTCAATTCTATTGGAATATTCTTTACTCCTCCCTCCTTTTTCACTCCTACTTTTGTTTTAGGCACCTCCCTACCCATGCTGGGTGACATGATTAGCAGTAAGAAATCCTTGTGTTCAAGTGAGAATTTTGGTGAACTGTCTAATCTGAAGTTCAGGTCAAGTAAGGAGACAAAGACAAAGGGGGCCTATGGATTAGAAAAGTTTTGTTCAGCATATATTTTTACATACTAGACAAATGAATGCGGTACAAGGAAAATCCAGGAGAAAGTACTAACACTGAGAACCAAGGAATAATTTATAGAGGAGAATTTATGAGAATAATTTATGAGTCGAATCTTGAAGAAAGGCCAAGATTTTATAAGGCTGAGATGAGAGGGAATGGGAATGCATTCCAGATGTGGGGAATGGCTTATGCCACTTGGAGTCAGGAGATAGGGTGTCCTCTTTGACTGGCATGTAGAATGTGTGTGAAGGGGAGTAATACAAAGTGAGTGACCCAGACTGATGACTCTGATTGTGTTTTTTTAAATACTGAGTTTCCAGAAATCTTCCTTGATCCAGTCCATACCATTTTTAATGACCCTGCCCTATAGCTGTAGAAATGTCCCACTCTGACAGAACTGGATCTGCTCGTTGACTTGAAAAAAGTAAGCCATCACACTCTTGAAGCCAAATTGTAGAGAACTTTAAATGCTAGGCTAGGGAGTTTGTATT
This sequence comes from Bettongia penicillata ogilbyi, assembly GCA_023548195.1. Classification (NCBI taxonomy): domain Eukaryota; kingdom Metazoa; phylum Chordata; class Mammalia; order Diprotodontia; family Potoroidae; genus Bettongia; species Bettongia penicillata. The sequence goes on along the minus strand of JAJHZJ010000850.1, from coordinate 290,511 downwards.
CTGTTCTATAGGCAGTGGGGTGATCTGGTCACACCTGTGCCTCAGGAAAACTATTTTGGCAGCCATGTGGAAGATGGATTGGAGGGAGGGAAAGATTGGAAGGAAGGAGGCCAATTAGGAGGCTATTATAGTAATCCAGGAAGGGAGGTGATAAGGGCTTGAACTAAATTGGTGGATATGAGTGGAGAAAATAATAATAATTACTATAATTTGCTATAGCTAGCATTTATATAATGTTTTAAGGTTTGCAAAGTGGGTTTCATAGGTTATTTCATTTGATCCTCACAATGCAACCCTGAGAGGTATGTCATATTGTTATTCTCATCCCCATTTTACAGATGAGGAATTAAGGTTGAGACATTAGATGACTTGCCCAGGATCATATTGCTTCTGAGGCAGAATTCAAACTCATTTTCCTCACTCCTTAATATAGCCCTCTAGCCAGTAATTCAGTTAACTAGCAGTTTATTGAATGCCTGTAATGTGCCAGGAACTCTGTTAAGCACTGAGAATACAAAGAAAAAACAGTCTAGTGGGGAAGAGACAACAAACACATAACTATGTATAAACAAGTTTGTTCTATCATTTTCCAGTTGTGGCCAACTCTTTTTGAGTGCCATTTGGGGTTTTCTTGGCAGATAGTGGAGTGGTTTGCCATTTCCTTCACCAGGTCATATTACAGATTAGGAAACTGAGGCAAACAAACAGCATTAAGTGACTTGCCTAGGGTCGCACAGCTAGTAAGTGTTTGAAGCCAGAGTTGAATTTAAGAAGATAAGACTTCCTGTGCTCTAATCCCCTGTACCATCTAGTTGTCTCTACAAACACCATAAATTGAAGGTAATCTGGGAGGGAGGGCACTAGGATTAAGGAAGAAAGGGAAAGGCTTTTTGCAGAAGGTAGAACTTTAGCTGAGACATGAAAGAAGACAAGAAAGGAAGAGACAAGACAGAAATGAAGAGGGAGAGTGTTCCAGGCATGGGGGCAGCATATTGTGTGATAGGAAAAGCCAGGAGGCCACTGTCACTGGATTAGAATATGTGGAAGGAAGTAAAGCATAAGAAATCTGGAAAGACAGGAAAGATAGGTTATGGGCAAGTTATGAAGGGCATTGAAGTCAAACAGGATTTTATATTTGATTCTGGAGGTAATATGGAACCACTTGAGTTTATTAAATAGTTGGGTTTTACTGCATTTTAGGAATTTTAGAAAGATCAATTTGACAGGTTAGATTTGAATGGGGAGGAGATTTTGGTCAGAGAGACCCACCAACAGGTTGTTGCAATATTCTAGGCATGAGGTAATAAGAACTTATACTAAGGTGATTGCAATGTCAAATGAGAGAAGGGGAGTATATGAGAGATGTTATAAAGGTAGAAACAACGGGACTTGACCACTGACTTAATATAAAGAGGGGTGGAGGTGAAAGTGAGGCATTTTGAGGATGACGCCTCATTTGTGAGTCTGGGTGACTGAGATGCTGTTGGTACTCTTGACGTTGGTAGGGAATTGAGGAAGAAGGGAGGGTTTTCAAGGAAAGACACTGAGTTTTGTTTTGAACATAACTGCTAATAATAATAGCTAGCATTTATACAGTGCCTACTATGTGCCAGGCACTATGCTAAGTGCTTTACAAATATTTCCTTTGATCCTCACAACCACTCTGTTAGGTAGGAGCTATTATTATCCTTATTTTATATAATTGAAGAAATTGAGGCAGACAGATTAAGCAATTTGCCCAAGGTCACATAGTTAGTGTCTAAGGCTGAATTTGAATGCTAGTCTTCTGATGACTCCAGTCTGAGTGCTCGATTGTTTTTGCCCCCTCACTGCCCCCATCTTGTGCCTTAACTGAGTTTAAGATGTCTATGGGACATGCCGCTCAAGACATCTAAAAGGCAGTTGGAGATGTGAGACTAGAGGTAGTGAGAGAATTTAGGGGTGGACAAGTAGATCTTAGTCATTTGTATCGAGATAATTGAAACCATGGAAGCTGATGAGATCATTAACTGAAATAATATAGAAGGAGAAGAGAAGAGAGCCTTGGAGTATCCATTGCTCCATGTAGTTATCTCATTTGAGAAGGGGAAAGAACTAAGGAGTTAGAAACATGACTTGGCAACTGATTGGATATGGAAAGAGAGGGATAACTTTGAAGTTAGGAATCTGGAAGATGAGAGGAGGAAAGTCTGAAGGAGTGAGCTTATCGAGAGAAGCTGCAATCTGAATGTTCCAGAGATGCCTAGTTGGGGAGGTCTCTCAGGGTGTGGCCAGTTAATTGGCCCTGAAGTTCTGGAGTTAGCACATTGGCTAGTGCCTCAAGCTCAGAGCCAGGACACTTACTGAATTGAACGGTTAAGAGAGGTGGTATGCAGATTTGGGAGTCATCTTTGTAGAGGTGATCCCTGATTACATGAGAGCCACTGAGATCTCCAAGAGAGAAAAAAGGGAACCCAGGATAGAACCCTGGGTGCAGAACATGAATGCTAACCTAACAGGAGTCTGAAAAGAAGAACCAGGAGAGAGCCAGGTCACCAAAAGAAACTGAAAGGCCAGAGAGCATGTCCAGGAAGACGACAGTTCCTTAAAAGCAGTTTCATTTTTGTCTTTGTATCTCCAGGGAGGAGATACAAAAAAAAGAAAGGCACAGTGCCTTTCACTTAGTTCTTCATAAAAACTTGAGGAGTTGAATTAAAATGAGAACAGGGTTGTTAGAAGTATCAGAAGCTATATAGCAATCATGGAGGACAAGGACTTCTAAAAAGCCCTTGGAATGAGCAGTTAAGGGTCTTGGTAGCTCCAGAAGAGCAGTTTTCTTGGAGTGATGGCAGTCACCAGCCCAGCTGCAAAGAGCTGAAAGGTTAGAGGGCAGCTAGGTGGTGTAGTGGATAGAATGCTGGGTCTGGACTCAGGAAGGCTCCTCTTTCTGAGTTCAAATGTGGCCTCAGACACTTAATGGCTAGGTGATCCTTGGCAAGTCACTTAATCCTCTTTGCCTTGGTTTGCTCATCTGTAAAATGAGCTAAAGAAGGAAATGGCAAACCACTCTGCTATCTCTGCCAAGAAAACCCCAAGTAGTGTCATAAAAAGTCATACACAACTGAAAAATAACTGAAAAGTGAATGAATGGGAAGTCTTTAAACAGTTCTTTCTGGAGTTTGGTAACAAAATAGAAGAGAAACATGAGGTGATAGCTTGAGAGGGAGGATGGTAGAGGTGGTAGAAGTTTTTTTAAGGCTAGATTAGACCTGGAAATGTTTGGCAATAGTGTAGATAGGGAGAGGTTGAAGGTGGTGGGAAGAGAGAATGATCAAGGTCCTCAGAGAGACTGAAGGGAATGGGATCAAGACCATGGCTTGGCCGTAGGAATGGATCTTGGCAAGGAGAAGAGTTGCCTCTTCCTTATAGATAAGAATAGAGGAGGAGAGAATAAGTGTAGGGAGAATGGGGAAGGGAAGTGGGTGTTGAAGTGTGTGATGACTGGTGGGGGAACTTCTGATAGGTGGCCTCAGTTTTTCACAGTAAAGTAAGATGTGAATAAGTCACCTAAGCAGGTAGGTCTTGGGGGCTTGAGGAAATACATCTGGAATACCCACTGAGGAGAGTGGCATAGAGTTACAAAGAGTTTCAGAATTCAAAAAATCTCATCTTGTCTAACCTATACCTGAAGAATCCCCCTTTTAGCGTGCCAGCCAGCCTTTGCATTAGGACCTCCAGGGAGCAGAAACTTACTCCCATGTGAGGAAACCTATCCCACTTTTAGACTGGTTAGGGAGTTGTGTCTTTCATCAAAGCTAAATTTACCTCTGCCAGTTCTACACATTGCTTTTGGGTCTGTTCTCTAGGGCCAAAGTAGAACAATTGCGCTCCTTCTTTTGGGTGATGGTCCTTCAAACATTTGAAATCTCCCCCTTTTCTGAACTTTCCTGTTTCTGTTGAGGGTCATACCACACTTTAAGCCATCCAGGTTTACAACTTTGGAGTCATTTTCACTTCACTTTTCCTCAGCCTACATATCCAATCAGTTGCCAGGTCTTAAAAATCCATATACTACAAGATCTTCCCGCCCCCCCCCCCATCCTTTTCTCTTCATTTATATGGTTCAGACCTTCATCACCTCATCATATTTCCTGGACCAGGAACATCTAAACTTTTTCCATTATGTACCTCATGTACTGGAAATACAGCATGGCATAATGGATAGAAAACTGGCCTCAAAGCCAGAAACACCTGGATTCAGGACTCTACTCTCAGTACATACTAGCTGTGTGATGCCTCTGTGCTCTAGGCAACTTTCTGAGACTGTAGTGGTAGCAAAGGTACTGACCTGCATTGGTAGAAGGAGTTTCTTCATCTAGGATTTTCATGCCAGTGAAATTATAGGTCCTTATTACATTACTACTTTGGTGATAATTATATATGTTGTAGTGTACATATGTACAGAATGGGACAATGGTAAAAAGAGCTGGTCCTGGAATCAGAAAGACCTGGCTTCAAGTTCCTTCTCTTGACATGTATTGGTTGTTTGGCCCCACACAAGTCACTTAACCTCTTACTGCTCTAGAACCAACTTAAAATGTTGTTGAGAAATATTTAACAAAACAAAAATAAGGTAGAACAGAGATCATATTAATATGTGGTTTTCTAAGTCAATATGCAATTACAGTGATCCTCATATATGGTGACACCACTGTGCTAGATAACTCTCTAAGAAATAAAAGGGGGCCAACCTGTATTTTTAGAGGTAGTTTCCTTATTTGGGAGTTCCCTGAGCTTGAATTAAGCTACAAGTCATAGTAATTTAGAACTACTGGTAAAGTGGGCATTCGGGGTGTTTACAAGAGTGTTTTATGTTATGTATAGGTGTGTGTGTGTGTGATTTGTAGAGAGAGATAGATATATATCAGTCATAGTATTTTAGGAGTTGGTGAACTAGGCATAGTGTACATACACCCAATACTGTTGGAAGTGAAATTTAACAAAAGGGTAAACCGAGGCAGTTCCCCATGCAAGATAACATTTGTTAAGGGCAATCTGTCAATATAATAAATGTGTCGGTAGCTTGTCTCTATTTGTGCCAAAGACCCCAAACAAAAGAACAGTACCCTTTATATAGACTTTGGGTAGCAAAACAAAAAACAGAGCAGGGTGGATGACATCATGGGATTGAAGACAACATGATTGGTTATAGAGCTGAGGTGCAGGGAATGTCATGATTAGTTGGAAGTTTGGTAATAGGGGCTAGTAACAACCACCTTTTCCCCTCATGAGGTACAGTATAACAAACCAGACTTCTTGAAGGATAGCCCAGTGATGTCCCCATTGCCCAAGGTCAGTTAAATTCCTTGAGGCAAGAATAAACTGGTGACTAGCAGGAGAGCTGGATTTTTAAACTTAACTCATTATAGACCAGCTGAATCTCTGAACTAAGTTCAGAGACACAGAACCCTGACTTAAGCAGTTACGGAACAAAAACAATTAATTGTCAGTAGGATCAATAAGAAAATGATACAGAATCAGTTCAGTTTGCTCAGTACTAAACCTCTTGGGAAAGGAGGGGAGAGATTTGGAGGCTGATAAATCACAGGAAAGAGGATTTGGGCTGAATATTGTTGGGAGTAAAATGAATCTCCGAAGGAGAGATTTCTGGGTCATAGTGGTAGAGGAAGAATTTGAAAGTCAAAGTGGGCTGAGCATAGTAGTGCATGTCTATAATTCCTGCTACTGAAGATTCCTGCTACTGTGGATTGCTAAACTCAAGGAGTTCTGAGATGCAGTAGAACTAAAGCTACTCCACACTAAATCTGACACCAGTATGGTAAGCCTCTTGGAGCTAGGGGTTTGGCTCACACAAAGCTTCTGTGCCTGTCAGCTGTGGGATCTGGCCTGTAGCCCCTACACTTATAGCCTGGGAAATGGGAAAGATAGAGAGGCCCAGCCAGTCTCCCCCCAAAAAGAAAAGAAGTTGGAGTGGGAAGTAAAGATTAGGCCAACTCTTCTTTCTGGCCCAGTACATATAGAGGCATGAAAGAAATAACAGCCAGCACTGGAGAAGGCACCCAAGGAAGTAATGTCTCTGGAGCAAGTCAGGTTAATGTGAGTACAAAAAGATGGAAAGAGAGTGAAAATGATTGAGAACGAAAAGTTTGTTAGAGATAGGTCTGAGGAATCAACTCTGTACATTCATTCACCCCAAGTTCCAGTCCCACTTTCTGCCTATATAGCATGTACTACTGTCATCTCAAATTCAGTATGATCAAAATTGAACTTAACTACTGCATAGCAGCTCATCTTCTTGACTTCCTCATTTTTATCAGCGGTACTTCTTCTAATCACCCAGACTTAAAACCTCAACATCATCTTTTATGTTTCATATTCCTTATAAGGAATCTGGTCAGTTGCCAAGCATTGTGAATTCTCTCTCTACAGTGTCTCCTCTTTAAAGACCTTCCCTTTTATTCCCACCATGCTACCCTAGTTTAGCCTTTGCTGCTTTCAGTCATAGAATGTTAACTTTGGGAGATACTTCATAAGTTATCTAGATAACCCTCTGTTATAAGTAAGAAACCCCTTCTGTAACATTCCTCACAAGTGATCATCAAACCTCAGTTTAGATGACAGAAAAAGATGGTCATGTTATAATGGAAAAAACCCCAGGATTTGTAGTTAGAGCACATGAGTTTGTGGCCAAATAGTACTTACTGCCTCTATAACCTTGGGCAAATCAGTTAAACTCTCTAAGTCTCAGTTTTCTCATTTGTAAAATGGACAGTTTAGGCTAAATGATTTTGAAGGCCATCCATTTCTAAATCCTTTGATCCTATGATGGGAAACTCTACACCACAAACAGCCCCGTCCATTTTGAAACACCATAATTATCTGCAGGCTCTTTCTAATATTGAGCTGAGCTGAATCTTCCTCCTTGTAACTTCCTTCCTTGGCTCCTGTTCTATTCCCTGGAGCTATATAAAGGGAATTGACTCCTTCCAAATGACTGCTATCATGTCTCTGTGAGAAAAAAACACAGGCTTTCAAGGATAAAGGTTGGAACTTGTGCTTGGGCTGAAATATGAGCATCTCCCCAGGTCGAGGTAAGAGAAGGAACAAAAACCAGTACAGCCTTGGGTGGTAATTGAATGAGGCACATTAATAGACCATCCATTTGTGTCCCAAATTGAGCATCAACTCTGCTAAGGCAATGTTCTAAGCACTTGGAGGAACACAAAGATATCTAAGAAGATACAAGTTTCAAGCCTTCGATCAATCTAGTGGTTGATTGTATGGGGAAGGGGAATGAGGTTGTGGCCACATGCTAATGGTGCACGGTAGATTGGTAAGACTAGAATGGCCCTCAGAGGCCATTTGATCCAGCCTTCTTATTATAGAGATGAGGAAACTGAGGCCAAGGGACATTAAATGACTTGCCCAAGATTGCACAGGGAGAAAACGTTTGATTTGGATTGTGCACTTTGAGGCCTTTGGTTCTAAAGGTAGTGTGCTTTTCACTATGCCATAATGAAGTAGGGTGCTAAACCTTATGCTTTGGGACAGCTGAGTAGGAGACTGTACAGAAATGTGTAGGGCATGGGTACAAGAATAAAATGTAGCAAGCAAAGCTTTGGATGGCTGGAAAATACTAGTTGGTAGATAGAAAGAAGTGAGGGCTGCTTGTATGAGGCCAGGCACATAGGAGGCATTCAGTAAATATTTGTGATGGTTGAATGTAGGCTCATAAATCATACTGAGAACAAAGTGTAAGAGAAATAACTGAGGCAGACAAGAAACTATTATACTCTCTTTGTCTCTTCATACCTTGTTTCTCTCTCTGCCTCTCCATTTCCCTGATATTTCTTTCCTTCAGTCATCTGACTCTTCTCTTCCTTTGTTTTCTCTTTGCTTCCTTCTTTCTCCCTTACCTAACCATAATATGAAACTAAGATTTTTTAAAAATTAGTTTCTTTAAATTTTGTTTCCTATTAATTTTAAGTCGGGTAAGTTGAATATTTTACATTTTTCTTGAAGAAACAAAACACCAAAAATGTATTGCAAACTGTTTCTTATTTATGTGTAGTCCTTAAATGATATTTTTCCCCATGGTATATATACTAGAGTATTCATGGCCTTACTAGATTTGCTTCATCTTTGTGGTAAATAAAATTGGACTTAAAATTTTGTGAAAACAGAGTAAAGCGAACAGAGCCTGTAAGCAAATTTACATAAGTAATAAATGGACAGAACGTGTAATATTTCTACATAGTAAACACATTAAGCAATTAAACAAATATATAAAAAAGCTTTTAATTTGATCAGTTTCATTTTGTATACTTAACGTGAAGCAGTGTGACAAATTTATTGAAAATAGTGCTAGATTTGGAATCAAAGCCACTGGTTCAAATTGTGGCTCTGCCACTGAGTATCTTTGTCACCTTGACCAAGTCACTTAACCTCTAAGTCTTATTTTTTTCTTCTGTAAAAGGAGGGAATTATGTAAATGACCTCTAAGACTCTTCCCAGCTGTAAGTTTGTGACCTATGACATGGTTCTCTGGACCACACTTTAGGTATATTGATAATGTGTCTGCATGTCTAATGCATCTTATGTCTTAGATGGAAAATCTTATAGTTTGTCCCTGTGCTATTTATTTCATCTCACAAATGATTATTACAGTTTACTTTTTCCTTTCATTCAAATTAGAATTAGCTTTATCTAAAAATTTGGGAGGCTTGACAGATTTGTGGTTTGTTGAATTAAATTCTTAGCTCTGGGTTTGTTTTAGTGACTGACCACGAACTACGCTGTGATGTTAAGGTTGATGTGATAGACAGCATTGAAATTGTTTCTCGAACTCGGGAACTCTATGTGGATGATTCTCCGTTGGAACTGATGGTGAGAGCATTGGATGCTGAAGGTAAGAACCGTAGAAGAGAGACACCGTTAATCTCCTTAAAGAACAGTAACTTTGATCTCATGCTTAACATATGGAAACATGCCATTTGGGAAATAAGTAAATTGAAACAATTTTTTTCTCAAGTGGAATAATTCAAGGTGAGGAATTCACATTTATAAGTATAATTTAGGGTCTTACTCAATGCTAGTATGTAATTTTTTTTAATCATGATTCCCTTAGAACTCTCTCTCTATATATATATATACCCAAATTGTACTATTGAGCTCCTACTAATGGTTTCTAGGTAAACATTTCAGAACATTTTCTGAAATTCCTAGCTAGGTTAAGTCTCATCTGTTTGACCTTGAAGGCAAAAGGCAAAGCTTGTAGTTACCTTACATTATACCCTACCTTGTAAGACTGTAATCTAGTGATTTTATGGTACATTTTTTGTGCTGTTTCTAATGCTGCCATGTTGTTTAAGACATTTTAATTCATTATATCTTTCTCTAAGATTGCTGAAAAGAGGGACAATTTTTTCAGGCTTGGGTGGTAATTGAATGAGGCACATTAATAGACCATCCATTTGTGTCCCAAATTGAGCATCAACTCTGTGCTAAGGCAATGTTCTAAGCACTTGGAGGAACACAAAGATATCTAAGAAGATACAAGTTTCACCAGTAAAAGGTGAAAATATTAGAAATACTCAGATACTTAAATGTCATTGCGATTTATGATTGAAGGGGCCTGTGGAAAGGAGACCTGCCAGTCATAAAGGAGACTGCAGGGTGATTCTTATCCATTAGGCAAGGGATCTTAGTAAAGAGGAACAAAAGCCTGTGTGGTTTAACATTTGACAACCGGAAGTTGACCAACCTGAATTCTCTCTGCTCTGCAGAGCCATCCAGCCAAAATGCTAACTCCCTCTGTGCTATGGTTTACGAACCAAGTCTTAATTTTTTTCTGTAATAGTACTTATATATCTTTTGATGAAGGAACATTTGCTTGTTAGGTTTTAGCTTCTGTGTTCACAGTATTTGGCTATTTTTGAATTTGTATTTTCTGTCCTTTCTGTTTTTGGTTTTGATCTACAGGAAACACATTCAGTAGTTTGGCAGGGATGATGTTCGAGTGGAGTATTGCCAAGGATGATGAATTAGAAAGGGAAGAACTGTCTAGCAAAATTAGGTAACCCCCTAACCAAACACACACCATCTGCTCCTGGAGAGCAGACTGAACGGCAACTATATTCCTGGGTTTTAATGGCCTTTCTGTTAGGGCTTTTTGGGAAGCAGATAGATTATTAGGAGGAGGAAGATTTCTAGTAGAGGACGGGTGTCCAGGATGTCTGGAGGGATTCTTCCTCATCCCAAGCTAGTCATAGGAAAAAGGATAATGCCATGTAATGGAAGAAGCGCTGGACTTTGAGAGACATACGTTTGAATTCCTACTCTGATACTGAGCAAATCACTTACTTTCTCTAAACCTCGCTTTTCTCTTTTTTTAAAATGGGGATAAAAATGCATTACATATGTCATAGGACTATGAGACAAGTGCTCTTTAAATCATAATGCACTGTTATAAAAAGTACTTAGGACCTTTTGGGACCTCACACTTAGTCAAGATGTTTCATTCAACAGTCTTACTGCTAGTGCTATTTCTCTTGTTTTAGCTAGTAGCTGAAAATATCCATTATTGTAAGTAATTCTGTTTTTGGTAGAGAGGGTAGTTCTTAACCTAGATTCCAGTCCCATTTCAATATTAGATATATGGAAAGTAAACTCATTTCTCATAATTCTTATGGGAAGAAGAGTTAGATCTCTTTCTCCTATAAAGCCACTGGAGATACACCATTTTTAGAAGAAATTATTTTTTCTGATACTATTAGATGCAGACTTAATTCTGTCTTATTAGGATTCTGAAATACTCTGAAGCCGCATATTCTCCACCAAAGTATATAACTGAGATGGAAAAAGCAGAGAAACAAGGGGATATGATTCTGGTGTCAGGAATTAGGACAGGTGCAGCAGTTATAAAAGTTCGAATACATGAACCCTTCTATAAGGTAAACTCATGCTATAAACTTTCAACCCACAAATTTTTTTTATGTGTAGTTTCTTACTTGTGTTCAGTACAAATTAAAATCTCATTTCTTTTAGTTTCTACCTATTTGCCTTCTTAATTTTCAGTCACTTTCTACCCTCCCAGGAAAAAAAGCATTTGCTTTGTTGTTCCTAAATCAGTGATTAAAATGGATATATTATCAAATACATAGTTGTCCTTAAAATTATCTGAAGGTGGAATTTAGGATATGAAAGTTTATTTTAAAATGCTACTTTTAGCAATGCCATTGAAGCTGGCATTGAAGGCATACATATGGAAGCTTAAATGTCTGTTTTTCTCTCTGTTAGAAAGTGTCAGCTGCATTGATACGTCTGCTGGTTTTGGAGAATATATTCCTTATACCATCCCATGATATCTACCTTTTGGTAGGAGCATATATTAAATACAGAGTTGCCAAGATAGTTCAGGGGAAAATGACAGGTAGGTATTTGTCTTGCACAATCTCATTTTGCCTCCATATCTTGACAGATCTTTTCTCCAATAGCAGCAAAAATAAAGGCAATTTACAATTAAGTATGTAGGGGTCCTCTTTATGTTTTCAAGTTTCACTTACTCCTATACCAGTATTAGATGTAGACAGTTGGGATATATTGAACTGCATGACTTGCACTTGACTTTGTTTTGAGTGAGGGAGGGCTATGGAGGTCACCAGCCTCACTTCTCCTCCAGAGCCATCTGAATCCAGTGACCAGATATTCATCAGGATGACTGGAGATGACCTGGGATGAGGCAATTGGGGTTAATGGACTTGCCCAAGGTCACACAGCTAGTGAGTGTCAAGTGTCTGAGGTGAGATTTGAACTCAGGTCCTCCTGCCCCCTGCACTGGTGCTGTATCCACTGCACCACCTTGCTGCCCTTTGAACTGGATAACAACCTAGTTAAGATGCTGGTTTGGATAAAAAAAAGAAAACGATGCTGATTTGGTTTCATTGTTTAAAAACATCTGAATTCTCTATTTTCAAATCAAACAACAATAATCTGCTGGACTTGTAGAGATCGCAGTTAGCAAATAGTAGAGAAATCTCTTGGAGGCCGTGGAAGTGATTTGATTTGATTTGATTTTTAAGGCATCATGGTGAATTTATTATATACTTCTTTTTTATCTTAAGATATTTTTCCCAGTTATACATAAAGACAATTTTTAATATTCATAATGTTCATATGTACACTTCTTAAAAAATTAAACTGAATGTGAAACTAATGGTTTCACACATAATACTCTTTTTTCTATGACAACCCTCCCAATAATTGTGACTAGTTCTCATAACCCACTTAACTCTTTTCCTTATAGATAAATCAAATGATTTTTCATCAGCAGTAAAAATGTAAAATAAAATTAAAATAATGTTTTAGCATGTAGGTAGATGCTAATCTTTGATCTAATAAAAAAAACTCTTTGTAGGATATGTTAATTTTATGGCTATGAGGTTTGAGAGTTAAATATAGTTGTGGTCTGATTTGGAGAGATAAGCTCCAAATACCATGGGGACATAAAAAAGTGTAAATCAAATCCTATTTTAATGTACTCATAGGTAGTACATCCGTTGCTTTGTAGTAGTATAAAATTATTCAACACTAATGTCATGTGAGATAAACAAGACATGATTGGGACTTGGAAATAATGGGGGTTCCTTTGCAATAGTTTTCATTGTAATGGAATTAGTTGTGGTGACATGGAAGCGATTTTAAATTTTCAACTGCAAAGACTGTCTTTAAGAAAGCTTCTAGAAAACTTATGAAAACCAAGCAGCAGTCTTGTCATTGTAGTTGTTATAAGGAATCATTTGTCCCACAAATTATGTGAGGTCTATAAAATGTGTATTGCTTCTTAAGTTTCTCATTGCTGTCCTTTCATTGTGTTAGTCACCACCTTTTGTTCCCCAGCTTACCAAACTGTTAGTATGGACATTTTCACCACAGTCGATACACATTTAATTCCTTTGTAAATATGAAAAATCTTCTCAGTAGAAATAGAAAGTAGAAATAGAGGGTATAGTTCTTCCTTTAGATCTTCTACTTGATTTTCTTCAGTTTTGGTTTTTTTTAATAAATCTTCAGTGAGTAGACCATTATTGATTTACGTTGCTTTATCTCTGTATCTTCTACTTCTTGCAGAGGTCAATTTTCCCCTGGAACATTATGAGCTTAAACTGCAAGATCATAAAGTCGCACTTAGTAGTTCTGTCCTTGCTGAGGTAGCTTCACTGGATGAGAAAACAGCCACAGTAACTGCTCTCCAACTAGGCCACACTAATCTGGTCTTTGTCCATAAGAGTATCCTTTGGATGATATCATAGTCGCCACAACCGCTTGTTGACTTGAACATGCTAGACCTGATTTATGGTAAAATGGATTAGTGGGAATATTCAGCACATGTCATTTAAGAGCGCTAACCTATAGTACTCAGTAATAGTGTTGATTTTCTGTAGGCTGCTTTTACAAGGAACCATGTAAAAGATATTACCTGAAATATCTACTGTTTTATTTTCTGTGAATTTCATTATTGACTAACTGGAATACATCCAAAGGAGGGCAGCTGGGTTGGTGAAGAGACCGAATTCAGTGCCAATAAGGGACGGGTAAAAGGAATTAGGGATGTTTATTTTGGAGAACAGGAGATGTGTTTGTCTTCAAATATTTGAAGGGTTGGTTTTCCTTTGGAAAAGGGAGTTAAATTTAGGTGACTTTGTTCTACTGGCTACAATCTTAGAAGAAGGGGTAGATATTTCAGAGGTAAATTTTAATTCACTTTAAGTCAAAACTTTATTTCCAGTAGTGCAAGGGATGACTTCCCTAGCTGCAAGTTTTTCCCTTGCTGAGCATTTCTAAGGGTAAACTCAATGTCCATTTACAAGACTGGTGGTAGTAAGGACTCCCGTTCAGGTACGGAGTAAGACTGAAAACCCTGAGTTCTCTTCCGCTTAGGGGATCTTGTGAACCGTATGTGTGACATGAACTCTTCAGAACACTCAGGCTTCTTGCTACTGCTTCTTCTCTGTCTTTCTCTCTACTCTGTACCTCAGCCTCTGCTGCACCTCTCTGGAAGGTAATGTAAGCTACGAAGGTAGGAAAAGGAAGAGACTAAATGTAAGTTTGTATGATATTTATTAGTAGCCATAACACTATTTTCAAGTTGAATAAACGGGGGGAATGAAGTTTTGGAACAAGCTTTAGATTTTATTTGATCTTGTTTCTCCCAAATTACCATGGATAATTGAGAGATGACTTTTCAAAATAATTTTCTTAAGGTTCACTAACAACTGCTTTCTAGAAGCTGACTTGAGCCACATGTGTAGAAATCTGTTCAGTAAAAGTACATAAAATTAATATTAAAATTGATTAAAAATTTAAATGGTGATTTGGACTGCATTCCTCAGTTTTGTATTTAGAAATATTTGACATTGGAAATACAAACAGTTTCTAACTTACAGACTGTGTTCTCAAAAGTCATTTGTTCTCTGATCAGCCTATGAGAGTTTGTTTATCCTATTCTATCGGAAACATAATACTTTACTAATAATTCTGTAGGCCTAGCAACCATGGTAATATCTGTATGGGGAAATGCATTATTAGTCGTAATATGGGACAACAGTAATATATCTCCCCTAACCTTGTAGTAGGAGCAGGATTTCTCTCCTTTCATCTGCCAAGTAATGGGAAAGAGGATTCCACTAATTCTGAGTCACTGATGGGCCTGAGAACAAGGCCTCAGTTGATTGGGAATTTAAGAGAAAGAGTATTGAGAGGTACAGATTGACTGGGCTAGGGGATATTGGTAAGGAATTAGAGGGGTTGGACCTTTTGCCAGTGTGAACCATCCAGGGCTCCATCTGAGATGAATTCCCACAGTTACTCCAGTTATTTTATTCCTTGGGTCCCAGGGCTTAGTCTTTCCCTTTTCAGTGCCAGAGGTTAAAAGTTTTCTTCCTAAGTATACCACCCTTATCTTAGTATCCTTGGGTACCAAGACATTTCATGAGGGTGAAGGGCTATCTTAGTTTGGGTGGCTGTCCCAAACTGGCTCTTAGCATGTGATGGGATGTAGTTTGAGTTGACTTCTATACTTCAGATACGAATGGGGAAAATCCATCTTTTTGACTTATTTCTTGTACAAATGATCTTTCTGGTTTGTAGTTTTTGTCAGTCAGTAGTTAGTCAATAAACATTTATTAAGCACCTACTATGTGTCAGGCACTGTGCAGAAGACTAGAAGTATAGAAGGAAAGGTAAAAGAAAGCCCCCTATCCTCAAAAAATTTCACAGTCTAGTGGAGGAGACAGCATGCAGACAACTATATATACATAAGTTATATACAGGATTAACTAGAAATATCAACAGAGGAAAGACACTAGAATTCAGAGGGATTGGTATAGGCTTCCTATGGAAGATTAGATTTTAGTCGAAACTTGAAGGAATCCAAGAGGTGCAGATGAGGAGGGAGATTATTTTCAGGAATAGCCAGTGAAAGTTTCCCAGAGTTGAGAGATGGGTTGTCTTGTTTGGGGAACAGCAAAGAGGCCAGTGTCACTAGATTGGAGGACATGATGGGGTATGAGGTGTAAGAAGACTGGAAAGGTAAAGGTTTGGGGAAGGTTAGGACAGTCTTTGAATGCCAAACAAAGGATTTTATGTTGGCTTCTAAAGGTGATAGGAAGCCACTGTAGTTTATTGAGTAGGGGGTGACAAGGACAGACCTACACAAACCTTTGCAACTGAGTGAAAGATGGAGAGACTTGATGTGTGCAGACCCACCAGCAGGCTATTGCAGTATTCTAGGTTTGAGGAGATAAGGGCCTACACTAGGGTGGTGGTTGAGTGCCAGAGGAGAGAAGGAGGCATATTTGAGAGATGTTACAAAGGTGAATTGACAGTTATTGTAAAGAGATTGGATAGGAGGGGTAAAATGATGAAGAGTTAAGGCTAAGCCCTAGGTTGCAAGACTAGGGGACTAGGAAGATGGTGTTGCCTTTTATTATAGTAATTGAGAAGGTTTACGAGGATAGATGATTTCAATTGTAGACATTTAAATTTAAAATGTTTACAGGACATCCATTTTGAGATGTCTGAAAGGCAGTTGGAGCTGTGAGACTGGAGGTCAGGGAAGGATAAGTAGATCTGAGAATCATCAGTATAAAGATGATAATTGAGTACATGGGAGCTGATGAGATCACCAAGTGAAATAGTATAGAGGGAGAAGAGGAGGAGAATACCCAGGACAGAGCCCTGTATGGCACCCATGGTTAACAGGTGTGACCTGGATGGAGAACCAGCAGAAGAGGCTGAGGAGTGGGCAGACAGATAGGAGTGCCAGAAGAGAGTGGTGTCATGAAAACCTAGAGCATCAAGGAGAAGAGGTTGACCAACAGTGTCACAGGCTGCAGAGAGGTCTAAAAGGATGAGGACTGAGGAAAAGCATTAGATTTGGCAACTAAGAGATCACTGGTAATGGGAGAGGGCAGTTGGTTGATTGATGGAGGTATATTTGCAGGCAATGATAGAGAGAGAATGACCCTTAGTGAGAGAGTAGGAGTAACAGAGGAAGCATCTTCCAGGGATGAGATGGAATGGGATCACTTGTGTAAATAGAAAGATTAGCTTTGGCATGGCTGTCTTGTTAGGCAGAAGTGAAGGAGGATAATGACAGAAGACATCTGGGTGATGTGAAATAAAGAAAAGATAATGGCCCAAAACTTAGTCTTGGTCATGTTGATGTACATAGGGCATTTATCAGCAAATGTAGTTGTGCCTGTAAAACCAGCTATGATTCATAATGTGTAGATAATAAATAATATAGTAGGACAGATTGATTTGTACTAATTAGAAAGGAGATTTGAATTAGTAAATTAAGTTTGAATAATAGATTTTTTCTTAAAAGAAACACAGTTCTATTATTTCTAAAGACATGTGAAAACCAGAATTAGGCTAATAAATGGTGACCTCCCAGAGGTGACTATATAAGATTGATTTGTAATTAGTATATTCTTTTTGGAGGGTACTGAAAAGAACACTGAAAATTGCAGACAGAAGGTCTGGCCTTGGTTCTGGTGCTGACATTTAAGTGATGTTACCTTGAGCAATTCTTCTAGTCCTCTGAGACTGGACTTCATGGGCTTATTGTGGGGAAAGCACTTTTCAGTCAGTCGAGGGCTTGGTAATCACTCTTTCTGTATAATGGCTTCTGGTGCTGCTGAGTGTCCAACACCGTTTGAAAACTGTGAGTGCCTGTAAGCGGCTTTTAATATGTTTCTTGAATCCCACTTTTCTATGATCCTTATAAATATGTGTGAGCAAGCCCTGTCTTTACAGATAAAGTAATGATGAATAGTCCCTGAATCAATTATCACAAACTAAAAACCAGTGTGGTTTAAGTTAATGATGGTTTACTTTGTCTGTAATGATGCAGGCAGTCTATACAATCATACATCATTTATTTGATTTTTCACGTGCATTATGGGAAAAGAACAGCAGTAATCATTATAGCTAGTCGTTCTGTAGCAGCTACTAAGTACCAGATACTGTGCTAAGGACTGTACAAGTACTGCCTCCTTTGATCCCCACAGCAAGTCTGGAGGTTAGGTATTATTGTTGTCTTTATTTTACATCTGAGGAAACTGAGACAGAGTCCTGTCCAGGGTCGCACAGCTAGTAAATACCTGAAGCTGAATTTGAACTCTTCTTTCTGACTCCAAGCCCAGCACTGTCTTCACTGTGCCTTCTAGCTGTTCTGTTTGGACTTCTCTTCCAGTGTGCTTACATTCTCAGTACTGAACACAGTGCTTTACACATTGGAGGGGCTTAATAATTAATTTATTTGAAATAAACATACAAAGAAGGCAAATGAATATTGGGTAACTTTGTTTATCTGTTTGTAGAGGGAAAGAATTTTTGCATGAAAACTTTGCTTTGAGTAATAGAAAATAAATGATCATGTTTTTTCTTCCTGTACCACTTTTCTCATCTTCAAGCTTTGAAACAGCCCTCTGATTATGAGACCCTACATAGACCCTTAGCATCGAAAGGGACCTTCTTAGATCACTTACACTGACTTCATTTTGCAGATGAGGAGATTGAGGCCTAAAGTGGTCAAGTGATTTGTCTAACATCACAGAATATCAAAGTGGGATGGAGTCTCAGAGGTCATCATGTGGCTAGTAAGGGGTAGACTTTGGACTAGCCCCAGCTCTTTTGGCTTCCAAGTCCCTTCTGCTCCACCATATTGAACACCATGGTGCAAGAGAATCTTCGCTGTAATCCTCAGTCTAACCATATTTAATTTGCTTACAGATATTAGGTGCTTATTATATGCAAGACTTCGTACTGGACCCTGGGGCTACAGATAACTCAGGTTGTACTTTCAAGGAGTTTATATTCTGGTTTTTGCTATCAGAAGGATAATAAATATTTTATAGCTTTCTGCACCTTTAATGCCTCTCTACAGTAATATGTAACCTTTTTTTCCTTAAGCAAAAACTTAGATGTCCATATGCGGTCCGTGTCTGGACTTCCAAACTGTACCATATACGTTGTGGAGCCTGGATTTTTAGGTATTAGTTATTGTGAAAGCTGAAAAGCATTCAGCTTCAATTTCTTTAGTTTTCTAATCAGTTAAATGAGGGCATTAGAAAATATCCACAGGAGAATTGAGGGCCGTTTTGTTAGCTGACATGTAAAACTCATTTCAGACCCAGTTTTACTTTGACATTTTCTCACCTTGTTTATTTCCACTGATTGTCATCAGCTGGAAGAAAAAATCTTGAAATAGGTTGTGAGGAACTTAGAAGAAAAGAGTCATGTAATATGAAGCTTCCTTCTCTCTTGGGTTTGGGTCAGATACCTCATTCAGGAAGGGACAGAAGGCTGCGTTCACGGCAGGAAAAAAGAAATCCCACGTGTCCTGTAAGTCCAGTGGAACAATAGGTCCAGCTCCAAGAGCTGAAACTTGGCCAGATCCATCACCAGTGGGAGCTACAAGCATAGTTCATGATTTTGTTTTTTGCACCAACACCAGTGTGACTGTTACTTTGGAGGCAAGCATTCAGTTACGTTGACCAAAACTATACAGTTTGAAGGGAAGAGCCAAGTCTACTTAGGAAACCATCTCCACAGCACAAAACTAGCCAGGCTGTTTGTAGGAGTTCATCATTTTGTTTTATATTACCTGGCAGAAAAACACACTCTTAACATGCTGGGGCTTGGTTTTTATACAGGTTTCACTGTCCAACCTGGAGATCGATGGAGTCTGGAAGTGGGGCAGACCTATATTATTACAGTCGAAGTGTATGATAAAAGTAGTACCAAGATCTATGTTTCTGATGTGAGTGTGTCTATGGGAAGTTCTAAATATTTAGGTAGCCTTTTTCTGCTTTATCTGAGAAAGGATGGATAAAAAAAGGTCTCCACCTATATCACTATCCTTATTAAGTTTATTCTTATATCAATAGCACAACCTTCTGTGATGCAAGCTGGTAGTAGTTTTCAATTTTGAAATACTCAAATCCTTCAAGGATAATGACCAAGAAGTCAAATTACATAGTTTAGTCATAATAAATGTTGCTTTAGAATAGGATTTCAGGAACATCCCCACTGATGAAACTTGGGAGATGCGGCTCCCTTTGTCAAATTTCTAACCTGTACCTCTCCAGAGGGCAGTAGAGGTGGCAGTGGAATCACTAGATTAGAGATTGCAACATACGTAGCTTGTGGGAAGCTCTGTGCCCACTTAGCGATAGGTGGTATAGAACCTCAGAGCTGGAAGGCACGTGAGGGGTCACGGCATCCAACTTATTTGTTGTCTTCTCAGGGTCATAACAGCTATTTGTTAGTAGAGCTGAGGCCGTTTGCAAAATGGCACAAATCATGCTAATGGTGTCATTAGTCTTGTTTCTTATTCTTATTTACAATATTTTATAGGTGTGCCAAATACACCTGCCAGCTATTTGAGAGAACGGAGATTTTAAAAAATATTAACATCTAAAGAATCTTGATATGATTTCTTTATCCCCATGAATGCACAAAGCCTTTTTTCCCCCAGACGTTTTGGGATTAAGAGGGTTTTGGGAAGGGAACCTCTCTGTGATCTGTGTTTGCTATGTGCTGATTTTCAGAACCTCAGGATGATGCACCAGTTTCCACAGTCATACTTTGAAGAAGAGGAATCTACTGTCAATGGCTCTTATCATGTAGTCAGAATGCTTAAAGATGGTGTCACAGTAATAAAAGCCACCCTAACTTCAATCATTTATCAGGTAGGAATCAAAAGATTGTAGTATTAATAGCTGACATTGGTATGGTGCAAAGTGTGTGTGTGTGTGTCTCTGTGTGTACAGTCCTGATTTTACAGATAAGGAAATCCAAGGTAAAAGAGGCAAAGGTATTTGTCCATGGTCACAAAACTATTAAATATCAAAGTGGGATTTGAACTCAGCTCCCTCCTGACTTTAAGGCTCTTTCATTTGCAGTGCACTGCAATCATTCAACTTGGTTTTAGTATGTCAGTCAGTAAATATTAAGCACCTAAATACGCTTCAGGCAAGAGATAGTCCCTGCCCTCAAGAAATTCACAATCTAATGAAAGAAGACAACACATAAAACATAATAAAATAAGCTTAAATAAATAAACTTAAAATAATAAAATAAAGCTTAAAAGGGAGGATATCTGGTGTGGGAGTATGACGAAATCCTACAGCCATTTGGGAAATGATGAGATGGCTGCCCTGGGCAGCTTGTGGGAGGGGCTCTCCAATGTCCACTCTTTCCAGTCTGAGGCGTATTAACCTGTGGTAGGTAGGCATCATCTGTTCTAAGGCACTTTAACAACTTTAAAGTGCTGTATAAATATTAACTATTACTATTATTATTGATATTATTGCAATTTTCACCACTGAACTATTGAAGCACAATACCTTGGGAGTTATAAAACTAGGTCTTATTGAATCCTAGAGATTAGAGGAGAGTCATAGGATCAGAGATTTAGAATTGGAACTTGACCTTAGGGGTCATTAAGTCCAACCCCTTCATCTTACACAAGAGAAAACTGAAACAAAACCCAATTCTGTACTTACTATCTTTGTGATCTAGGCTTGCTCTAGGTCATAGGGGTGGGAAATCTGCAGCATTGAGGCCACATGTGGCCTTCTAGATCCTCAAGTGCAGCCCTTTGACTTAATTAAAACTTCACAGAATAAATCCCCTTAACGAAAGGATTTGTTCTGTAAAATTTGGACTAAGTCAAAAGGCTGCCCCCAAGGACCTAGAAGGCCATAGGTGACCTTGAGGCTACGGGTTCCCCACCTCTGCAGTCTAGAATATGTAGAACTGAGATTTGGTCCTCTGCTTCCAGATCCAGTTGTTTTTTTACCCCCTTACTGGTCACATTGTCTCTATCCTACCCTGATATCTCTTGAAATTGTTCATAGTGTAATTTCCTTGTTATTTTAGAAAGGAACCAGACTAATTCTGTTGAAGTACTTCCTTAACTTGCTTGCTATAATCTCCTTGTTTATATTCATTAAAACCTAGTAGTAAGAAAAAGAAAATCCATGAATAACTGAGTAGCCGTCTTGGGGAACCTGAGTCTTCAATCAGTTGTAAATTCAGTTTAGATTAGTTCTTTTTTTATGTAGACATATACTTTCATTGGTTCATAGGAAGCCCCCTGTGAGGAAACTCTTCATCGATGCAGCCTGCTATTCATAATAACAATTGCTCACATTTATATAGTACATGAAAGTTTATAAAACATTTTACACATCTCATTTGATCTTCACAACTACTCAGTAAGTAGGCACTATTAGAATCCTAATTTTACAGATGAGGGAACTGAGGCTTTTAGAGGGCAAGTTTCCCAGGGTCACATAGCTAGAAAGTATCTGAGGAAAGATTGGATTTCAGATCCCCTTGATTCCAAGACCATTACTCTACCCATTACCAACCAGCTGCTACATCTATAACTTATATTCATAGAGAGTTGCAGGAAACACTCAGAGGGTAAGTGACAGATACAGGACGTAGAAGCTCAAACCCAGGTCTTACTACCTCCAAGGCTAATATACTGTTCATCATAAGTGTCTCTCTAGGTTACCATTAATATATCCACTATTAAAAATTTTAAGGGTATTTAATTTTTGCTGACAAGGTACCTGGTACCATGGATGACTAATTGAGGTCAGTAGAATTGGGTGTTTGGTCCAAAAGTTCTGCCAAATATAGAAGAAAGATTTGGGATGTTGATTTAGGTGCCAAATGACTTAGAGTACAAAAATAAAGGAAATGCCCCACCTGCTATTACAAGATGCACACAGGTACCTGTCACTGTAGGCTCCATTTTTGCAATAGACAGTCATTTTCATTTTCTCAAGGTCAACAAAGTAATTTTATCAGGTCTCTGCTTAACCTTACCTGTGCCTGGCAGTGTAGCAGCTGAATTTTTTTTATTAGAATTTTTTTTTTGTCTGTTTCTGCCTTTTCTTTAGTCAAATTACTTTTTAAATCTAATTCAGTAACATTTTAAAGTGCCTAATGTGTACAGTGAGGTACAAAAATCAAACAAGACATGCATGGTCCTTACTCTTAAGGAATTTATAGTCTAGTAAAAATAGGGTCAACCAGCTTGTTAGTAAACAACTCTAGGTAGGACAGGGTAACCTGGATATTGAAACTTAGAGGATACAAACAATTTACAATAATGATTTTTATAAAATTCTGTAGTTTTAAAATTTGTGAATCTGCGTGTTGCCATAACTTCTTCCCACCCGCTAACAGCACAAAAACTTAGCACGTACTTAGTTACTTGATGGGCAAATTGTTAACCACACCCATGCATGAACCATGGTAAGTAATTCCCGCTTTTCAGATGAATTTTCCTAATTTTCCTTCATGTATTATATTCACATCAGGAATTGCAAAACTTAGGTGAGTATGTATTTTGAGCTCTTGACCTCAGCTGTAATATCCACTACTACTTACGTTTCTATTAGTTTAAGTAGTTTGTTGACTCTAAATGTAAATGTCTATCCTAGTAACAACCCTCATGTAACTTTCTACATTCTCTTGCAGAATGATGCTCTCCATTACTTAGAGGATCAAATTAGCCACCAGCAAGAAGTGAAGATTTACTTTCCAATTAAACTGACACCCACCTTTTTAGCATTTCCTCACCATCCCATGGAAATGATCTATCGCTACAAAGTGCAGGTATTATATACTGTTATTACCTAAGACATTACAAAAAGATGAAAGAATTCCTGCATTAACAGACATTATTGAAACTGCTTATTAAATCTAGAATTTTCTTGATTTCTCTAATATCCTAATCTGGCTCAGTTATTGACGCCTACTTAACTGTGCTCTTGGAAGGTATGACACATGATGACTTTTCTCCTATCTCATTGCCCCTTCTCCTTCTGCCCAAATCTCCTTTACCTTAATGTCAGACTATTCCTTTAATACATGTTTTTGTCTGTTCTGACTTTCAAAACTAAATATTGCCATTTTTTCCCTTTGAACATTATTCTTGATATCTAACTATTATCTAGCTATTTCTTTACTATAATCTCACAGCTCCTGAAAATCTCTAGGGATTATTTTCTTAATTTTATTTCACCAACCCACTTTTGCCCTTAATTATCACATAGGTTTATTCTTGAGATAATAGATTTTTTGAATATGTCTTCTTATAGGTAGAAGGTGGTAGTGGCAACTTTACCTGGACCTCTTCCAATGAAACAGTGGCAATGGTGACCATAAAGGGGGTAGTGACTGCCGGCCAAGTCAAGGGCCACAGTACTGTTCAGGCCAGAGATGTACAAAATCCCTTCCGTTATGGAGAAATAAAGGCAAGTCTGTCCCTTTCCCCATTTGCCCCTGAGTGACTCCTACCTGAGTTTAGACTTCCAGTTCCAAATATTACCTGACTAGAATTTTTTAGCATAGGCTTAAATTAATTTTTGGCTATACATTTTTTTTCAAAAAATTAGTTTTATTCCTGTTATTTTTTTGTTATTAATTACACAGCTCTGGGGCTATGAAGTAGGGCTTTAAGAACTATTGGTTGATTAGCTTTGGCCATTTATCCTTTGATGGATTTTTCTTATAAATTTATGTCAGTTCCTTATAGATTGTGAATGTTAGATTTTTATGTAATTCTCTGTGACATGTTTACCATAAAGATTAACTACTGAGAAAAATTTTCTCCTTTTCAGAATTAAAATAAAACTAATATTTCTTTTCTTTTTTAATTTTTTAAATTTAATTTAATTTTATTTTCAGCTCCAAATTCTCTCCTTCTTTCTTCCCCCACCCACTGAGAAGTCAAGAAAACAAAACTCATTACTATTATGTATAAACATACAAAAAATTTACACATTAGCCATGTTCCTCCTTCCCCTTCCAAAAAAAAGCACAATCGCAATAATATTTCATCACATTCATATGTCATAATTTCTTGTCGCTCCCCAGTTGAGTCTTTTAAATTCTTTGCCACTACAAAAAGAGTAATTATAAACATTTTTGCATATAGGGGTTCTTTTCCTCTTTCTTTAATCTCTTTGGGTATAGAACTAGTAGTGATATTGCTGGATCAAAGGTATATACTGTTTAATAGCTTTTTGAGCATAGTTCCAAATTGATTTTCAGAATGGTTGAACCAGTTCACAGCTCTACCACAATGCATTGATGTACCTGGTTTTCCCCCAATGCCTCTAGCATTTATTATTTTCCATTTTTGTTAACTTAGCCAGTCTGATGCATGTGAAGTGATACCTAGGTACCTCAAAGTTGTTTTAATTTGCATTTCTTTAATTATTAATAATTCAGAGAAATTTTTCCTGTGGTTTATGATAGCTTGAATTTCTTCTTCTGAAAACTTTCTGTTCACATCCTTTGGCCATTTAGCAATTGGGTAATAACTTATTCTTATAGATTTGACTCAGTTGCCTATATATCTTAGAAATGAAACCTGTATCAGAAAAAAACTTGCCACAATTTTCTTCTTCTAATTTCAATTGCATTGGTTTTATTTGTGCAAAAACTTTTTAGGTAATCAAAATTGTCCATTTTACCTTCTGTAAACCTCCCTAAAATTTGTTTGGCCATATACTCTTGCCCTAGCCATAAATCTGACAGGCAACTTCTTCTATGCTTCTTTAATAAATTCACTTATGATATCATTCTTCATATCTAAATCACATACCCATTTGGAGCTTGTCTTGGTGTCTGGTGTGAGATATTACTCTGTACCTTGTTTCTGCCAGACTATTTTCCAGTTTTCCCAACTGTCTTTTTAGATAGTGAGTTCTTTCCCTGGTAGCTAGGGATCTTTGGGTTTATCAAGCTGTGCTCATTTACTTCTGTGTGTTGTGTACCTGATCAGTTCCACCACCCAATCTATTTCTTACTTAGTACCAAATTGTTGTGATAATTATGACTTTGTAGTGTAGCTTGAGATCTTGAGGTCAGGTACTGCTAGGGCCCCTTCTTTCCCATTTCAAAAGATTTATTTCTGTGATATTCTTGACCTTTTGTCCCTCCAGGTGAATTTATTATTTTTGCTAGTTCTATAAAGTCTGCTTTTGGTAGTTTGACATGGCATGAATGAGTAAAATAATTTAGGTAGTGTTGTCATTTTGCTATATTGGCTTGGCCTACCCATGAAAAATGAATATTTATCAAATTGTTGAGATCTGCCTTTATTTGTGTAGAGTTATTATGTTTCCATGTGTCTGAGCTAGTAGTTGTCCAGGTAGTTTATACTGTTTATAGTTATTTCAAGTGAAATTTCTTTCTATCCCTTCCTGCTGGATTTTACAAAAATACTGATGATCTTCGTGGGTTTCTTTTACACAATTTTACTGAAGTTGTTAATTTTTTCAGTTAATTTTTTAGTTGATTCTCTAGGGTTCTTTGAATAAATCATTGTATCATTTGCAGGGAAATGATAGTTTTGTTTATTTTTTGCCTATTCTTCTTCCTTTAATTTATTTTATTTGTCTTATGGTGATAGATAGCTAGCACTTCTTGTACAGTATTAAATAGTAATGGTGATAATGGACATCATTGCTTCATGCCTGATCTTACTGAAAAAGCTTCAAACTTATCCTGTTACAGATAATGCTATCTCTTGGTTTAAGATAGACATGTCATTTTTAAGAAAATCTCCATTTATTCCTATGCTTTCTAATGTATTTTAACAGGAATAGAGGTTATAGTTTGTCAAAAAGCCTGTTGTGCATTTTTTGAAAAAAACACACGATTTTTGTTGTTTTTCTTATTAATATGGTCAATTGTATGTAAAGTTTATGTTTAATATTGAACCTCTGCATTCCTATTATAAATCCAGCCTGGTCATAATGCATGATTTTTGTGATATATTACTATTGTCTTCCTTGCTAATATTTTACATAAAATTTTGCATTAATATTCATTAAGGAAATTGGACTATAGTTTTCTTTCCCTGTTTTGGCTTTACCTGGTTTAGGTATCAAGACTATATTTGTATCATAGAAGGAATTTAGTAGGATCCCTTCTTTACCAATTTTTTTCAAATAGTTTATATAGTATATTGGGATTATTCTTTAAATGTTTGGTAGAATTCAGTTGTAAATCCATCCAATTATTTTTTTCCTTAGGGAGTTCATTTATGGATTCTTTAGTTTCTTTTTCTAAGATAAGGTTATCATTTTTTTTGGAGGGGGAAGGCAGGGCAATTGGGGTTAAGTGACCTGCCCAGGGTCACACAGCTAGTAAGTGTCAAGTGTCTGAATCCAGATTTGAACTCAGGTCTTCCTGACTCCAGGGCTTTATTCACTGTGCCATCTAGATGCCCTTGTTAAAATGGGATTATTTAAAGATTCTAGGTCCTGTTAGTCTGGACAATTTACATTTTTATGCATATTCATTCCTTTCATTTGGTTTGCTAGTTTTATTGGAATATAGTTGGACAAAATAGGTTTTTTTTTAAATAAAAGGGCTTTTCTTTATTCACTGGTTATTCATCTTTTTTCATTTTTTATTTTAATTTATTTTTGGTTTTCAACATTCTCTTCCATAAGATTCTGAGTTCTAAATTTTCTCCCACTCCCTTTTCCCCCTCCCCAAGACAACATGCAATCTGATATAGGCTCTACATATATATTCATATATTAAACATATTTTCACAGTAGTCATGTTGTGAAGAAGAATTAGAACCAGTTGGAGGAACCACCAGAAAGAAGAAACAAACGAAAAAGAGCAAATAGTCTGCTTCGATCTACATTCAGACTCCATAGTTCTTTTTCTGGATATGGATAGCCTTCTTCATCATGAGTCTTTCGTAGCTGTCTTAGACTCTTGCCTTGCTGAGAAGAGCTAAGTCTGTCAAAGTTAGACATTTAACAGTATGGCTGGTACTGTGTACAATGTTCTCTGGTTCTGTTCACTTCACTCAGCATCAGTTCACGTAAGTCTTTTCAGGTTTTTCTGAAGTCCGCCTGCTCATCATTTCTTATAGTATTCCTTTACATTCATATATACCATCTTTTTTCATTTTTGACACTGGTAATTTGGCTTTCTTTTTTAAAATCAAATTAGCCTAATGGCTTCTCTTTTATTGTTGTATATGTGTTTTAAACTCGCTCCTAAGTTTATTAATTCAGTGACTTTTTTTTTACTTTTTGTTTTGTTCATTTTGCTTTTGATTTTTGAGATTTCTGTTTTGATATTTAATTGAAGGTTTTCAGTATGTTGGTTTTCTAGTTCTTTTAGTTGCACATCCTGTTTATTGATTTGCTGTTTCTCTCTTTTATTGATGAAAGAGTTTAGAGATATAAATTTTCCCAGAATTGGGTGCTGGGCAGCAGGGCTGCCAGGTGGTACTATTCCTTCACCAAGCAGTGGTCCAGGGATTACCTAGGATCACTTTCTCCCCCATGCCACATCTCAACCTGTTTTCAGACCCTTTTTTCAGGCACTGGAATGCTCCATGCCATATATGCTCTTAGCCAGACTCTGTCCGCAATGTTTTATTTTTGATGAGGTTGAAATAATACCATCCTAGCAGATGAAAACCATAGTGATAAATTAAGTTGCAATCCTATTTAAATTTTTCTTGATGTATGTATGTGATTCTTCTAGACTTAACATTGATTTTTCTGTAGGAAAATGATCCTGTCACATGCCTTACATATGCAGTAACAGTGGGTATCTCTTTAACTTTCCCTCTTAGGGAGATCCAAACATGAGCCATAACTTTTACTGTAATTAACATAGTCTGGAATGCCAGAGCTGGGTTTTTTTGGCAAGCCATTGAGTTCAAGAATAAGCCTAATCCCCTTCTATTAGAGGTCCCCATCCATGAACCTTTACAAATTGGAATGGCTGGATACAGGACAAGACAGTATGAATTGCTAGCTCCCATGAGCCCTTGGTGAGTGGTGCCTCTACACTAGGTATAGGTGTATTCAAGATGCATACAAAATAAATACAAGGTAACCTTAAAGGGGAAGACACTAGCAATTAAATACTTAAGGAAAAGCCTCCTTCAGAGCTTGGTGCCTGGGTTAGACAGTATGTTAGGTACAGGACAAGATGTTGTTTTTCCTTCACAAAATCAGTGTGAAAGCTAGAAGATTTATAACATACATTAATAGAATGATTTAAATAGGATTCAATAATTGATCCCTTTGGTTTGTTCTCTGATTGGGAAAATCAAGAAAGAGTCTCTGGAAAAATTCAGAGTCAAAGTTATTGTTTGGAGATAGGCTTGCTAATTCATTGGTAGGCGAGCCTGTTAAATGGTTCAACCATTCTGGAAAAGAGTTTGGAATTATTCAATAAACATTTAAAAAGTTATGTAGTACCTGGCGGCACCTCTCCCCAAGGTTGCAAGGAAACATACCAGAGAATTACTACTTATGGTTTAAAGTACTCTGCAGTTTTCATCCCATGAAACCATAAGTCATAATTCCCCCATCTAATAGCCAGAAGATGCAAGCTTTTGAAAGCAAAAACTATTAATGAAATATCTTAGGGGGACAAGGAGCAACAAAACTTTTTCCTCATAAACTTGGGGTGGCCTTTCCTACAAATACATCATCAGTGAGAAGAGAAGAAATAGGGGAACTTGTAAGGAGGAATAACTCCGCCCTTTGACACTGGGACTATGGCTGTCTTCTTACAGTGTCATAGTGCTATTCTATTTGTATGTGCTCCTTGCTATCCTCATTATCCCTGCCAGACATCACTGTGCTGTATACTGCCAATCAGCAAGCATTAACTAGTACCTACTATGTGCCAGCCACTGGGCTAAGCACCAGAGATACAAAGAAAGGCAAAAAAATAAAACAGTGGCTGCCCCCAAGGAGCTCACAGTCTGATAGGGAGGATGGAACAACTTTGTACAAACTAGATACATATGGAACAAATTGGAGGTAATAAATGAGGAAAGGCACTACATTAAGGGGGATCAGGAAAGGCTTCTTGCAGAAGGTGGGATTTTAACTGGGACTTGGAGGAAGGTAGAGAAGCAGAGAGAAGAGAGAGAATTCCAGGCATGAGGACAGTCAGTGAAAGATATATCAATGTCTTGTGCATGAAACAATTAAGGAGGCCAGTGTCACTGGATCACAAAGTATTTATGGTAAAATATATTTAATAAGGAAGTTTTAATAAGGTAAGTTTTTAAGCAGGTTTTTAAGAGGCAGCTAGGTGGCTCAGTGGATAGAGCGCTGGGCCTGGAGTCTGGAAGACCCAAATTCAAATTTGGCCTCAGACACTCACTAGCTTTTTGGCCCTAGGCAAGCGACTTAACCTCTGGTTACCTTAAGACCACTGGAGAAGGAAATGGCAAACCACTCCATTACTGTTGCCAAGAAAACCCATACAAGGGTACAAAGAGTCAGATTCAACTGAGAAACAACAGAACAACAGGTTTAATAAGAATGGCACAGGAGGAGAGGACCAGTGTATAAAGGATTGTAAATGCTACCAGCTGCTCCTCTTCGTTTCAACTCTGCCATTACCTCATCTTGCCCCTTTCTTCTTACCCCCATCCCCTTTTCAGCTTCCTTTTGTGTATTGTCTTCCCTCATTAGATTGTAAGCTCCTTGAGGGTAGGGGCTTGTTTTCTTTTACTTCTTTGTATCTCCAGCACTTAATACAGTATCTGGCACGTAGCAGGTGCTTAATAAATGTTTGTCATATTATGTTGTATCATAGCTGGAGGAATATTCAGTATTCATTGCTGGACCTTTCCAATATAATAAAAATGACAGTAGTTCTTGTTCAGTCTTTCAATCACGTTCAGCTCTTGGTGACCCCATAGACTATAGCACACCTACACTATCTCTTGAAGTCTGTCCAAACTCATGTTCGTTGCTTCCATGATATTATCTATCCATTTTATTCTCCATTTGCTTTCGATCTTTACCAACCTCAGAATCTTTTCTAGTGAGTCTTGTCTTCTCATTATGTAGCTAGATAATTTAAGCTTCATTTTCAGTATTTGTCCTTCCAAAGAATAATCTGAACTAATTTCTTTAAGTATTTGATCTCCTTGCTGTACCAAGGAGTCTCAGAAACCTTCTCTAGCACCACAATCCGAAAGCTTCAGTTCTTTCGTTCTCAGTGTTCCTTAGACTCCCAACTCTCACAGCAGTACATTACGAATGGAAAAGCCATGGCTTTGATAATACGGACCTTTGTTGGCAAGATGATACCTCTGTTTTTTAGTATGCTATCCAGATTTGTCATAGCTTTCTTTCCAGGGAGCTACAGTTGTCATTTACAGTGATCTTTGAGCCCAAGGATATAAAATCTGATGCTGCTTCCATTTCTTCTCCCTCTATTTGTCAGAAATTGATGGGACCATTTGCCATGACTTTAGGTTTTTGGGGTTTTTTTTCATGTTAAGCTTCAAGCCAGCTTTTACATTCTCCTCTTTCACCCTCATTAATTCTTTACTTTATGCCATCAGAGTGATATCATTAATATTTCTCCCATGAACATTAATTTCAGCTTTTGATTCATCAGATAATATACAACCTTGATATACTCCTTTCCCAATCTTAAACCAGTCTGTTTTTTCATGTTTGGTTCCAACTGTTGCTTCTTAACCCACATACAGGTTCCTCAGGAGACAAGTAAGATGATCCTGCATTTCCATTTCTTTGAGTACTTGCCACATTTTGCTGTGATTCACATGGTCAAAGGCTTTAGTGTAGTTGAAGCAGAAGTAGATTTTTTTTTTTTCTGAAACTCTTGTTTTTGGCAGTTTAGTTCCTCGGTGTCTTCAAAAATCAGCCTGCGTTTCTGGTAATTCTTAGTTTATATATTGCTGAAACCTAACTTGCAGAATCTTAAGCATAACCTTGTTAGTGTGTGAAATGATTGCAATTGTTAGGTAATTTGAATATTCTTTGGTATTTCCTTTCTTTGGAATTGGGATATAATCTGATCTTTGCCAATCCAGTGGCCACTGTTGATTTTTGCAAATTTTTTGGCATATTGAGCCCAGTATTTTAACAGCATCATCTTTTAGGATTTTAAATAGCTCAGCTGCAATTCTGTCACCTTTACTAGCCTTACTGTTAACAGCGCTTCCTGGTTGATTTCATTTGATAGCATGTGTTGCTTGAGATAGTAACCACACCAATGTGGTCATCAGTATTGTTAAGTTCTTTTTTATATAGTTCTTCTATGTATTCTTGCCACTTTTCTTAATCTCTTCTACTTCTGTCAAGTCCCTACCGTTTTTGTCTTTTATCATGCCCATTTTTGCATGAAACATTTGTCAGATATCTCTAATTTCCTTGAAGAGGTTTTTTTTTTTTGTCTTTCCCATTCTGTTGTTATCTTCTATTTCTTTGCATTTCTCATTTAAGAAAACTTTATTTCTCCTTGCTATTCTCTGGAATTTTGCATTCATTTGGGTATATCTTTCCCTTTCTTCTTTACTTTTCTCTTTTGTTATTTCCTCAGCTATTTGTAAAGCTTTATAAAACAACCATTTTGCTTTATTGGTCTTCTTTTTCTTTGTTTTTTGTTGCAGCCTCCTGTACAGTATTGTGAACCTCTGTCCACAGTTCTTCGTGTACTCTGCCAGTTCTAAACCCTTAAATCTATTCATCATTTCCACTTTATACTCATGAGGAATTTCATTTAGGTCATACCTATACTGTCTGATGGTTTTCCCTGCTTTCTTCAATTTAAGTTTGAATTTTGCAATAAGAAGCTCATGATCTGAGCCACAGTCAGCTCCTGGTCTTGTTTTAACTAACTGTGTAGAGCTTCTCCACCTTTAGCTTCAAAGTATAGAATCAGTGTGATTTCTGTATTGACAATCTAGTGATGCCCATGTGTAGAGTCAGTTACCTTTTAGGTCACTGAGTGTTTGCTATGACTAATGAGTTATCTTGACAAAAAATGTATTATAAAATTCAGTTGGAAAAATAAAATATCTAGAATATCAAAAGAAATGATGGAAAGAGAAAGAGACAAAGGAGGAATAGCATTTTCAGACCTCAAACTATATTATAAAACAACAGTCATCACAATCACCACATGAATACAAAGAAGTATGGAAAGATCTATATGAACTAATGTTAATAAAGTAAGCCAAACCAAGAAAAATAATATTTATAATAACTCTAAGAATGTAAACATAAAGAACCACACACCAATCAAAAATGAATGTTGTAAAATTACAAGGAATAAGCATAACTCCAAAGAAGATATATGAGAAAACACCCCCACTTTACCTTGTATGGAGGGAGGAGGATCACATGTGTAGTATAGCGCTCATATTTTCAGATTTTTTAAATGCATTAATTAGTTAATGCTGATTTTCTTCTGTTTTGTTTTTAAAAATATTATGTGTGAATTGGGATGGCTCTATGGGAAGTGTAGGGAGAAAGATGCTGTAAAGAATTATGATTGGTTAAAAATAGATATCACAACTTATTAAAAATACAGATTTAGTAGATGAAATCTAATCAAGTGGAAGTGGAATGAAGCATGTGCCATTTCCATCAACCCATCAGGAATGGCTCTGAAAGTATTTTCAGTGAGACTGCTAAAAACTAGCTTACACCTTAATATGGTTAATCAGTGATGTAAAGAAATTATTTTCTCTCCCAGTGTAATAGTCTGCAGAATATCAATATAAAAAAATAATTGCAGAATAGAAGCTTGTCTTTTGACTTTCTATCAGAACCCCGTCAAATAAAAAGATTCTGACCCGTCCCGCAGGTCAACAATCGTGGGTCAGGGACGCTGGAGAGTGCCGGGGGAGCTGGGCTCGAGGGGGACCCGGAGGACCTTAGAAGGCCACGTGGTCCGGGAACAGGATCACGGAGAGGAAGGAGACATGACTCGTTGCTGGTGTAGGAATGTCTCACTTTATTAAGTCCAGCGGGGGTTTATATAAACAATTACTACAAGGTCATATCCTGGGGGTGGAGTTTTTCATCTCATTGGTGTGAGCCCTTCCAAACCAAACCAAAAAAGGGCACGATTCCCTATTCCAGGTCGTATTCCCTTCTGGTTGGTTGGTGGCTGCTTAGTCTCAGACCAGGAAGTCTTTCTAGTGCTGGACTGGCAGAGCCACGTGGGCAGGTCAGGACTTCCTAGTACTCTCTTCCCCCCAGGAAGGGCCCCGGTCCATTGTGCCCTTAACAACTAAGAAGAGGGGAAGATAGTAGCCGACAATTCAGTCTCCAGTCTCCAACATGTCCCCCGTTTTTATTTAAAAAGGGGAGGTGGCTGGCCTGTCTTAGGCTATGTGGCCTGACTCCATGCCTGGTACCGAAAGTGGGCAGGGCCCCTGTCTTAGGCTATGTGGGTGGCCCCCACCTCCAGTATTTCTGGTAGGTGGACCCACGATAATCCCGTCATTGGGTACCTCTGCAGCCAATGGCATGATTTTCCAGGTCATGGGGCCACAATATTCCCGTCATTGGCGCAGTCCACAGCTTCTCTGTCGGGAGCATAATGGAGGAGACTCATAAAAATCAGAGTAAGGGTAAAGTATCAATAACACACGCAAAGGATAATGGGAGCTAGGATGCTCAAGGATGGGGAAAGCAGGGGAGGGGTTGGTGGGCTGTTCAGCAAGGGGAGTAGAGTCTCTTCTTCCACCTCCGGTACCAGGGTTCTTTAAGGAGATCTTCTGTAAACTGAAGCCGGTTATCTGGGGGCTCAGGGGCGTCATGTTCCTGCAGCCTGCTGTAAAATATATGTCTCTTCCGGTCAATAGCTGAGTCTACCTGAGATTTAACAAGGGTGGTTAGTTTGTTAAAGGCCCAAGGGCCGAAAGAAATGAGTAGGAGAAGGCCTAGGAGTGGTCCAAGAAGGCTAGGAAGGAGTGTAGAAAGCCACGGGGAGGCGGAGAACCAATTCTTATACCAGGATTCTTGTTGTTCCCTCTCTTTTTTTCTTTTTTCTAAGCTCTCTCTGACCTTACTCAAGCTGTTTTCCACAAGTCCTAGCCTATCTGAGTAAAAGCAGCACTCTTCTTTTAGGGCTGCGCACAGACCTCCTTGTTGTAGGAAGAGGAGGTCCAAACCTCTTCTGTTTTGTAACACAACTTCCGCCAGAGATGCTACTGAGTCTTTGAGGTGCTGTAATCCTGTCTGTAGCTCCTCTAAATCCTTATCTATAGCTGCACTAAGCTGTGCTATCTGTTTATCATTTTGAACGAGGGAGGCAATACCGGTACCCGTCCCTACAGCTCCTAGACCCAAAAGGACGGTTAACGTTAATGCAGCCAGTGGTTCTCTTTTTGCTCTATGGGAGCTTTCTCTCCCTCGTTGCCAGATATTTAGGAAGTCATCATTAGGGTAAAAAGTGACATGAGGGAACAAAACTACCAATACACAGTAATCACGGGAGCTGATGAACTTAGAGATAACTAGAAAGGTGGTAAGGCCGGAGGAACAGGCAAAATAGTGGCCAGTAGGCGCAGAAGCATAAGTATGATGCTCAGAGATGGTTACAGTCTGATTGCATATAGCCTCAAGCTGAAAAGGGGGGAGCATGTTGGGGCCCAAAATGCAGGTGCCAATGCCAGTAATTACGCTAAGTGTCAGGCCTTGTTTTTTGTCGTTACCCCACCTAAGTTGTGAAATCTCTGATGTATAGTTGGGTGCACCGAACTGAGCCATGCCTTCATAAAAGGGGGGAGCGGAGGAGTAGCAGACCCAGCATCCTTCAATGAATGATACGTTTAGAGTGTGTAGGGTTTGTATGGAGGCATTAACCAGATTTAGAATCATGGAGGCAGGCGGTGATGGTCCGCGGAGTATAGTAGGGCGGAAAAGAGTGGTGTTGGAGAGAAAGGGGATCGCAGTGGAGGGATGAGGTTTATTTTTCAACGCTGAGTTGTGAAGTGAATAGTTGGGTCTCATTTCTCTATTCGGGCCTACGGCTACGGGAGGAGAAACAGGAGGAGTCTTTAGAAGTTTGAGGGAGAAGGTGAGGCCCCAGTCAGAGCCAGTTTTGTACAACCTCAGTCCCCAAGAGACACCTTTCGCCCAATCAGAATATTTTTTGCCAGATTCAGTAAAGTCAATCTTGAGTGGGTTGCACCAAGTGGAACACTCAGACGGGGGGGCGGAAGCCAAACGCATGAGGGTCCGAGCGTTCATAATTTGCTTTAACAGTTATCAGGTCCCAGGAAGAACTGGGAGACCAGTAAGTATCCCCTGTTGTTTCACACCCCCATGATTTACAGAAATAATCAGTGGAGGAACCACAGGAATCAGACCAGCTTCGGGGTCGGTGTTTTGAGCCGGGGCAGACGTATAGTGGATATTGTCTTAAAACGCTTCTGCGATAAGTTGACAAACAACCTCCTTCGGTACGTGGAGACTCGGGAACCCCCCGACCCAGGTGTGGGGGAGTGAGGGGGGCAGTAGAGCTAAAATGTTCAGCAACATCCCACCCTTCCTGACCTTGCGCCAGTCTGCAGAGATCCGGGCTTAAAGTAGGCCAAGGAATGTCATGAGTGATTTGTGACTTTCTCCAAACCACATCTCCCCACGAACTCTGAACTATCCAGGTGTAGTTAAAAAGTTGATATTGGGAGGAGAATGCAGGGGAGATCAACAGGGGGAGGATAAAGTGGGCGAGTCTCATGGTGGGTGTCTCCCGTGGAGAGGGGGATACGTTACCACGCGTTCCTCTTTGCGGTATCTGTTACGAGCACCTGAAAAAGAGCAGAGGGATTCCTTCTCAGGGTTTTTCCCTGGGCTGGTTGATAATTTTAACCAGGCGTTCAGGCAACCATCTGGCATTTTGTGCACTAAGGTCATAGATGCATGCATGCCCTTTGCCCCAGATTAGGACAGGATCAGGACCGTGCCATTGATTTGTAAGTGGGTCCTTCCATTTTACTTGGGCATAATTATTGGCTGTAGTAGGATGCCAGAGGCGATCTGCTGCGGATTTGCCACGAGTGTCCAGTGTAAGAAAATTTAGGACAAAGAGTGCATGATTTAGGAGGGTTCTATGGTTATTGGCTCGTGTATATAATATTTCTAATCCCGATTGTAATTTGGACACCGTTCTTTTCAGTGTCTGATGGGCTCTTTCGACAATACCTTGTCCCTGGGGGTTATATGGGATACCTGTGATATGCTTGATGTTCATGTGTGCGCAAAACTGTTTAAAGGATGTACTAGTATACCCTGGTCCGTTATCAGTTTTTAGAATTTTTGGTCTAGGGCCAATTGTCAAGGAGGCCATAATGTGATTAATGACATGTTTGGTGGCCTCCCCTGTTTGTAGGGTGGCAATGAGAAAGCCACTGAAGGTATCAATAGAAACATGGATGTATTTTAGTTTACCAAAGGGTGTGAAATGTGTGACATCCATTTGCCATAATTCTCCAGGGATCAGGCCTCGGGGATTAACTCCAAGGTGTGGTTCAGGAAGGTGAACGAGACATCCAGGACACTGTTTCACAATTTGTCTGGCTTGTTCTCTGGTGATTTTACAAAGTTGGGCTAGGCTGTGTGCATTAAGGTGATGTAATTCATGGGCTTTAGTGGCAGCCTCAAAAGGAGTGGATCGCAGCATTGTGGAAAACAAGGCATATTTAGTGGCTGCATCTACAGTGCTATTTCCTTCAGCTAGAGGGCCAGGAAGGTCAGAATGCGCCCTAATGTGGCAAATGAAGAAAGGATGGCTTCTATTTCGTATCAGTTTTTGGATTTCAAAGAACATTGAGAAGGCATTAGTAGAGGGCTTAATATAGGGGACAGTCTCAAGTTCAGGAACCGAATTGGCTATGTAAGCGCTGTCAGTGTATATGTTCATTGGGTCAGAGATATGTTCAAAAACCCAAAGTATGGCCGCAAGCTCTACCAATTGTGCAGATTTATAAGGAGTGTGAAAGGACGTTACTACAGAGTCTACGGATATAGCGGCAGTGCCTGAGGATGAGCCATCAGTGAAAACTAGTCGAGCTTCTTGTATGGGCTCTATTTTTGTGATTCTGGGGAAGGTTACCGGATTATCCTTGAGAAACTGGATTAGCTTATCATTTGGGTAATGGTTATCTAAAGTTCCCTGAAAAGATATGGAAGAAACAGCCCAGGTGTCATCGTTCTGTTGTAGCCATGATATTTGGGTGGAAGTATAAGGGCAAACAATATGATCAGGTTCCTTTCCAAATAGTTTAATAGAGAGTGATCTGCCTTCCTGAAGAAGAGATGCGGTTAGAGAGATATAGGTGGATAGTACCTTGGTGGGTGTTGCAGGGCCATGAATCCAATATAAGGGCAATTCTTGCCAAAGCAGACCCGTGGGGGAAAATGTTGTTGAGAAAATTAGAAACCAGAGTTTCTTTCGGGGGTTGTAGTATCCTATTTTTTGAACAGAAATGGCATGATTTATCTTTTGTAGTGCTAACTCCCCCTCTTTTGATAAGGCACGCGGAGAAGCTGGATTAGAATCACCTCTAAGGGTGTCAAAGAGAGGCTTCAGATCACCAGTGGTGATTTTTAAGTAGGGTCTGAGCCAATTAATATCTCCCAGGAGCTTCTGAAAATCATTGAGGGTTTGCAAGTGACTTGTCCTAATCTGTGCCTTTTGAGTAATGATCTGGGAAGAATGAAGTTCAAAACCGAGAAAAAAGAAGGGGGAGGCTAGCTGGACTTTATCAGGGGAAACATGTAATCCTCTCTCTTGTAATGCATCGACAAGAAGAGAAGTCACCTGTAAGAGCTCTGGTTCTGAGGGGCCAGCAAGCAAAACATCATCCATGTAATGAATGATATAAAGATGTGGGTATTGCATGCGAAAAGGGTCAATT
The DNA here is from genome assembly GCA_023548195.1 of Bettongia penicillata ogilbyi. NCBI lineage: Eukaryota > Metazoa > Chordata > Mammalia > Diprotodontia > Potoroidae > Bettongia > Bettongia penicillata. The sequence goes on along the minus strand of JAJHZJ010000850.1, from coordinate 252,215 downwards.
GTTTGAGCAACGTATTTTTGGCAAAGTGTAGGACTATTGGCCATACCCTGAGGGAGGACTTTCCAATGGAAACGTGGGGAGGGTCCTACACAATTAGTTATGGGAATGGAAAAGGCAAACCTTTTAGCATCATCGGGATGAAGGGGAATGGAGAAAAAGCAATCTTTAAGGTCAATCACCACCTTTTGAAACTTCGCAGGAATAGCAACAGGCGCGGGAAGGCCAGGCTGCAGGGAGCCCATTGGAACCATTGTTCTATTGACTGCTCGGAGGTCGTGGAGTAGTCTCCAAGCTCCGGATTTTTTCTTTATTACAAAAAATAGGGGTGTTCCAAGGTGAGTTTGAAGGCTCTATATGGCCAGCATCCAACTGTTGCTGTACTAACATTAAGGCAGCCTCTAATTTTTCTCTAGGGAGGGGCCACTGGTCGATCCAGACGGGTGTATCAGATTTCCAGGTGATTTTGTCCGCCTGTAGGCTGGGAGGACCAGTGGCCCTTAGAAAAAATGCTTATAGCTATTGTTTGAAAGGCCAAGGCTCGAACGACCGGGGTGTGGCTGTAGCTGCGGCGGTTGGGTGAGGCCTTGTTTGTTTTTTTCCCAGTCCCTGACGAGGTAGGAAGCCTTGGTTCAACATAACAATTGAGGCTGGGACTGCACATAATGATCCCCATTTGAGCTAGAATGTCTCTTCCCCACAAGTTAACGGGTAAATTAGGGACAACAAAAGGCCTAACAGTTCCCTTATTACCTTCCTGATCTTCCCATTGTAAAAGTTGAGAGGACTGCATAGTGTTGGAACTCTGCCCAATGCCTTGTAGGTGGGTTAATGAAGGTTGCAGCGGCCAAGAAGACGGCCAGTGGGCTTCTGAGATAACAGTGGAATCAGCCCCAGAGTCAAGGAGGCCGAGAAAGGTTTTTCCCTGTATTTTAAGGGATAGAGTAGGCCTCTCTTGGGAGAGAGCTTGTGCCCAGTAAATGTCCGAGGAGCCGAGTGTTGATCTGCCTCTGTTACGATGAAGAACTGGGAAGGAAGTGTCCATAGGGAGGGGTAAAGCCCGTGCAATGCGTTGATTGGGTTGAACCCGAACAACGTCCCCGGAAGCAGAAGCAATTATTTTAATTTCCCCTGTGTAATCATTATCAACGAGAGCAGGGTGTATAGTAATACCCCTGAGGGTTGTGGAGGCACGGCCAATGATAAGAAAAAAGAAACCAGGGGGTGGTGGACCACAAACGCCTGTTGGGATGGATTGCGGGCCCTCCTCTGGCCTCAGTACTGTATAGGTGGTGGCACACAGGTCCACTCCTGCGCTACTTGCTGCTGCCCTGGAGGGTTGGTGGCAGGGCATGTCCCCGTGGCCAGCTGGGCCGGGCCTTGAGGGGTCCGGGGCGGACCCCGCCAGCCGTTTCCCGGCAAGGGGGGAATAAAAATGGGGGGAAGAGGTTTGCCCTCCAAATCATGAGTGGCTCTGCAAGTATTGCCCCAGTGAAAACCTTTTTTACAGCGGGGACAAGGAGTGGCGGGTGTGGCACGTCTCCGCGGGGCAAAGGGGTTATTTTGCCCCATGGGGCACTGCTTGGCGAAGTGGCCCTCAGTTCCACACCTAAAACAAGGTCTAGGGCCGCTGGTTGTGGCTGCCCCAATAGTCAAGAATGCCTCAGACATAGTTTTTTACAGGGTTTTGCAGTGCTAGCACAGCTTGGGACATTTTTTCGATTTTAGAGGTAGTGGGGTCCTGAACATCACGACACAACTTTATCATTTCATTTAAGGTTTTGTCTTGCCATTGTCCATTAAGTATGTTTCTACATGGGCCACTGGCGTTCTCAAAGGCCAACCTTTTAATAATCAGATCATCAGAGGCCGCATTACCTAGGGTCCTTTCGGCCGTTTCTAACAAGCGGCTCACAAATTCAGAATATTCCTCATCCTTTTTCTGGGTAATCTTGTTCAGGGGAGTAAAAGGGGAACCAGTCATGGGCAGGGCTCTCCAGGCGCGGTTAGCTGCCTGGTTAGTTTGCTCTAACAGTCCTGCCGGTAACTTCTTTTGTTTCTGTTCAAGGGCAAATTTCCCCCTTCCCGCCAATTTGTCAAAGGTCCAATCTTTATTACTTTTAGATTTCAAATTCCTTTTTTTCAATAATTTGACAATTGTATTCAAATTCCGCCTTCCATGTCAGAAATTGGCCCCGAGTTAGGGCTGCTTGGGCTATTCTAATCCACTCTCCTGGCAACAAGTAACCTCCTTGCCCCAGCGCTTCAAGAGCAGACAATGTAAAGGGTGCATTGGGGCCATATTTATTCACTGCTACATGAAGATCTTTTATATTTTTAAATTTTGGGGCTTTATATCTAGGAGAAGCGGAAAATTTCGTATCTTCCTCGGAGTCCAAGTCTTGTTCCCCAGAGTCCGAGTCTCGTTCCCCATTATCACCCTCTTCCTCCTGACTATCTTCCTCAGAACCTTCATTCCCCCCACCATCACCTTGTGAGCCCTGTCGATTTTCATCTGAATCCCCGGGGTCCTTAGGCAGAGTTTTGGATTTGTTTCGGAGGATCGGGAAGAGGAGGGCTTTAGGCTTTTTGAGTGGGCGGGAAGTATTAGGAGGAGGAGTGGTCATGGAGCTGGTTGTCATGGGAGTGGACAGAAGGGATTTTTGTAAAGACGCTTGAAGCGTGGAGAACTCCCTGATCATCTGCTGGTACTGGTTTTGAATATCTAAGGTCTTTCTTAGCTCTATCATACGACCAGTCAAGTCCTTCTGAATAAGGGAAAGATCCATCGCGGGAGGGAACACATAGGGAGGGTGGCGTGCAGGGCTGTGTTATGAAGGCTTCTTGGGGATTGTATGCCGCGGCTTCTGCCTCTAAATCAGCGGCTTCACCATCAGGGAGCACACCATCCTTATTAGGGGAATCAGCTTTTAGGGGATTTTTGTGCTCCGTGGGAAACACGGGGAAGGTAAGGGTATTAGTAGGGAGTGGTGGGTAAATAGACCTTATAGGAGGAGGAGACTTGACTTCCCCTTTATTCTCAGTAGATGGGGGAGGTTTTGCTTCTTCTTTATCCCTGATTCCCTCTGTGTGAAAAGAGGATACGGAAGCCGCGCGAGAAAGTGGCGCAAGACAGGATTCCGCTTGTACAAGTAATTGGCGGGTATTCTTATCTCCTGTTGCTTCCTCGATAATTTCATTAATTAAGGTCCAAAAGGAGAAAACATTGATAGGAACCGATTCGGGACCTTCTTGGTTTAATTTGTCATTAAGATCTCTCCCGACTTTCTGCCATTTGCCTGGGTGAATTTCTGGACCATTAATAATGAACCAGGGACATACTTTATCTATAAAGATGAAAAATCTCAAAAGGTCCTTTTTCTTTACTCTTATTCCTCTCTTTTTGAAACTATGTTTTAAGTCCTTAACAAAAGTCTGTTCTTTGGACAATTGAGATCCCATGGTGTCGATAGACGCGAACACTTACCTTAATGAATTCTCAGGGGTCCGGACGAGTTGGGGCGTCTATCGGGTCACTGTCCAGTGTTCGTACTGCCCCACGTTTGGGCGCCAATTGACCCGTCCCGCAGGTCAACAATCGTGGGTCAGGGACGCTGGAGAGTGCCGGGGGAGCTGGGCTCGAGGGGGACCCGGAGGACCTTAGAAGGCCACGTGGTCCGGGAACAGGATCACGGAGAGGAAGGAGACATGACTCGTTGCTGGTGTAGGAATGTCTCACTTTATTAAGTCCAGCGGGGGTTTATATAAACAATTACTACAAGGTCATATCCTGGGGGTGGAGTTTTTCATCTCATTGGTGTGAGCCCTTCCAAACCAAACCAAAAAAGGGCACGATTCCCTATTCCAGGTCGTATTCCCTTCTGGTTGGTTGGTGGCTGCTTAGTCTCAGACCAGGAAGTCTTTCTAGTGCTGGACTGGCAGAGCCACGTGGGCAGGTCAGGACTTCCTAGTACTCTCTTCCCCCCAGGAAGGGCCCCGGTCCATTGTGCCCTTAACAACTAAGAAGAGGGGAAGATAGTAGCCGACAATTCAGTCTCCAGTCTCCAACACCTGGTCACCCTCCAAAAATTGCTCAGGTCACCCTCATCCTAAAAATTTAATTAAAAAAACTCACTTAGCTTTTCCATTCCCTCAAGCTATGATCCTATATCTCTTCTCCCTATCTTAGTCAAACTTCCAAGAAAAATCATCTACACTTTTCCTACCTCCCATTCCCTCTTCAGTGTCTGGAAATTTGGCTTCTGCCCCCACAACTCAGCTACAACCTCTCTCTCACAGGCTACCAACATCACCCACCTACTTTAGACCTTTCCTTAGCCCTCATTCTTTGTCGACTTCTCTGAGGTTTTGGATACTTGATTATACCCTCCTCCTGGACACTCTTTCCTCCCTTGGGTACTCATAGTTCTCCTTACCTATCTGGCTATTCCTTATTAGTCTCCTTTGCTGTATCATCATCATCCTCTTGCCCATTTAAGGTGGGCATCCCCAATGTTCTTTTCTCTTTGATTCTACACAATCTCCTTCGGAAATCTTATCAACTCCAATGGACTCAGTTATCTCTATGCGGACGACTCCTGTGTCTATAACTCCAGCCTTCATGGCATCTCAAACTCAACCTGTCCAAAACAGAACTCATTATATTTCCCTTCAAAATTCAAAATTTGAAGTTTCTGCTAATGGTACCACTATCCTTCCAATTTCTGAGGTTCACAACCTTGAAGTTACACTCAATTCTTTGTTCTTCCACAGCCCCCAGTCAGGTGCCAAATCTGGTCAGTCCTACATTCACAACAATCCTCCACTCACGCAGCCTCTTAGTTCAGATGGCTCTATCACTTCCAGCTTCAAACCATCAGCATCCTTCTCATGAACCACTAAATAGTTTCCAATTGCCTTCTTGCCTCCAGTGTCTTCTGTCTCCAACTTGTCCTGTTTTTGTTGTTGTCCAATCATTTCAGTGATAACTTCATGACTTTATGACCCCATTGTGGGTTTTATTGTCAGAGACGCTGGAGTGGTTTGCCATTTTCTTCATTTTATAGGTGAGAAAACTAAGGCAAACAGGGTTAAGTGACTTGCCCAGAGTTACACAACTTATTAAGTGTCTGAGGCCAGATTTGAACTCATGAAGATGAGTCTTCATGACTTCAGGCTTGGTGCTCTATCCACTGCACCACCTAGCCTCCCTAACTCATCCTGTCCATAACTGTCAAATCTGTCTTCCACATTACTACCTTTACTGGCACATTTCATGGTATACCCATTTACATATTTGTCATCACAATAAAACTGACTACCAGCTATCTCCCATATTCAACCTTCCACCTCTGAGCTCCATGTCTTGATGTTCAATGTCTGGAATGCACCCATTCCTCCTCCTCCCCACTCAGATTCCTTGACTTTCTTCAAAGAACCATTCCTGAGCCCATTCTTGTAGCAGGCCTTTCCTGATCTTCCAAGTTAATGACCTGCTCTCCCTTTTGGAACTCCTTTGTGTTTACTAATGTGTATCTGTTATATCTCCATCCCTCATCCCAACACTGGAAGAGTCTAACCTCTTGGAAGGCAGGGAACTGATTCATTTCTGTCTTTGTGTCCTCAGTGCCTAGAATAGTGCCTGACCTAGAGTAGGCATTGAACAAGTATTTGTTGGGTTGAATTGAATAGACACATGACTCTGAGGATATAAAACTATTAACATACTAACCAATAGGATGAAGTTTAAACACCAGAGTTAGTGTTCAATTCAATCCAATGAGCATTCACCAAGTGCCCACAGAATGTACACAGGGACCTGCAAGAGGTGTTGAATGAGATAGAAAGGTTCAGGTAAGACCTTTACCCTGCCCAGTCTAGTGGGGAGGCATGACATAAATGCATACATACAAAACAGTGTGTAATTGCCTAAAAGAAGTGTAATTGTTAACATTATTAGAGCCTGTTACTGCTCTCTGGCTCCATTTTGCAACAGTAAAAACTCACATCTCTATAGCCTTTTAAGATTTACAAAATGGAAGCTAGACCAAGTATTATCTATCTCTATATATACTATTATATTATACATGATATTATGTAATATGATAGTATATAATATATATTATAAATATCCCTATTTATGCTACTATAGTATTAAACTATCCTTATTTTACAGATGAGGAAACTGAAGCCAACAGAAATAGAATGACTTGTCCAGGGTCATAAGGTAGTAAACGTCAGAACTGTGTTCTTATGCAGACGCTGACTCCAGCCTTCTTTTCGCTACATCATGCTATCACCCTCTCTGACGTTGTCTTTCTGTAATCAGATCCCCCTCACTCCAGGCACTATGTTCCAGCCCCCAGCTGCCCCGAACCCTAGAATATGGTATTCCAATTGGGTCAGTCAACTGGAATCTGTCTGTGTCTGAGACAGATTAAGAGAGAGCCAAGTGCTCAAATATTACTCTCCATATCCTGACTACCCACAAAATTTCCATTCCCTCAGGGCCCTACCCTCAGGTGGAGTAGAGCAATAAACTCCCTCATATCTGATAGTAAATAGCCAATAACAAATTTATGTACTGCATGGCACTTACTGCTGAAATAAGCAAATTTGAGATACAAATGCCCAAAGGAATGACTCTCTAATGGTTGAATTTTAGTCAATGTGGTGTAATTGTAATCCTGTGGATCCCTAAGAGAGAGTCCAGAGCCTTGGACCTTCCTCACCCTATACATCACACACATGACACTTGCTCCACCAATGGGTAAGGTTGGTCCAAGGAATTCCAGACCTAGGTTCAGGAAACAGGTGACAGTCTCATTATGAAGCAGTTGGTAGGTTATCATCGGTATGATTTAAAGGAAGGTGTACTGGGATTTGAAATCTGGAGACATCAGAGTTTGAATCCTAGTTCTAAAACTCTGTGATCCTGGGCACACTGTTTCATTTCTTAGGCCCTCAGTTTCCTCCTGTGTAAAATGGGAATAATGATGGTTATTATTGACCACATTGTTGAGCACTGAGGGGCAAGCATTTTGTGAGCCTTCAACGACTCCTTATTTTAGTTTGCTCCTTTCAGTACCATCCAGACGCTGAAGGTTTGCCTCGGTGTGCGTCTCTGGGTGGCTGGGTGCACCAAATGTATCCACAGAATAGAGAGAGACTCACAAGGGCCCTGTCTAATGATTGTGCTTAGTCAACTCACTGGAAAACACCAACCAATTGGTTCTTTGGCAGTGAGGGGCTAGAGGCTTAAGCTTGTTCCCATTCCCCCTTGTTTAACAGAAGGACCACAAGTTGATCTGGGAGGTCTGCCTGCGGCTTGAGGGGGGCTTGGCTCTGTTCGGCTTGTACGGCTTCCCCAGAGCACAGAGTGGCCAGGCTGCTGACCACAAATGAATGGCCTTCAGAGCTCTTTCAAGTAGTAATTGTCTGCTTGTATTACGTGGGCTCTGGTCCTCCAGCCAAAGATTGGACACATGCACAGAGACAGAGAGACACAGAGAAACAGAAAAGGATAGAGACAGAGACACAGAGAGAGACACACACAGAGGGGCAAAGATACAGAGAAAGAGACACACAGAGAAATGGAGAAGACACTGAGAGAGAGAGTGAGAGAGAGAGAAAGAGACAGACAGAGACACAGAGAGAGAAGTACACAGAGGGACAGAGATACAGAGATAGAGACGCACAGAAAAATGAAGTAGACACTGAGAGAGAGAGACAGACAGACAGAAAGGGATAAATACAGAGACACAGAGATAGAAGTACATAGAGGGACCGAGACCCAGAGAAAGAGACACAAAGAAAAACAGAGTAGGCACCCAGAAGGACACAAAGAGAGGGGGATAGACATACAGAGACAGAGGCAAAGAGGGATAGAGATATAGATAGAGGTACACAGAGGGACAGAGATACAGAGATAGAGACACAAAGAGAAACAGAGTAGATCCACAGAGAGACAGAAAGACAGAAACAGAGGTACACAGAGGGACAGAGAGACACAAAAAGAAACAAACACCCAGTGTGGACACAGAATCGAGAAAGCAGCAGAACCCATAGAACGTGGTTTTTTGTGCCCTTAAGTCTTTCAATACAGCTCCCATATTTCACAGAATAAGAAACTAAGGCTCAGAGAGAAGCCAAGACTTAGTTAGGCAGAAGCAACATGAGAAACTAGAATTCAGGTCTCTTAACTCCCAATTCTGTACTTTCTCTGTTAACCCAGCTGGTCTTTTCCCACTGCTGCTGCGTTTTGGCCCTAGACTTGATGCTGATAAAGAGAACGTTCGTGTGTCCTTTCATGGTCCTACTTGTATAACTTTCAGCAAATCGTTTAGTCTTTCTTGGCCTCAGTTTCCTTATCTGTAAAATGAGGAGGATGAGACCAGATGATCTCTAACATCTTTTTCCGCTCTCCATTTATGGGGCATGAGTTAAACTTTGATATCTGGGGCAGAAATGTAATAAAAACAATGTATAATACAACTAGCAAGTAACTATTTCTCTCAAACCTGCAGGATAGTGTGTGTGGGGGAGCCTCAGTTTTCCTATATGTAAAATGAGAAGCTTGGCCCAGTCCAGAAGTTTTTAAGCTTTTGCTGTGTCACAGCCTAGCTTTGGCAGTCTGGAGAAGCCTGGGGACCCTCTCTCAGAATCATATCTTTAAATGCATAAAATAAATACACATAGGATTATGAAGGAAACCATTGGCATACAAATATAAAAATATTTAAAAACAAACAAACAAGATCATGGATCCCGAGTTAAGAACCCCTGACCTAGAAAATCTCTAAGGTTCCCCGCTTGGTCTGATAATGGTTTCATTCTCTATTTCCCTTGTCCTCATCAGGCTAGTACAAGGACTTCGCTGACTTTAAGCTCCCTCTTCAGGACAGATGGCTACCTAACAGCCTTTGCCTTTCTCCTTTGCTCTGCAGCACTCCTCCATAAGTCCTGCCAATGGAACCGACGTGGCCCCGAGAAAGGTGGCCACTATCAGTGACGTGTGTGAGTCCATGAAGCAGCAGCTGTTGATTCTAGTTGAATGGGCCAAATACATCCCAGTGTTCTGGGAGCTCCCCCTGGATGACCAGGTAGTGAAAATAAGGGTATTAACCCAATAGGATGACAACCTGCTTTCCTACATCCCTCTCACCCGAGATCCCTTACAACGTCTCCAGTTGGGCAGGAGCCAGAAACGTAAAGTTCTATAGGTTCTCTGAGCCTCAGTTTCCTCATCTGTAAATGAGAATTATAATAGTACTTACTTCTCAGGGTTGTTGTGAGAATCAAATGAGATGATATTTGTAAAGTGCCTGGTATACAGGAGGTGCTTGATAAAGGTTTGTTCCTTCCCTTGAAATCATAGACAGCCCTGTGTAGCACTCCAGGCCCAAGCTAGAGATGAAAAATGAGTGGAAAGACAGTTACCTGTTAACACTTAGACCTCAGTTTAACCTTCCCCAAGTACCCTAATCTTATGCCCTGCACAGAAACAATAGCTAAAAATATGAGTCAGCTAGGTGGCACGGTGGATAGAGTGCCCAGGGAGATTCATTTTCCTGAGTTCAAATCCAGTCTCAGACACTGTCTATGTGACTCATGACAAGTCACTTCACTCTGTTTGCCTCAGTTTCTTCATCTGTAAAATGAGAAGAAAATGGCAGACCACTCTAATATCTTTGCCAAGAACACCCCAAATATAATCATGAAGAATAAAACAAAACTGAAATGACTCAACGACAGCGACACAGGAAAAATAAGAAATAAATGATGTTAGGCCTGTGCCTACTGTAACTAACAGAGAACATGAAAGAAACCTACAATTAAAAGGTTGCAATTACTTATGATTAAAACTTACAATTAAAAGGAGAGGCATTATCCAAAAAAAAAACCAAAAACCAAAACTTAACACAGTGATTGACAAAGTAGGAGAAATGAGCAAACAGTTGCAAAAAGGAGCCATTACATTGATCAGGTACAAGAAGGAAAGAGTAGAAAAATCCCTAAAGGGCAAAGTTCTCTGATCCATTTCTCCAGGCCATCAGAAAGAACAATGCAGCAACTGTAAGAAGCTCTAGAACAGTTAAGAAGACCAACAGAAGAATTAAAAGAAGAAATAAGGGTGAAATTAGTACAGGAACTAGAAGTCTCATGTTAATAAAAACAAATAAGAGAGCTGAGAACTTGGAAGAGATGATGGAGAAAAATCCCCTTAATAATAGATTCCATTACAGATTTTCAATATGAAAAATGCAGAGACATTTTCACAGAAGAAAAGTAACTGAAAAAAAGAAAAGGAAACAAGATTTGAAGAACATATGAAAAACGTGCTCTACAACCTGTGGAAATTGCACAAGATGAGATGGGAAGAAATAATACTAGAATTAAAGTTAAAAATTAAAATCTGTTCTAGACCAGAGGTGTCAAATTGTAGCCCTCAAAATTCAGATCAGCTTAAAATGTAATTAGGGAATTTAAAAAATTAAAATACAATATAACATAATGCTAATTTTCTAAGTCCACATGTAGCTCCTAGGGCTCAGTTTCTATTTTAGTTTGACACCACTGTCCCAAACAAATACAACGATATTAAAAGCATGAACACCATAGATAAAACAATTCAGGAAAATTTCCCAGAAGTAATGGTAAAATTATTAAAAAGTAATGGAAAGAAGGCAAAAGTCAGATAATTAGTATCCAGAGGGCATCATCCACAGAGAGAAATCCAGAGTTGAACTCTCCAAGAAATGTCATGGCCAATCTTGAGTCTTGGACCTACTGAGAAAGGGCCTGTTTAGAAGGATAGGTAAGCAGGTAACAAACATTTCTTAAGCATTTACTATATGCCAAGTACTGTTCTAAGACCTAGAGATACCAGTAAAAACAAAAAGAAAGATAGTTCGCTGCCTCTAAGGAGCTTTTATTTTAACAGCCAAAGAGAAGGCAGATGGCAAGAGATCTTATAGCTAGGCCCTGAAGGCCAGGAAGCCTGAAGGGAAGATGCAGAAGTAGGAGGCTAGATGTAAGAACAAAAACTTCTTCAGGATAAGAACCATTTTTCATGTTTTTCTTTGTATCTCCAAGGTCTAGCATAAATGCTTAATAAATATTTCAATTAAATTGAAAAAAAAATAAAATATCAATCAAAGTAAACTTCAATAGTCTGGAATGAGGTCAAATAAAGAGAATTGGCTCTGTTAGAGGGTGGATATTTGTTTGAGGAGACAGGGACCAGATTAGTGTAAGCAAACCAAACCACAGAGACCAAGTGCTCATTTTAAAGGGGCCCTTGGGGTGGAATAATTGGCATAAAATAACTTAACGTACAAAAACACAAACATAACAATTATAACTCTAAACAGGGATGTATTAAACTTCTCCAGAAGAAAAGAAGGTGAATGGAAAAATGGCAAAAAAAAAAAAGTCTGCTGAAGACAAGAAAAACATTTAAAGCATACATACCAGTACAAATTTAAAGTGTCTAAGTAAATCTATTATTCTTCAGGCAACTACAAACAGGAAGAAATTGCAAAGAGATAACTCAAAAGATAAGACAATAAAAAAGAAAGAGGTGCATAATATCAAGAGAGTTAAGCAAGGAAACTACATTTTGCCTGAAGGCACCGTAGAACAATGAAACATTAGTATTAAATATATATTCAACAGTATTGTCAGATTTTTTTCAATGTTTTGATCAGTTTGGGTGAATTTTTTCTTTTTCTATTAAAAAAAATCTTTCTTATAAAGGATGGCCATCTGATGGGGTTGGAGAGAAATGCAGAGGGAAATTTAGGTAATATGAAAACAAAGATATCAATAAAATTAATTTTAATATATGCAACAAATGGCATAACTCCTCTTAAAGTAAAAGCTAGTTGAATTGCAAAAAGGCATTGATGGCAACATCATAATTGCAGGAGACTTTAATATTCCTTTTCTGAACTAGATAAATCTAACAAAAAGGTTAAGGAAAACACAAAAGATGAACAGAATGATGGAACAATACTATTTTAAGATATTTGGTAATTTGTGAATTAACACATTAAAGAACATAATATTTGTTAGAATCAGAGGGTAACTTTACAAAAATTGATGATGTGTTAAAGCATAAAGAAAAAATAAATATTAAAGGTTAGTAATAATAAATATATACTTTTCAAATAAAAGAGCATAATAAAATTATATTTAATAAAGAAAAACAAGAGACTAAGTAATAGCATATTAAACAATGAATGAGTCAAAGAATAAAACATAGAAACAATAGTTACTATAAAGAGAATCATAGCAAGACAATATCCTAAAATTTATGGGATGCCCATAAATGGATTGCAAAGCAATCTTTAGAGGAAAATCTAAAAAATATTTATATTAGTAAAATAGAAAATTGGAGGAATGAAGAGGCAACATTAAGAAAATAAAAAAAAACAAAAAACAAAAGGAAAAATCTCAAAAATTAGAGAAAATTAGATAAAATCAAGAATAAAAAGATCATGAAATTGATATACAAAACAAACTGCTATTTTGTACTATCAAAACCAATAATTATGATGAAAAATTCATTTGATAAAGAAGATCAAGTTAACAAAATAAAAAATAAACCAGATAAATTCACAATGAACAGAGAAGAAATAAAAAATGACTATCAGAAACTACTCTGCACAATTACGTGCGAGAAAAGCTGTGAATTTAAAGGAAGAAAATGAATGAACATCCACAAAAATAAAAAGTTAAAAAATTAACAATAAATCAACTTAACAGAACAAGAGTTAGAGATCTTAACCCAACCTCAGAACATCAAAAGGGAAAAAATTTTGGTTCAGATGAGATTACAGTAGAATTCTATCAAACATTTAAAAAGCAATAAATAATGATGCTACAAAAATTGTTCTTAATAATTGAGAAAGAAGGCATTCTATAAAACTCCTTTTATGAAACAAATATGGTCCTGATAGCCAACCCAGCTAGGTGGCATGGTGGATAGTGCCAGTGAAGTCAGGAAGACAAGTTCAAATCCAGCCTTAGACACTTCCTAGCTGTGTGACCCTGGGCAAGTCCTTTAACCCTGTTTGCTTCAGTTTCCTTATCTGAAAATGAGCTGGAGGAGGAAATGACAAACCACTCCAGTATCTTTGCCAAGAAAACCCCAAATGGGGTCACAAAGAGTCAGACACAATTGAAACAACTCAACAACAAAAACTTCATTTCCAGTTCTTTGATAGAATGAAAAACGCTTTGATGTATAAATGGGATATTTCTTCTGTCTTTGGCTTCCTTGGGTACCTCTAGGTCAAAGGACATAGACTAAAAGCTAAAAATTACTTTCCAGAATGGTCGGACCAATCCACAGTCCCACTGCTAATGTATTAATATGCTTGGCTTCCTAAAGTCCCTCCAACACTGATAATTTTGATCTCAAATCATCTTTGCCAACCCTTCATAGTAATAAAACAGGGAAATTAAAGGTAAGAACGTCAATAAAGAGAAGATAAAACTAACCCTATTTACAAATGCTTTGATCATTTATCAATCAATTATTTGAGTGCCAAATATATGTATGCCAGATACTACAGATAGAAATATAAATTTAAATAAATGAAATAAATAAAATCAAAATAAAGAAAGAACTATATCTTACTTCTGAGGAACTTATATTTTAATTGAGGAGATAATAAATACATACACATATATGCATACATATGCATAAATTGGATGAATATAAAGAGAATAAATACAGGGTAGTTAGGGAGGGAGGGAACTAGCAATTGGGGAGGGATTAGGAAAGGCATCATATAGAAGGTGTCAATAAACATTTATTAAGCACCTACTGTGTGCCAGGCACCATGCTAAGCAAAAGAGGCAAAAGTCAGTCCCTGTCTTCAAGGAGCTTAATGGGGAGACAATATGCGAACAACTATGTATGGACCAGCTATATACAAGGTTAAATGGGAAATTAGCTACAAGGGAAAGCACTAGAATTAGAGAAATTGGGGAAAGGCTTCAATGAAAGCCAGGAGGAGAGGAAGAAGGAGAGCATTCCAGGCATTGAGGACAGCTGGAAAAAATACTTGGAACAGAGAGATGGAGTGTCTTCTTTGAGAAAAAGCCAAGGACGCCAGTGTCATTGGATTGCAGAGTACATGAGGTAGGGTGGGGGGGATGGAGAGGAGGTGAAGCCCGTGTGTGTATGCGTGTGTGTGTGTGTGTGTGTGTGTGTGTGAGAGAGAGAGAGAGAGAGAGAGAGAGAGAGAGAGAGAGAGACCTGATCAATGAACAATATTTTATATTTGATCCTAGAGGCTCCTGCCACTGGAGTTTATTGAGTAGGGTTGACATGGTCAGATTTGCTTTAGGAAGATCAGTCTGATAGTTGAGTGGCAGGGAGATGCCGTGAATGAGGTGGTGGGGGCCTGCACCAGGGTAGGGGCAATATCAGAGCAGAAGAGAGGTGGATGCGTATAGTAAGAGTGACATTTTGGATGAAGAGAGGGATTCTCTAGGTTGGAAGTGAGGAAGGAGTGCATTCCTGACACAGGGAATGGCCAGTGTGTAATGTAAAGGTGTGTAACGGGAAATGTGATAAAAGAAAGAAGCACAGGAAACCCCAGAGAATCCGTGAAGAAACACACCAGCTTTAGCAAAGAAGCAGAATATGAAACGTCTGTTTAAAAAAAATCAGAATTCCCAATCACCACTGAAAAAAACCAGGAGAAAATGATAGAAAGAGATATACCATTCAAAACAACTACATAGAATATCTGAATTGAAACTCCTAAGACACATACAGGATTTGTAGAAATTCAAATATAGATCATTTTTCCAGCAATAAAGACAAACAATTAGTCATTGTTTGTGGTTGGACTGAATCAGTATAATACAAATGACAACATTGTTTGAACCAGTTTACAGGTTCAATGCTACACCAATTAAAATTCCAAAGAGTTATTTTCTAGAACTAAACTAAATAACAAATTTCATGGGGAAAGTGGAAATAAAAGGTGTTGAATTTCAAGAGGAATAATGGAAAAGCATAAATTTAGGGGGCTTAATAATAGTACAATGAGCATATATGTAGTGCTTACTATGAACCAGACCCTGTGCTGAATACTTTACAATTATTTTCTCCTTTGATTGTCACAACAACCGCTGGAGGGAGGGGCTATTGTCACCCCCATTTTACAGATGAGAAAACTGAGGAAAACAGAGATGAAATGATTTGCCAAGGTTGCACAATCATTAAGCGTCTGATGTCAAATTGGAACTCAGAGCTTCCTGACTTCAGACCTAATGCTCGCCACGTAGCTGCCAAGTATTAACCAATATGGAACAGAGAAAATGGAACCAAGAGAATAATGTCTATATTATAACGCATATGTAATGCATAATGTCTATAATAATGTAAACAAAAGCCAACAGGAATATGCTACCAAACTCAAATTTAGTCAAGGCAAGTCAACAAGCATTTAGTAAGTGCTTACTGTATGCCACTACTGTACTAAGCCCTGAGTACTCTTTATTTACTTTCATTGTTCTACCTTGGTCCCAGATAAAAGATGATGAAGTGCATTTCCTCCTGTCCTCTGAAAGGAGAGAAAGAATCTTATAGGTGTACAGGGTTTGCCAGTGCGATTTAGATATGACTCCTTTTTCTTGAACTTTATTAGATTCTTTCCTCTTTTTCTTTAAGAGAGGATTGAATGTAGGTGAAGGAGGAGAGATGATACTGGGAAATGATTATAACATCGAAAATAAAACCTTTTAAAAGCTAAAAAGAATACTGGGAGGGGAGGCGGGGAGGGCAGTTAGGTGGCATGGTGAAAAAAGCACCGGCCCTGGAGTCAGGAGGACCTGAGTTCAAATCTAGCCTCAAACGCTTGATGTGACCTTGGGCAAGTCACTTAACCCCAATTACCTTGCCTTACCCCCTCAAAAAAAAAAGAATACTGTACAAGAATCCTTGGTTCTGGTCCTAGCCCTGCCCTGAACTATGTGACCTTAAACAAGACAAGTCCCTTGTCTAAGTCTTGGCTTTTTACTTGTAAAATGAAAGGGCTGAATGGGACAGTCTCATTCCAACTCTGAAGGAATCCTAGCTAAAGGAGAGGCAGAAGGGAGAAAAAATGGGGAAAGCACCCTGGCTTCTAGTCCCGCACCTGCCTAGAACTGTATGAAAATAAAGGAGTTATTTCCTTTTTCCAGGCCTTGGATTCTTGTGAATGAGAGCAAATTGATTAACATTGTAAGACTGATTAAGAAGTTAAACTCTGACCAAATCAATGTCCTTATTTTTTTTATCTTTCCTCTTAGCCTCAATTTCCCCATCTACAAAACAAGGGGATTAACCTAAATCTTAAAGGTAACCAACTCTTCTTGTGGCTTGCAGGTAGCATTATTAAGAGCCCATGCTGGAGAACATCTTCTTCTTGGAGTTGCCAAACGATCTATTCCCTACACAGATTTCCTGCTTTTAGGTAAAAAGAATAAACATTCCAGGATTCCCTTCTCTTCCTCTGCTCCAACTTCCACTGTAAGTCCTTCACTGGCCTTGAGAGGCACCACCACCTCCAGTACTGAAATGAGAGCTATTTAGTCTGGCCATGGATTTGTGGTTGGGAGGAACCAGTAGATAAGGCCAGTGTTACAGTCTGGAAGTGCAGTAGATAAGTGTTACAGTTTGGAGTAGTGAGGACAAGATACTTGGAGGGGAAAAGGGACCCAACTTGGGCCTTGATGAATGGGAGTGGGGGGTGGGGGAAAGAGAACATTCCAATTGAAAGAGAAAAGGCAATAAGGAATTTCTGGTGGGTGAGATAACCAAAGATATAGCAACAGATATGACCAGAGGGGTGTGTGTATGTGTGCTTTCATGTGTGTGTGTGTGTATGTGTGTGTTGAGAGTCACAGAATCCCCAAATTTGAGGCTTGGAAAGGACCACAGTCCAACCCACACCTCAAATAAGAACCCCTACTACAAATACATTTGACAAGTGGTCATTTAGCCTTCGGTTGAAGAACTCAAGGGAGGGAGAACCCATTACATCCCAAAGCAGCCTGTTCCATTTTTGGATAGTTCTAATTGCTAGGAAGTTTTCCCTGACATCGAGCCTAAATTTGTCTTTTTGTAACTTTCACCCAGGGCTCTGGTTTCCTCTCTTTAGGGTCAAACAGAACCCGTCAATTCCTTCCTCCATTTATTAGCCATTTGAATACCTCAAGATAGTTCCCATTTCTCTCCTAAATTTTCTTATTTCCACACTAACTATAGATCATAAGATCATCATTCTGAAGCTAGAAAGGACCTTAGAGGTCAACTAGTCTAACCCCACAAGTATCAAGAGGTACAGTCAGCGTTCAAATATGGGCCCCATTTTAGTGGTCTTTGCCTTATGCCATGCTGCCACAGTTTCTTCAAACAGTCTTCACATGGTATAGACTCAAGGCCCTCTACTAGTTTTGTTACCTGCCTCTAAACACTCTCCTGTTTACCAATTTCCTTACTAAACTTTGATGCCCAGAATGGAACACAACATTCCAGCTATGGTCTGACCAGGACAAAAGATGGTAGGACCATCTCCTTATTCTTTAAAGCCTCCTAAGATTGCATTAACTTTTTGTACTATCATTCTCTTGACTCATATTGAGTTTTCAGACCACTAAAATCTCCAGATTGTCTTCAAACTATTACCTAAGCAGGCCTTCCCCATCTTCTACTTCTGATCTTGATTTCTTTGAACCAGGTGGAAGACTTTAAATCTCTTCACTCCAAGTATAATTCTCTTTCTAGTACATCATGCTACCTACATGAAAGAAAACAGGATAGTATGGAAAGAACACTGGATTTGCAGCCAAAAGACCTGGGTTTGAATACTAGCTCTTTGGTTCTGAGTGACCTTAGGCAAGTCACTTCCTCTAAGTCCAAGTTTCTTCTACTGGAGAAGGGAGTACTTAGAATTAATAAATCATACCCTATGACTGGAATATATTTCTTCCTCCTCTCTACCTCTCAGAATTAGGAGGATCATCTGCACAGAGAGCTAGGAGGTTTTAATGGACTGCAAACTCATCATAAGTCAAGAGTGATACAACAGTTACTGCATTCTTAGGGTGCATTAAGCAAAGCAGTGTCCAGTGTCCAGGCCTAGGGAGGGGCCAATTCTGCTCCATTCTTCCTACAAAAGGATTATTGGGCTTCATTCTGGACTCAATATTTCAGCCAAAATGTACAGAGAAGGTTGATAGGGATGGGGAAAAGCCATGAGATCATTCTATCATGGATTGCTTGAAAGAAAAGGGGAATGCTTAACTGAAAGGAGAGAATATTTGGGGGGCCATAATGGCTGCATGGAGAGAGTAACAATAGCCTGGTAAAGTGAGTTCAAAACCTGCCTCTGATGCTGACTACCTCTGTGACTTTGGGCAAGTAAGTTAACTGCCTGAGTGTCTGTTTCTTCATCTAAAAAACGAGGGATCAGATGTAAGAGGTTCTGAGCTTCCTTCTACCTCTCATATCATGCTTCTAAGGTCAACTTCAAGTGTTTGATGAACTTTCCTTTAGAAGAGAGAGTTACTCTGGTTGACCTCAAAGTGCAAAAGGGGAACAAGTAGAAGCAGTGAAAAGAAGTAAATTAAAATTTCATCTAGGGGCAGTTAGATGGCACAGTGGATAAAGGCTGGAGTCAGAAGGACCTGAGTTCAAATCCAGCCTCAGACACTTGACACTTACTAGCTGTGTGACCCTGAGCAAGTCACTTAGCCCAGATTATCTCATCCTCCCCCCACCCAAAAAATAAACTTCATCTAAGGGAAAATGTCATTGCTATGCAAAAGTAGACTAGTCTGCTCCAGGGGGGAGTGGGCTCCCTCCTAACTTGGAGATCTTTGTGACATATAAAGAGTTATATATATATAAAGGATCAGTGATACTCTTAAACACTAAAGATCCTTCATGGAACTTACTCAGCCCATATGCCCTTGGAAGAGTGAGTGTTGGAAGAGTTGAGGGCGACAATCAACTCTGATTATTCAACAATTAATGAAAGAATGAATATTATAATGAGAGGTGGGATAATTCTAAGGAGAATCTGGGGGACCTGACTCTGATCACTCAGTCTTGATCAAAGAGACTTATCTACACCCATATCACCCTGTCCAGAGTAATCTAGACAAAAGGGAGAATCCACATTTCTCCCAGTCCTGTCTGAGCAAAACATAATGGGCTAGAATCCTTCCTAAACTAAAGTTTCTTTACCTTTTGAACAGATCTGAGTTTTCCAACTCTCATTATCAGCCCTGTACTTCAAAAGCTGCCTGAATAAACTACAGGGGCTGATTTCTGAATGAGGAAGTAGAAAAGGGGGAAAATCTTTGTCCGAATTCTATAATTGGTTATTAACATAAGAGAGAAATAATTTTTTCACTTCCCTTCATGCAAATGCTGGATGCCTCCTTGTTTAGTTTGCCATAAAGGGATTCTTCTTCAAGAAGGGTTGAAATGATGGCCTCTTAGGTCCTTCCAACCCAGAGATTCTGTGATACTGTAAGAATTCTTATCATCTTTCAGATGATACCGATTCCATGAAGTCTTCCCAGTTGTCAAAGCCCTCTCCTTCCTCAAATTACCCTGTATTTCCTGATCTGTGCATTTATTATATATCGTGCATATAATGAAGGTGCAAAAACCAACCACAAAACAGCCCAGATGCTTTATACTTTGAGGTGCATTATACTGGAGAGAAATTGCATTGTAATACACAACGTGCACAGAATCATGGGCATTGAAGACAATGGATGATATATACAAGATAAGTAAATGCAAAGTACCTGGAAAGTATTTGTTTTTACAGGGATGGTATAAAGGAACTATGAGGTAAATAAGGAAAAGCTTCAGGTTGTAGGAGGTAGTATTTGGACAGACACTTCAAGGAAACTAGGAATTCTTTTTTTATATAATTAATTTATTTGTTTTCAGTTTTCAGCAATCACTTCCACAAGTTCTAAATTTTCTTCCCCTCCCTCTCCCTCCTTTCCCAAGATGGCATATAATCTTATATGGGTTCTACACATACATTCTTATTAAACACATTTTCACATTAATCATTTTGCATAGAAGAATGAAAATGAATGGGAGAAACCATGAGAAAAAAACAAAACAAAACATAACATAACACAAGAGAAAACAGTCTGCTTCATTCTGCGTTCTGACTCCATAGTTCTTTCTCTGGATGTGGATGACATTTTGCATCATGAGTCCTTTGGAAATATTTTAGGTCCTTTCATTGCTCTGAAGGGTTAAGTTTATCAGATACAGTCCTCACATGCTATGGTTCTTACTGTGTATAATGTTCTGGTTCTGCTCATTTCACTGAGAATCAGATCATATAAATCTTTCCAGGTTTTTCTGAGGTTTTCCTGTTTGTCATTTCTTATAGCACAATAGTATTCTATTACATTCATGTACTACAACTTGTTCAGCCATCCCCCAATTGATGGGCATCCCCTCGATTTTCAGTTCTTGGCCACCACAAAAAGAGCTGCTATAAACATTTTTGTACATGTATGGTCCTTTTCCCATTTTTATGATCTCTTTGGGATATAGCCCTAGAAGTGGTATTACTGGGTCAAAGGGTATGCACATTTACCCTTTGGGAATGGGAACTAGGGATTCTAAGAGGTAGAAATACAGATTGTGTAAAGAGGGAAAATGAGGAGATGGAATGCTATGGATTGGGCCATTGGGCCATTTCAGCAGGACCACAAAATACACCAGGTAGAATAATGTGACATCTACCTAGAAAGTCTGATGTTAGATTGGGAGGGGCTTTAAATATCAATCAAGCTTTTTATCCTGTGGGCAGTAGACAGTTTTTGAAACTTCTTGAAGAGGGGGGAACCTGCTCAGACCCACGCTGTAAGAGATATCCTTTTGGTAACTGCAGGATAATGGATTGAAGTGGGGAGGAGCTAGAGGAAGGATATTTGACCAGGATGTTATGTCTAGAAGTGAGAGGGGTCATCCTAGAATGGTGACTGTAGGAGCTGAGGGTGGAATGGAATCCTGGGGCTCCCTGGCAAAGCCCATTCTAATGCTAAGGATCTAGTCAGTGCTTTATGAATGTTGGCGAAATCTGTTAATAGCTGCCTACTACTGTGGCTCCATGTATAAGGAGGCATTTATAAGAAACCAACAACAAGGCATTTACTTAATAAACAAGCCAGTCTCCAAGGCTTTAAGAGATTTTCTTGAGTTTTTTTTTTGATGCTGAATTGAATTGCATAGCACAACAAGGAGGGAAAAAGTATAGACTGTAATAAAAGAGAAAATTAAAATATTCTAACCATTCACCAAATTTCATCAGATTAGCAGAGCATATCCTACAGCACCACCTGCTGTCTGGAAGAGTTATTACATGGTTCAAGTAGGGTTTTCTCCACCTAGACAGATTCTACTAATCAATCCATAATTATTTATTAAGCACCTACCATATGTTAGGCAGTATGTGTTGAGGTCAGCTGGATGTTTTGTGGATAGAGCACCCAGGCTAGAGTCAGGATGTTCAAATATGGCCTCAGACACTAACTAGCTATGTGACCTTGGGCAAGTCACTTAACCCCTATTTCCCTCAGTCCTTCATCTGTAAAATGGGGACATACTGGAGAGGGAAATGGCAAACCATTCCAGTAACTTTGCCAAGAAAACCCCAAAAATGGGGTCACAAAGAGTCAGAACAACTAGGTGCCAGGCACTATGCTAAATCCTGGGGGTTACAAAATAGAGGGAAAAGACAGCCCTTGCCTTCAAGGAATTTATAATCCAATGGGAGAAACAACAAACAAGCTATATACAAGATAGATATAGGAAATAATTAACTTTGGGAAAGCACTAGAATTAAGAGGGGTTGGGAAAAGCTTCTTGTATTCAACGGATTTTATTTAGGATTTAAAGGAAACCAGAATGTACTTGTTAAATGTGAGCTCTTTCCTTATCAGTATTACAGAGAGTTAGCCTTAATCATAAGTGAAAGAGACAGCTACCTGAATTGTACTACAATGGAATTGCCAACCCTGACCCCTTGCCCCCAATACCTCTTTAGGCCATCTAATTTTTACTTGAAACTTGACCACTACAGTACTACGTTCCTAGTATTTCTGAGTTCTTTTTGTTGTCATTACTCTGTTGAGTCTGACTCTCTATGACACTCTTAGGGTTTTCTTGGCAAAGATATTAGAGTGGTTTACCATTTTCTTCTCCAGCTTATTTGGCAGATGGGGAAACTGAGGCAAACAGGGTTAAGTGACTTGCCCAGCATCACACAGTTAGTAAGTGTCTGAGGCTGAATTTGAACTCAGGTCTTCCTGACTCCAGGCCTGGAGCTGCCCTATATTATGCCTTCAGTCAGATGTTAAAATGCAAATTTCCATCAGAAGATTGGATCTGATTAACAAGTGAACCAATCCCAATAGGCTTTAAGAGATTTTCAATTGAATTAATTTGATTGAGATTTTAATTGAATTTTAAGATTGAGAGTAGGGTTTGGTAGGAGAGAAGACCAGATCATGAGAGGTGTGGAGAGGAGGGGATGTACCCACAAAGGAATGGAAAGGAGCCAAAGGGAGTAGCTGGCTATCCCAGAGTAGGTTTCAGGACCAAATTGTGTGTCGAGGAAGACCATGCCATCAGAGAAATGAAGACATAACTTTCACTTGACTTTGTTTTGAGTGAGGGAGGGCTGTGCAGGTCACCAGTCTCTTCTCCTCCAGAGCTATCTGAATCCAGTGACCAGGTATTCATCAGGATAACCGGAGATGACCCAGGATGCACTCACACCTCCGGGCTCCTCGGAACTTTGATGGTGGGAACCCCGCCTGCTGAAGGGAGCTGGGTAGTGGCATCCAGTGACCTTTTCTCCTGAGAGAGACTTGAGAACAAGAAGAAGAGACCTCCCCTGCGGGTGCTTTTTGGATCACTCGTTTCATGCTTCTCTTCCACATTTCAAAGGCATTAAAATGATCAAGGCCTTTTTTCACTTATTCTAAAGTCTACAGTTGATTCAAAGGAGGCAGCCTGACCTTGTTCATGCCTCTTTGAAGTCTAGACAAAGCCCTGCTTCACTTTAAGGAGGGTGGGCAGAGGCCCAATTAACTAGGCAAGGAGTGCTTCACATTTTGTGTGAACTAGGTCCCTATGGCAGTGGGAGGAAGCCTAGGTATGCCTGCTCAGAATTATATGCTTTTAAAAAAAAATTCCTAGTAAAAGAAAATTATACATTTCAGTACCAAATGATCATTACTTAAACGCCAAAAGATCTGTTTATTCAAAAAGGATCTTGGTCAGGTGGTCATTTTCTTATAAATTCATTATCCTTGGGATAAATGGGTTCTCTCCCAGGTCCCAGTCTGGAAGAGATTTAGTATATCTACTTGTAGATTCGCTAAAGGTCAGTTTCTTGTGTTGTATCTGTACATGGGCTTTCATGTCAGGTTTCCTGTTGACAGAGTCCAATGCAGATGATTCTAAAACTTGCAGATGATACAGCTGTTTTCACTCCTCCTCAGGAAATGATTTCATTATTCCTATGCACTGCCCCGAACTGGAAATTGCTCGAGTTGCTATAAGAATCCTGGATGAGCTGGTGAAGCCCTTGAGAGAAATCCAAATCGATGACAATGAATATGCTTGTCTTAAAGCTATTATATTCTTTGATCCAGGTAAGAGAATTAAAAGTCACTAGTCTCTGACTTTGGCTTTGCATGGAAATGAAAGACAGAAAGAAAGAAGGAAGGAAGGAAAGGAAGAAAAGAGGGAAGGAAAGAAAAGAAGGGAAGTGGGGAGGGAGGGAAGAAGGAAGGAAGGAAGGAGAGAAGAAGGAAAGAAGGACAGGAATGGGTCAGGGTGATAGGGAAGAGAAGCCAGCCAAAGGAAGAAAAAAATGTGGGGAGAAGGAAAAGGGAAAGAATTCTGGTATAAAGCTGATGGCAAATCCTTTGTACATATGGACGTTGCTGCCCACCCAAGCAGGCTTAAGATAGTGCATGGCATATAATAAGTATTCAAATCATGCTTTTTGCCAACCAACAGAAAGAAGTGGAAGGAACAAGCATTTGTTAAGCACCTACTATGCGCCAGACCCTGCTAAGCGCTTTACAAATATTATTTTACTTGATGCTCACAACAACCTTGAGAGGGAGGTGCCTGTTATGATCCACATTTTACAGAAAAGGAAACTGAGACTAGCAGATGACTTGCCCAGGGTCAGACTGCTAGTGAATATCTGAGGTCAGGTTTGAACTTAGCTTTTCCTGACTCCAAATCCATGTCTCTATCCACTGCACCACCCAGCTGAAGGGTTTGGGGATCTTTAAGATTGACAAGGAGAACAATCAATTCCAGCAGCTCCAGGTCTCTGCTTTGGTGCAGTGATGAAGGAACTTGAAACCATGCGGAAAAAATATCAGCCAGAGAGCTATCTTCAAAAACCTGATGGGTGTATAATGTGGGAAGAGAGATTTGGCTCATTTCACTTGGGCCCTGTGGGGAAGTTACAGGGAGACAGTCTGCCATCAGGAAACACTGTTCAGTGTGATAGGCTGACTGTGTTATAAGGAAAGGAGTGACCTGCCACTGGGCGGGATCATCCATTAGGTAGGTGGGTGGCCTAGATAACCTTGAAAATTCCTTCCAAATCGAAGAAAGTGGGGATAGGGATGGGGGCATAAAGGTGTTTTTGAGGAAGAGGTTTATTGAGAGCAGCTAGATGACTCAGTGGATAGAATGCTGGGCCTGGAGTCAAGAAGATTGTCTCCCTGAGCTCAAATCTGCCCTCAGACACTTACTAGCTGTGTGACCTTGGTGAGCAAGTCACTTCAGGCTGTTTGCCTCAGTTTCCTCATCTGTCAAATGAGCTGGAGAAGAAAATGG
This sequence comes from Bettongia penicillata ogilbyi, assembly GCA_023548195.1. Classification (NCBI taxonomy): domain Eukaryota; kingdom Metazoa; phylum Chordata; class Mammalia; order Diprotodontia; family Potoroidae; genus Bettongia; species Bettongia penicillata. The sequence goes on along the minus strand of JAJHZJ010000850.1, from coordinate 227,296 downwards.
CAAAACCTTTTAGTCTCTTTGCCAAGAAAACCCCAAATGGGGTCACAAAGAGTCAGACACAGCTGAACAACACTGAGGAGAGGTCCAGCATCTAGAGGATCAGCTTTAGCATCAGAAAGACCTTTATTCGAGTCTTGCCTCTAACATATCTCACACACTATTCTGTGACCTGGGAAAGTCATTTGATCTCTGGGTGCCCCTCAGAAACCCTGGGCAAGATACTTAAGTTCTCCTCATGCGTAAAATGAAAGGGTTTAGACTTGATGACCCTCAGTATTTCTTCTAGCTCTGAAGCTTGGGTCTTATGATTTCATCACTTTGATAGAACCCTGGATGGAGACACTGTAAAATTACAGTCTTAGAGGGGTTTCTTAGGACGCTAAAGATGGTCCTCTAGACTCTGGACCCCTTTTTCAATGTTGTTGTTCAGCTGTGTCTGACTCTTTGTGACTCCATTTGGGGTTTTCTTGGCAAAGCGACTAAAGGGTTTGCCATTTTCTTCTCCAGCTCATTTGACAGATGAGGAAACTGAGGCAAACAGCCTGAAGTGTCTTACTTACAGCTACAGAGTCTGAGGCAGTTTGACCTTGGTTCTTCCTGATTAAAATTGGCCTCTGGGTCAACCAAAATGACTAGCTTTTGTACTCATACTCACCATCTCAGCTAAACCCCCCAAAAGTTTAGAAGATATCTAGCTGTTGAGGGTGAATGCCTCAGATTACTGGTATACACAAGAAAGTGCTAAAGGTGGGGAGAATAAAGCCAGGAACCATACCTTGTCAGCTGCCTCATTCTAGTGGAATTCCAACCTTCATTGGCACTGGGCTTCTTTGCAAAATAATATTCGTAAATTCATAAACTACACACATCCCAAAGGAAACAAGTTATACTGGAATACACATCACAGCATTTTTTAAGTTGACAAGTCTCCTAGAGAGGCTTTACTTAATGGTCTCTGCTAATGTGGCATAGTAAATGGAGTCAGGTAGACGAGTTTAAATCCAGTCTCAGATACTTACTAGTTGTGTGACCTTGGGCGAGTCACTTAAACCTCTCTGCCTCAGGTTCCTCAACTGTAAAACCGGGAGAACACTAGCACCTTCCTCCCTGGGTTACAGTGAAATCAAATGTAATAATATTTGTAAAGCACTTAGCACAGTGCCTTCCTTCCTCCCTCCCTGTCTTTCTTCATTCCTTTTTTCCTTTTCACTCTCCCATCCTCCTTTCCTATCTTTTTCCCTTCCTTTTTCCTTTTCTTCATTCCTTCCTACTTTTATTCCTTCTGTCCTACCTTTTTTTCTCCCGACTTTTCCTTTCCTTCACTCCTTTCCCCTCCCAGTCCTTCCTCCCCTTCCGCTCCCCTTCTGCATTGCAGGGGCCCTGGAGATGTCTTTGTGCTGCATATTAAAAAAAGGCTGCGGCAGCCTTGGACACTCCTAATCCGGAGCCCAGAATTTTAAGCAACGATCATTGCCTTTCGCATTTATGTCCTTCAGTGCCCAGCACCGAGAAGGCTGTTGATCGGTGCCAAGTCTGATTCAGCCCAGGAATGAAGTCAGGGAGGCTGCAAAGGTGTAACGGGACGGACCACAGGCTGGGGCACGTGTCAGTGAGGCGAGGCGAACTTTCTACGCTTCTGCTACGTGGTCCCCAGCCTGGGCAGGGGAGCGCGGCGCCTCGGGGGGCTGACGTTGCGCCCTCTGCACTCTCTCTCCCTCTCCCAGACTGCAAAGGCCTGAGCGACCCTGGCAAGGTGAAACGGATGCGCTTCCAGGTGCAGGTGAACCTGGAGGACTACGTCACGGACCGGCAGTACGACTCGCGGGGCCGCTTCAGCGACCTCCTGCTGCTCTTGCCCCCGCTGCAGAGCATCACCTGGCAGATGATCGAGCAGATCCAGTTCGTGAAACTCTTCGGCATGGCTCGCATCGACAGCCTGCTGCAGGAAATGCTCCTAGGTGGGCGAGGCCCCGCCCAGCCCCAGCCCCAACCCGTCCTGGTCCTGGCCTCTCGCTACCATGGCAACCCAGCGAAGCCTGACAGTCAGCTACGCCCAGACCACGGGCTCAGTTCTCACGGAGAGCGCCTAGTGGAAGGGTTGGAGGTGATACGGTGGATAGAGCGCCAGACTTGGGGTCACTCAGGCTCGGGTTCAAATCCCATCTCAGATACTTTCTGCTTCTGTGACCCCTGACAAGTCACTTAACTTCTGCTTCGGTTCTCTCATGTGAAAAATTGGAAGAATATTAGCGCATACTTCAGTATCGTTTTGAGGGTTGTATGAGACATGTGCCAAGGGCTTTGCAGACTTCAAACCGCTATATAGATGTCTGTTATAACAGAACTAGGGGTGGGGGAGGAGATATAGGGGATATGGCCAGAGGCTGGAATGGAAAGAGGGTAAGTCAGGGTAAGCTGGGCAGACTTAGAACTGAGAGGAAGCAGGGAGTTGAAGACACCGTGGGCCAGACAGACACTAACAGGAAAAGGGATGGAATCAACGCCCCCTTGAGTGGCAGGTGTGGTGGGGTTAGGGTATAGACCTGTTGAATAACAACTGATAAAACAATACAATTAACTGATATTAATAGCTTTAATATCTGATTACCTACATTCTTTCATTTGAGCCTCTGAAGTACTATCCCCATTGTACAGATGATAAAACTGAATCTGAAACTTGCCCAGCTCCCCCAAGTAGTAAGGATTTGAAGGAGAATTCCAGTTCACTTTGTCTAGGGCTTTATTTGTCATTCGCTCTACCTCTGGATACTCAGAAACTGGAGGGAAGGGGAAGGATTATCTTTTTTATCTTCCCATTTTCCCCCACTTTTTGACATTCCTTTCTGCCTTTCCTTTTATATTTTCATTGTTCTTTTATTTTCACATCACCCTTTATTTTCAGATACATCCCTCCTCCCTCATGTCATCTACCATAATAGTGAGTACAAACTATGTACTATACCTAGTTGCAGCCTTGACTCAAACTCTCCCCTTTGTGCTTGCTTACAGGGAACACCACAGAGATGCCCCAGTATCATTCTGGGATGCCCAGCTTAAACTTGGAGCCAGTCACAGGCCACATCCTTCCCAATGCCCTCAGTTCGGTGATCCAGTCTGCACCCGGGTCAGGCCAGAGCCGCTCTTTTACAGAAGGTCATGGTGAGAACACCAAATCAGGTTGTTACGCTAACGTTAGAAAAAACAGAAGGGCAATTGGAAGAACTGGGCTTTGAGTATGTAAAGGGCACAGCTGTCCCTATGCTGTGTTTTAAGGGGTCCCTGTTCCCAAGTCTCAGCCTTGCCACTTGTCATGGTGCCTGAAATTCCACCTTAGAGTTGCTTTTGGATCTGACATGGAACTTAAAGATGGAGGCATCTATTACATGCAAATACTCAAGGACACACATTAGCAAGGACCATCTAACAGCTAGCTAGAAGCAAACAGGACTGAGATACAGATGTTGGGAGTATCAGTAAATATTTGAATGTCAAAATATTGTTTACCTGGAGTCTGAACTTTAAAAAACATACTTTTCAATATAATTGGTTTTCTTTGTGCTATACTACTACTTCATTTAAAACCTTTATTCCCAGAAAGGGTATAGGTTTCACCATCTGACAAAGGGATACATGACCCCGAAAAGGTTAATTACTCAACTTTGATAGAAAGTTTTCCTTTTTTGAGTCAACTTTTTTATTTATATATTTGGGGGTAGGGGGGATAATTGTTAAAAATTACTGGAATCCAAGTTTGATCAGTAAGTATTTTGGGCTGTCAGACTTGTCAACCAATTTAACTAACAGGTCATAAGTGTGAGTTCTGGTCAAAAAGCTCATTAGGCTCCGAGTTTTCAAAGTTTACATTTTAACCAGCAGAGAAAAATCTGAATTAACATCTTTTTTCCCTGCTCAGCATCTCCAGACACATCTGTCTCTTCTCCTACAAGCCCTGGGAATGAAGACTACCCATTGGACCCTGCCAGAGGATCTGGGATGCCCATTCCAATACTGCCCCAGGCCGTCGTACCTAAGCAAGAGATTTTATAAACCATGAAAATGAAGAGCCTTAAGGCCCCTAGGAAGTCATCCACAAGTCAATCTCCTTACATTTCCAGATGTGAGCCATCAGGACTGCCAACCCGGATTTCAGGGGCTGGGGATTCAAATGGTCACATGCCGCTGGCTATTCAGTTAGTACCAGGATTGATTCTCCAGGGCCTCTTTCCCTCTTGAAAATATAAGATGGCTAAACATAAATACCTCCAACAGCTGTCCAACAGAACTGAAAAAATCCCTAACTCCATTTGGGAGTATTGAAACCTTTGGCTTCTATTAGCAAAACACAAGGCAACATGGATTCAACTAATTTATGTCCTCAGCTTAGACCTGGAGGTAGAACATGAACCTCATACAGATACAGAGAATGCACATTGAGTGTATTTTTAAAAAATAGCCCATTTGCAAATTGGGCAGAGGGGGTACACTCAGGTATCCACCTGCCAATGTGAAGGGTCCAGCCATTTTTCATTCAATTCCAGTGCCTACTATGTGCAAATTACTGCGCTAATCCCTGTACTGACTTTTATATAAGGGCTCTCACCTCCCGGATCTCCTCTCCTTGTTTCCTCCTCCTTGTCAGTCACATCTTAACCTATCTTCTCAAAGGATTCCAATTCAATGTCTATAAAAGACCACATACTGTCCTGCCTCAACCGGGTCACACTACTACCTCAAAACAGGAATAATTGGTTATTGCTGTGAAATTTTGGTTTGGTTCCGATAAGACACAAAAGTATGTCCATTAGAGAGTGGTATAATGCCAGCCGTGTGACTGCAAGGGAGTCACTGAACCTCTTTGACCCTATCTGTAAAATGGGGATGTGGCAGTTCCCACCTTGCCAGGTTGTGGTAAGGATCAAAGATTATGTATGTAAAGGGACAAGGTGTGAGGTGATTACCTGCTATTAATATGAAGTCATGAAACCTCTCTGCATTCTAACACCCCACTCCTACCTCCTAATCTCCCAGGCTTCTACTAAACCAGCTTTTCTCAATGGGCGAGTACTTGAATCAAGCTTCAACTCACAAAGGCCTTTTTGCCTGACACAGATGACGTGTGACAATAACGAGACAGGCTCAAACAGACAGAAATTGAATGTGCAAACAAGTGTTTTCCCCATTCATTCATGGGAAGGTACTGACAGAACCATTTTTTGCTCAGGGAACCTCCTCTCAAAATTACCTTTAGAGCCAAAATCATTCTTTTATTCTCAGGGATGACAAATTTCTGTCCAATGACGGTGGATCTGAGTTTGGAAACAGCAGAGTCATTCTGGGCCTTATCAGGTGACTTTAGGAGGGGATCAAATTGGATGTAACCATTTGTGTAAAACAATGAGGGATGATATATAAAAGAACTCAAATCAAAATAAAGAGAGTGACTCTTGAAGGTCACTCTCAAAGAGGACTTGCACACATATTTTAAAATCTTCAGCAAAAGCATATCTTTCCATGGTGACTGCCTTGAAGGGGAAAACATTATACCTTTGAATGTGTAAATTCTAATCTGTTAAAAAAAAAATCTGTCCTATGACTTCACAGTCACACCTTATATATGAGCAATATAATTAATGCAGTTATTTTCACATTAGTCAAGAGTTGTGAAAATGTCTCATTACTGATGTTCTTTTTATAGTTGTCTTTTAAAAAAACCTGATTATAAATATGCATATATAGATTTTAAAAATACACCTATTTTACAAATGTACATACATGTGTATATATGTATGTGTGTATATATATGTATGTGTGTGTGTATATATATATATACGTGTGTGTGTATACACACACACACACACACATACATTGCACAGTAGGAACAGAAAAAATATCTGATCAATGTTCCCACCTGCATAAGCTGCATATCTGGAACCTCTTGAACAATTTTCCATGTACAGTATTAATGCTCAAAAAATCTAGAAAGCCAAGTGATATTTCTGTCTGCTGAGGTTAGCCTACAGCATCAAAATGTCATTATTGCAACGTGTGTGGTTTGTTTTCATGGCCCTAAAAATCTTGGTTCTTCCAACTAGAAAGACAAAAATCACACCAATATTCAGAAATGCCTGGTGCCTTAAAACTTCAAGCCAAAACATGGCAGTAAAAATGAAGATATGCTTATGTATCTCAAATAAGCCTGGTACGGCAAAGACTCCACTGTATACCAACTGTGATGCCAAACGTCAGCCAATGAAACCCAAAATTTAACTTGATTTTTGCAATTATGCTAACCTTAACAGGAGGACCTGTAATCATCACTTAAATGGCCAGCGATCAATACAACAGAAAACGAGCTTGACTACAACCATGCAATAATCAGATCACAATTTTCTCTTGAACGTAGGAGTCATTTTTTTCAGGCATTAACTGATGAATCTTCAATATCCTGCAAGGCAGAGAAGTGATTTTAGGTGGAAGACTTTTTTTTTCCAGATTGATTTGGCAGATCAGGAAATGGAATCTGTGTCAATAATTCAGAATCCTTTTTGTGCTTCTCACAAATTACATTGGTCTATCACAACCATGAATAGATATTTGAGGGGAGGAGCAAAAATCCTGAGTGACACCCTGCTGAGAAGGGAAGTGCGTTTTCACTGATTCCAGACACTCTACAGGTCTCCAAATCCAGTGTGATGAAATAGTAATTTTCCCCAGTTGCAGGTGTACTGGCAACGGAGCAAAGGGTAGACCAGAAGAGGTCTATGACAACAAGAGAATTCTCAGGATGGTCTAGGACCAACAAAGGTGTGTGAATACTGGATGGGGGCAGGGAGGGGGAAGAGCAGGAATGTACTGGACAGTGTGAGGCAGAGACCTTCCCTTCGAATTAGCACCCTGGGAAAAGGTCCCGCTGGCCTCCTGCCAGTTACAACTCTGCTTACCAAACACTCAGATCAAAATAATGAGATGTAATACAAGATGAAAATTAGTGAAGCCCAAAAAGTGTTGTTTTTACCAGATCCCTTCCTTATCAGTGTGATGCCAGAGTTAATTCGTTTCACCTAAAGGGTCTCTCAAAGACAATTATTTACTGACTATTGACTCTTTCTGCAGAGTTTCTAGAAGGAGGCAAGTAGGGGCAGAGCTCCATGTATGCAAGAGTATTGTAGGCAACATTTTTGAATTTGTCTTTACAACTTCTGGGTTTCTTTTTCCAAATAAAATACAAGACCATGACACAATACAAAATTTATATTTGACTCTTCTATTAGTGAAAGGGAAATTTTGCTCAGGGGATTCTGGCTCGTTAAAGTTTCATTTGCTATCACTAGACACAAGGAAACAAAGTATTTATTAAGTGACTAGTATATGCTAGGGACCATGCTAAGCACTGTACAAATATTATCTCATTTGATCTAGAGAGAATCATAACCCAAGTTCTCATTTCCATGTGCTAGGGTGGCCTAGAAGCTGCTTCTGGATTCCACTGCTCAATGATTCTCTTAGCTAACGATGCTGGTGACCTACAAGACTTTAATGTTGTCACATGTGGTTGGTTATTAAGACAGTTGGAGACAACTGTCTAGAGAACTGGGGAGAGGGATGAGGGGGTAAAAGAGAGCATTACCAAGTAAACGGGTGATACTGTCAGTTGACAGCAAATCTTTTTTACCTCAGCCAGTCCCAGGAAAATAAGACTTAGGGATGTCACCTACTCTTGTATAAATACACAACTATCCTATATCTCTGATCAAAGATGGGATGCCTGTTAGGTCAAATAGGTCCCAGAGTCTTTAGTCAGGGTGGAAAAATCGATCCTGTTACAAATGCACTGGCATTGAAGGCAATTCAAATAACGAGTATTTATTAGGCACCTATGAGCCAGTCACCATGTCTATCCTTCAGCAAATAAAAGCAGCTCACACTGAAATAGCCCTTAAAGTCTGCAAAACACCGGATCTAAATTATCTTTTACCTCCAGTTCATCGTCCATAAAACTTATTTTTTCAGTATGTCAAAGGATTGTGATTTTGTCAGTGTGGGAACTTTCTCTACTAAGATCAGTACCTTGACAGTTTTTCATGGATTACCCTGTCAAATACCGTTGTATTACTTCGTTACTGATCTTCTGCACTTAGCTAGGCTGGCCCCGGCACAGCCTTCTAGTGCCTGGCTCACTCAAAGCATCTTCAGTTTGATAGGACTAGCAATAGATGATGCCCCACTGGCAAAGCCTTAGGGAACCCAAAGCCAAAGCTCTACACCAAAATAAGACATCAGAGAGCTTTGGATGAAAACAGAAGTTAAAAGAATACAATATAAAATCTTCCTGGAATTTTGCCAGAGTCCTGTCATATGAACTGGTCTCTCAGCTGAATTTGTTGTAAGTAAAAAAAAAGAAATAATGTAGGCCTATTTTGAAGTAGCCTCCCAAATACTGTCTTTTCCTATCTCTTGTCCTTACGCAGGCTGAAGGTTAGGTTGAACAAACTCACAGAATCACAGATTTAGAGCTGGAGGGGACAGTTTAATTCCCTCATTTTACAGAGGGAGAACAGAGGCCCATAGGAGGAAATGAATTGCCAAAGGCTGAACCAATAGCAAGTGTTTGAGCCAGAATCTGAACCCCAATCCTGAATCCAAATCCAGCCCTCTTCCCACTGCTGACTGCTTTTTACAGACACAATAAATGCTGGGGTGGGTTTCTCCCACAATGCTCATCTGCATTAGCTCAGGACAACCTCCAATTCTGACATAGATCACTCCCTCTTCCTCATCACTTGGCATAGAAGAAGCTCTACATAAATCTTAAAGCTTTATTGGGTCAACTTCTCCAATGTTATCATTACTACCATGTCCCCCACTCTGAAATCTGTCAGGACTCCCAAGGAAGAGGGCAGCTGGCAGGGACATTTACACCTTATAATCATGCCTTCTGGGGGGACCCCTCACATTTCACACACCCTGAGGTAATTCACATCAGGTTTCCTACATTCCATCCTCCAAATTTTCCTCACCCAGCGACCTTAAGGTTTCAGGAAAACGCTAAGTGGGCCCAGCCTAAAAGGACGGGGATGGTCCAATTAGTGTGATAATTATTTATTCATTATAGATGGCTATAAAGGGGGACAAGTTAAGTCATTGTTTGCCCTGGTTGGGGTATGACTTTTAGGTCTCACTTGTCTAGAACACATTTTTCTTCTGTTACATAGGTTTATAAAAAGAAGAGTGTGTGTAAATTCCACATCACACCAACTTCTCACCCTTGGGTAAGATGTCTATCATCATCCAACAAATACAGCCAATGTGCACATTAGTGTTGTGAAGGTTTAATTTAGAAGATGCCTTTTGGTGTTCAGGGGCTTCAATGATACTGGCTGACTGCATCAGGAAGCCCCCATTGGCCTTTTAACACGTCAGCCTAACCCTTCTAAAAATAGCCACAAGATGTTTACTATTTGACCCTAATTGACCAAAGGAATCATTACACTGAATGAAACCTGTTTTGTTGTAAAACAGACTTTAAGCTACAATGTAACTCAAACTATGGAAGACAATCCCTTATTTCCAGCTAACAAGAAACTCTGTCCTCACTGGTAAGGAGATAGCTGCTGGCATTCTCCTCTGGAGCTGGCATTCTCTGCTGGAATGCCAATACACCACTACTGTTAAGGCATCTTTCTGCACACCAGCCTGCTGGTTTTCATTTACACATCGACAAGCATTTATGAAGTACTTACATATATATTGATTACAAGACAGAAAAGTTCAACCTCTTCACTGAAATCTACAGTCCTACAGAGCCCTGTAAAGAATCTGGTCAGCTCCTGTTTTTCTGGCAAGGTGTGAAGCGCTGTGCCCATTTCACAGATGAGACAAGGACCATGATAACAAAGTGACTGACTCATAAGGGTGGAGAGGGATAATTTGGAACCCAGGGTCTCTTATCAGTGGAAGTAAGTCAGCACCCTTTGTTATATTAAACCACCTCTCAACTACCAGACTTTTCCTCTAGGGGAAATAAGCACCACACCACTGGAAACCAGTCCCTATCTTTCTAGTCAGATTTCATATTATTTTATTTCCATATAATCTCCACATTTCTTGATCTTGTCCCGTCTTCCCTCTTCTCTTTGCCTCAAAACCCCTCATCATGCCAGGAATAAACTGCCCCCTCCCCCAGACCCTTTTCTTAATGGCATCATATCACTTGCCACCTTCTCTATGAAGACTCTCTCATCCACACCCATTCTTTCCTTCCCTCCCCACAAAATATTCTTTTCTTTTTAAATACCTTAAGGCATTTTACCTTTTTAGCACCCTTCTTGGCATTAACCTCTCTCTCCCTTGCAGAACACCTGTGTATAGGTCTTTTCTCTCTTGCCAGGCAGACTTTACACCTTCTGTCCTTGCATCCACAGTGCCCAACAGAACACTGGGCACACAGAAGGTGTCTCATAAATGTGAGGCATGTTCATGTGCTGCAAGAGGTCCCACTCCTAAAGAATCCTGAGTGTAAATTAGATTCAGCTTTAACAAGGGGAAAGAGTAAAAATGCACAGGAGCACATATAGTCACCAACCAGCTGCCATGAAACACATATCATTTCCACAACTCTGTTTTCTAAAATACACCCCCAGGGCTATTTTCCTGCATGTAGCGAGGCCATATTTACATGATTCTACAATTATCTGGCATGGATGTAACTGCAGTGACAAGCCACGAAGCTGCTAATGCTCATGGAAAATACCTCATTGCGAATGAAGCGGAAAAACCTCAAGAGATTTTTTTTCAGCTGATTTAACCCGTCTCCTCAGGGCACTTAAATGAAAATCATGTGTTTGTTTTAACCATTTTGAACGAAATCCCTTCAAACTATAACACGTGTATCCTAACAAACAGAACAACTTAAGTCTGTTCTCTGTGACTGGTAAGCATTAGGACGTCATGCTAGAATTCAGGCCTGTGGTGCGCAGGACTATCTGCCCCCAAGTTAGATGGTCTCAGAGCTTTGTGCTGGAGGAGAAAGCAGACAGAAGATGAATTCTCCTGCTGGTCGGTGATGACTTTTGTCAGCTATACTCTGCTGCTTTCTACCTTCAGATTAAGTCCTGGGATCACAAACACATTCTAGAGTTAAATTTACAAGAAACTGTAACTCTTCAACAGTCAAAAACTCTTTGGCAAATTCAGCTTGGATATTAGAATTATTCCACAGGGCCTGAAAATTGTGTTAGTAAATGTCAGACTTCCTTCAAAAAGGAAATTGGATGAGGCAAGGAAAGAAAGAGACTAAATCCAATGAGACCCGATATCATTTAATTACCAACTTTGAGAAATGTCAATGAATGGCTTTATTTTATATAAAAATTACAATGAAAGGGGTTGAAAAAGCCAAGAAGACCTGATTTCACACACATAACTTGTTAAGTCTCACAGGATTCAAACTAATCTTCAACCAACAGACTATATCATTTCAAAAGCCTCATGATGAAGCCTAATATATGCTCCCAACAGATGTGCAAAAAAATATTCTTTTGGAACTTGCCTCCATTGTCCATCATGCCACAAATCTAAATCTTTGCTTTCTGGCTGCTCTTGATCAATTTTCTATACGTTTGTGGTGAATCTTACACCAAAGAATTGCGTTTGTTCATTTGGCTTTTGTGCCCTGGGCTGATCTCTTGATGAATTCCATCTATACTAGTAAAAGGTTAGAATAACGTGTTCTTTGAAGATCTTCACAAATAAACAGAAAGGCATTGTGTCCAGCAGGAAAATACCAAAATGTTTAGTGTGGGAGATCAATTTAAATAAGGAAGACCTCTCAGCATGTTTGTTATAAATTGCTTCTAGATGCTTCTGACAAAATATACACAAGCCAGGTGAGTTTAAGGCAATATCCCCTCCTCCCCACCCATCCCATCCCATCCCATTCCACTCCTCTTAAAGGAGCTGTTCACTGCTTAGGCAGAATTCTCCGCTACACACCTGGTTCTCATCAAAGGTAGTGTGAGGAAAAAACAGCATTAAGGACAGTCCCCCATCTAGCTCTAGGCATTCTGGTAGTTCAGTTTTGTTTCTGTTTCTTTCTAGGAGAGTTACAAATGTGTGCTGTGCTCTCTTCTGCACCAAAGCCACAAGAAGAAGAGCTGATGCTCTACAAATTATTTCTTTAAAGTTGTGGTCAAATGCACACTGGTCGGCCTTTACTGCGGGGTCATATGATCTCCTCCTTGAGCAGACTAACAATGCAGCATTGAGATGCACACAAATTAAGGTTTTCTAACATGAGGCTTGACTCTTCACCAAGAGTGACATTCACCCAGATAATGCTAATTTGGCTGAAAAAAACAGTTCCAGCTCCTTTAGGCTCTCAAAATTTTAAAATAATTAAACCCACACAAGATCTTAAAAAGGGAAGGGGGAGGGGAGACAACTGATTGTTCTTTGGATCTGTAGACTGTCCAATTGGCAATACATTCAAAGTTAGTCCCAAAGGAGGATATCATAGCAGCTTTTTCCTCTTCCCTGAACATAGGTTTTTAAAAATAGCTTGCCATTAAAAATAAAAATTTTAATCTTTTTAAAAAAGGAAAAACTTACATATATTAAACTTGCTGCTAGGAACAAGAAAACACTTTGTCCTGGGTTGGGCAGTGAGGGAAAAAGGAAGTAAGCAATGATAAATGGGGGGAAAAATTAATGAGTGTACCTGACATTTACCTATGCCGCTCAGTGCACACAGATTTTTTGCAACTTAATTATGAGAATAAAATGAAAGACTAAAATGTATCTATAAGAAAGGGTTCCTGTAGCGTTAAAGATACAGGAAAAGCAATAACGGAATGGATTACATGGTAAACAGAAACTCCCTGATGCTACTGGCTTGAGAATTCTTGTCCACTGGGGATTTTTTTTTCCATGATTGACAAATGCAGCTCAGTACACAGGATTTTTAATAAAATAGCATATGTAATATCCCAAACAACATTTGATCAAATGAAAAAGATTTAACAAAAATCATAATCTCACAGTAGAATAATGACATTTGGCTTCTTTAGTGTGGCCACATGCCTTTCATTAGTGGTACAGCTGAAAAGTCATTACAGCATCCAGTTAACATTTTGGAAAATTTGTGATCTCCATGACTATAAATGTATAAAATTTTGCTTGCTACAAGCAACTGGTTTGTGTTGGTTCAGTCCCCATTGGTCACAGATTATATGTCGCTAGGCTTTCAAACCCCAAATAAATATCCTAGAGTGCATTTGCAAGTTCCAGTATGGGAAAGTGGATCTCACACAGAAAATTCTGGACCACCTCTCTTTGACTTCAGTAGGAATCTCCTGATTCGAAATCCTGCAAAAGGATTCATCCAAAGAATTGAAGGCTGGCCCCCAAAAACAGATTTCATCCCTTCCCATCGGAGCCTTCGTTCCCAAGTTGGCTTTTCACTTTTCAGTCTTTCAATCTCCTGTGCACAAATAATGATAACATTACTGCTTGACAACAGACATTATCACTGAATGGAAATTCAGAGAAGAGTTAAATGAGCTCATTTTTTACAACTACTAAAATAAATCAAGTTAAAATATATTTTTGTTTCTGACACAATATCAGATGCTTAAAGGTGACATATAAAGTGTATATATATATACACATACATAAATATGCTTTGTGTGTGTATGTATATATGTGTACATATATATATATACACACACACACACACATATGTGTGTGTGTGTGTGTGTGTGTGTAAAGTACTACGGGAAAGCAAGCATGAACAATTGGAGCCATCAGGAAAGACTTCATACAGAAAATGGAGTTTGAGCTACATCTTACAAAAAAGAAGATGATGAGGCTGAGGTGGGGCGTGGGGGGAGGGAGTGCATTCCAGGCACAGGAAACGGCCAGCAGAAAGGCACAAGATAAGAGATAGGTGTCATTAGTGAGGAACAGAGAGAAGGCCCATTTAGCTGAATGGTAGAGCAGAAGTAATGTCAAGCAAATTTCCGTCAAAATAGGTTGGAACCAGGTTGTTGAGGGTTTTAAAGCTAAACAGTTTATATTCTACTCTACAGGCACTAGGAAGCCAACGAAGTTGATCGAGTAGGGGAAATTACAAGGTCACATGTACACTGAAGGACAAACCAGAGTGGTAAGAGATGTGAAGCAGGGAGGCCAAGGATGACGTGAGCACCAAGGGGAGGTGTGGTAGCTGTGTGAGTGAAGAGAAGGTGGCAATTATAAGAAATGTTGTGATGGTGGAAAGGGCAAGGTCTGATAACGTAATGGATGGGTGGGGATAGAGAGAGTAAAGAGTGGAGGATCCTGCCAATATTATGCACCTGAGACAATGGAAGAGTTATGGAGCCTTCAAGAGAAGTAGAGAAGTTTGGACTCAAGAGATTTAGGGGGAAAGATAATCATTTCGATTCTCCTCAGTTAGTACTACAAAACAGCACACAATCAGGGCCTTTTCCTTCAAAGAAAACTTAAAGGAACGATAAAACAAAAACGCTTTTTGGGACTGGGCTTGCTTTCTGTTCTGAGGAACCTCATTGTAACATGCACAACAGCATCTCTAAAAAAACATCTTTGTAGTAAAGGTAGCATCCCTGCTCTGCTAATGGAGGGACATTTAAAGAAATCTAGGCTTCAATTCTCATTGACTTTACCCACTCATTTGATGGTTCCCACCAACAATTTTAAACATGTTCTGGAAGATGAGGACACACACAAAATTTGTTTGAAGTTCTGCTGCACAAGGACTCACTTTCCAAGAATATAAACATGTCACAAGAGTGTGCTTTGTCTATACACGTCTTTGAAAAAAGACTTAGCACAATGCAACCTTATTTATAATTCATTGTTTTCTTTTTGTATAGCATTATTCATATTCTTCTTTTAAGCACTGTAGGTCATATTAAGTAACATAAAATGTTTAGGAAAATAATTGGCACACACACTGGAGAGCACATTTATAAGAATATTAGTAAGGAACAGAAAGTCTTTTACAAGTGATATTCCACAGTAGCCACATCTTTACCAGCACACAGCTGATTGAAAAACGTAGAGAATACCAGTTCATTCTGTGCTTGTAAGTTGAGCATAAAAAAAAGTACTTGATTCAGTAGAGCAAAATTCTACCTAAGAGCACTCATCCAACAAAGTACTTTCCATGTAACTATGAAAAACTATTCTTGATGCCTTAAAAAATGTGAGAACAGAAATAACTTTGTTTGACCACCTTCAGGATCATTAATCGCTGGCAAGGTGTAAATGAGAAGATGTATATTTGCCAAAAGTTGTTTGCCACTGTCACAGATGACATCTGGGAACAAAGTTCAACCAGAAAAGGGGTTGCCTATAGATGGCAAGGTCCCCTAGAAGCTATTACTTATCCAGGAGAGAAGGAAAAGGGCAAAGTGGAAAGAAACACATAAAAGTCCAGCAAATTCCAGTGGAATTCCTCAATTGCTAACATTGTGTGAACTGTGTGCAGAAGGTGGCCCAAGCATACCTGTCCCTTGGAAGTATGGTCCTGGCACAGAGAAACACCTGTAATTTTAAAAAACACCCAAACATACTACTTTTTCTCCTCCTGAAAAGGAAAGAACTAACTGAACCATGTAGTAGAAGAAAAACATCTAAGAAAAATAAAACCATAACAGAAAAGCAGGCAAACTATGACTGCTGAACAGAAGCACCACCTAGTTTCTTGTGATTGACAATAAAAGGTTGGGAAGAGAAAAAAAGTAACTCAAAGCTACAAAGGTCAGATTCAAAAAAGCTGACCTCAAAAAGGAGCTGGATATAGATTCTGACTTTGTAGGAAAATATAAATTATGGAGGCTGCTGCCATATTCAGAAACTGCTACAACCTCTCCAAGCTGGCCTAAGCTGGCAGCAAATAAAAGGGAAAAGGGACAATAAAATACCCAATCTTGGTCCCTTGGACTTTCCATCCCCATAGCTTCTTTCCAGGTTGCTCCACAGAGACATTCTGAAAGGATTTACGAACAATTAAGTTGAAAGGTGCAAAGATAAGATGTAGTAATAAGTGAGAGGAATGGTAGAGGAAAACTTATAAGTAACACAGCCAAAGAAAGGAAAAACTCCCAGGTTAGAGATGGTCTGGGTAGAGCATCCTGGAGGAGCAATGGTCTCAGCAATTACAGCACAGGCAAGAATGGAATAACGCTGCGCCACATAAATTACAAAAGGGCCAGTCTTAGAGAAACCTGGGACAGACCTGCAAGAACAGATGCAGAGTGTGAGCAGAGTCAGCGGGCAATGTTAAAAAACAAAACAAATACATAAGCGCTCTGATGAGTCTGATGATCAACTAGGGACCTTGCTACGCTCTCCTAAAAGAAATGTGATGGACTCAAGGGATAAAACGACAGAGAAATTTTTGGACTTGGTCAATACGGGAATTTATTTGGTTACGCAAATTTGTTGAAAGTATTTTCTTTTTCTTTTTTTTCTCCACAAATGTGAGGTGAGGGAGACCCTGGGGGGGAGTGAAAGAGGTTAGAAGGGAGAAGAAAAGATAGAAGGATGGGGACTTGTGATAGATGTGTCCCCCAAAAAGAAAAAAAATAAAGAGTTATAAGAGCATTTTAAAAAACATAGAGAAATGAAGTAAACAAAGCCAAGCAGGATAGCTTTGAAAATTACATAATGAATTTATTATATACTCAACAGGAAAAGCAACCTGTATGTAGTAACAGAGCTTTATAATTTCACATAGAATCTTTTTTCTACTCGATTTTGAATGAGGAAATGCTAATTTTGTTTGGGATATCTTAAGTTCAGAATTTTTTTCAAAAAACATAAACTTAAGAAAACACACTAGCTCTGGAGGAATCTGTTGACAAGGGTTCAAACCTTCCCTCTGATATTTGTTTTCTACCTAACATTGGACAGTCATTTAAGCACTGGGACCTGAGTGGGCTGGACTAACCCCTCTCTGGTATATGAGCCAATGTCTGAGGACCCCTAAAACCTCCATCTCTGAGAACAGCACAGAAAGCAAAACAGCGACCCTACCGTTTCATCGTTGCATATTGAGTGGATCTGAGTGCCAAACATGACTGCGGTGAAAGTGAGAAACAGAAGACCCTCAAGGCACAAGAAGATCAGCAGGATTACAGTTACGGGTGGAGAAAAGTCACTGCATTCTGTGGAAGAAGTCAAGAGAATCATCCATCAGAACAGAGCACATTCCCCAACGGTGTCACTGTGAACAAAAAGCTCACTTATAGAAATCCTATGCTCCTGATAGTACAGGAAGGATTGTATCCATCTGGCAGAAAGGTAAACCCAACTGCAAACAGAGGCACAGGGCCACTCAGACAAACAAGGTTTCTGTTTGGGTGTCTCTGAGGCCTGGCTAGGCCAGTCCCACAATCAGTACAAAGGATGTCTGACAATTCTGTTTCCTAGTCAATGGTTTCACTGTCAATCTTATTAGATGGGAAATGGCTTAGTTTTTACAAATTGTTAAAAAAAATAAGCTGGGATTTTTTTGGTTTGTTTTATACTATAATAGAAATTATGTTATTTTTAAACTGTGTAGGAAATTTAAAAATCAAAGTAATTTACCCTCCAAGAAAGTACAAAAAAGTAAACAACTTTCATCTTTCCACAGTGAAGCCACTGACTACTAAACAATATTTGTATTTGAGCAAAGCTGGCCTGTCTCAGTCCCAAAGAGAAATAACTATGACAAGGTGTGTCTGCTTTTGCACAATACAAATACGCCTCATTACAAGTTGGCAAACCCATTTGTAGTTGAATACATCATCACTTTTGAACGACAACATAATTTTTATGTTTTATCTCAAAAATGGAGAAAATAGCATACATCGCATAATCAGGCAATCTTAATTCAACTGGTAATTAATTCAAGGTGGCCCTCATTGGGAAATGAGGAAAATAAGTGGTTTAGAGCTCACTCTAAGCAAATATGAATATGTTGGCTCACATTCTAAACTATTCGAGTTTATTAAAATGAAGTTATTTTTCTTATGTGCTTAGTCCTTTTAAACAAAATGACTTTTTATCTGTTTTTAAACAAAATGATTCTTCTCTGTAACTATGTTATATATATGTTATGTACCACATACTGCACATAATATATACAACCATTATATATACAACTGTAACTAGGTATACATGATATATGCCTCATTTTATGTACTGAACAAACTAATCTTTTTGCTTCTCAATCTCATTCAGCTTAAAAGAAGGGACTAGACACTAATGTTCTTCCACACTTAGGCTCTAAATGAGAAAACTGGCAAAATCAAAGTCCAATACTTTCTGTTGCTACTCATATTAAGAACTGTCTGCACATTCAGGACTTTCTCATAGTTCCAGCCTAGAAGTGTTGTTTCCTGGTGCCCAGGCTGCATTTTTCACCTCTACCTACAGTTAGGTCTCACCTCCTCTGTTGACTAACTGCATGCGGCCTGCAATTCAGCAGAAGCCCGAAGGAAAGGTTTGAGAGAGCGGAGGAGACCACTGCATCCTTGGACAGCATTTCAGTTCAGTAACTTGGAGGTGTCTCTCCTCTCCCCACCCTGATTCATCCACCAGGAAAGGCCTTTTAAACAAAATCAGAATTACCAATCCTAACCCCTTAACTCAACTGGGGAAGAGCTAAACCAGACACACAGTGAGCTGACACAGGGAAGGGAATGCTGTCCAAGCTGGCATTTCTAACACTGTCTGAGAGGTTAATACTATGAATCTCCACCAGAGCTAAAGGAGAAGGGGACAGGATGAAAAAGCTAGACTATTTTCCAATTCTTCCTTTGTTGAGCTATTTATTATGTGACTTTTTTTATAAGTGTTATAAATATCCAGGACATCAAAGTCAAGCCAAATACAAATGATTTTTTGATTATTAGCACTCTCTTCTAACAGATATGACTGTATGTCACTTACCTATTGTGTCATAAAATTTCTCCCTTCTCTACAGTAAAATGCTTAGGGTAGGCTTTAGAAAAACTAATGTCCTTCTCTTGAAATTTTTAGAACAAAAACAACAAAGCCATCTTTCTAAAAATGGTTTAGTGTCATCTAACTCCAAAGAAGGAAAATGAATTTCCTAAGTCTCTTGCTCTCAAAAAGAAACAAAAATGTTGCCATTAAGGAAAAGAAATGACTGTCATATTTATTTTGCTATCACTCCTATTAGTGAAGTTAACTGAGTTTAAAAAAAAATTAGTGTGGGTTGGTAATGTTTTGCACTCCGTTGGAAGGTCATCCTAATCAATGATGCTGCTACTTGGAGCTTATATAAAATCTAAAATATGTCCCTAAACCAAGTCAGTAAGACACCTGACTGTCCTCAAACAGAGGCAGTTCTTTTGAAGTAGTAATTTATATCACTACTGGCATCTAATGACAGCAGTCAACTTCAACAAATGGGGATTCACACTGAATACACATACATTACCAGATAAATGCTCTTGAGGATTTTTTTTTCCAGTAACAATCACAAATTTGTATTGATCAGGCCCTTTGTAAGCAATCACTGGACATACAGGAGAACCACCTAAGCAAAGTGAGAGGTGCAGTGTACAGCTATGACAAACCCAAGGCAGTTCGCCCTGAGGGGACACAGACCTCCAACCACTTCAGCAAGATTAGGCCCACGCTCTCACTACTCACTCTGTACACACGCTCTCATACACTCACATGCTTAACTAAAAAGTACATGGCTAAGGAAAGCAAGAGGAAGAGGGTAAGAAAAATAAATTTTACTAAAGTAGGACAGGCCTTCATGTCTACAAATCAACTGAGAAAAAAGAGAGAAATTTTTGGTAGGAATAATACTCCAACAGGTGGCAGAAAATAATACTAATTTCTATCTAGACACAGTATCTGCAACAAACAAATTACATAACCCTTCAAAGAGTCAAATACATATATAACTGTAAGGGAAAGCTGGTTACATGGCTTCACTGTGGTACTAGAGACAGAAAGTCTTGCTGTCATAATGTAAAGACAATCTCATCCTAGAAAAGCATTCAAAGTGACAACAAAAGATGTTCTCCCAAAACCTATGTGCATTTTTTCTTTAAAGTGTTTGCCCCTGAGTATAATATTTTGTTTCTCTGCACATGCAATAGCATGGTAATGCTATTTCTGTATTTCTACAAACAATTTTTATACATCCAAGTATGTGCTTACCAGTCCATTGCCCTCGGACACAGGAAAAAAACTGAAATCCACACAGGATCAGAGCATGAGCTGAAGACAAGGCTATATACATCTGGATGAGAGAAAAAGCAGGAAAGAATTGTAAGGTTGTGATCCCTTGTGAACACAAAAGACTGAGGGACAATAGTTTTCTTTCTATTCAGTTTCAACTATCAAGTAAAATTTATGCACTAAGCACACAGTGATAAAAAATACAAAAATTTTAAATCTTTGAAATTAAATAGTGTGATATTTATTAGCACCCCAAGGTCACATTGCAAAAATTCTTCTAGGGAGAACAACAGAGGGTAACATTTCTGACCTATGACAGAGACCACTATGGCCCAGGACTAGAGAGAATACGTGCTGTACATAACTAGCAGTCACACAACTGCTACAATCTGTGCCTCACTGGGATGGAGAGCTGAGGAACTGCCTCAATCCTAGGAGAAACATGCCTCCCAAAAGCAAATTTACAGTCAAAAGAGTTCGACAATCACCATAAAACACCAAAATTTAATTTTTACTCACGGTAAAGAGCACAAAAAACCTCTGATTCTTTTCTCCCACACAATTGTTCACCCAGGGGCAATGGTGATCCATCTTCCGAATACATCGCTTACAAATACTAGAAAATGAAGTTTTTTTATTTTTAATATTTTAGCATGAAAGACTATCAAAATAACATACCTAAAACAAAAGGGCAGAGAAAATAAAGAGAAGGGAATTAAACTGAAATGTCAACAGTTACATTAACTCTGCAATCTGCAAAATGGGTTATGTTTAAAAAACCTCCGAGGAAAATAGTGTTCCCCATGGAGGCTCCCAGGTCAGGCCACAGACCTAAAGTAGTAAGAATCTAATCACACCATTTTAAAGCGGTGTTTCTGCAGGGAAACACATCCTTCACTCCAGCCCCCAAAGTTGTCACAGCAACGAGAAGACGTCCATAAACACGGCTTTAGAGACAGCTGTTCCACCAGCCTTACTCATGTCCTGAACAATTTCTGAGGGGGAAGAGGGGCAGAGCCATGGGAAGTCAGGGTCTCCAAATGATTGGAAGTGACGGGACGGCGTTCTGTTGGGAGCCGGTCTTTTTCTTCAGAGGACCCCAAGAATCACCTCTTGATGGTCACTGCTCCTACACAAGGCTTCGAACCAAGATTCCTTTCTCTCCTGGTAACCACTGCAGACTAGAATCAAGTCTCAAAACGCTTCTTCCCACCTTCCCTGTTCCTGTAGCAAGCCCTTCACTCTTTGGGGGTTTCTAGTCTTCCACAACAACTGGAAAACAAAGCTTTTATCCTATGGCTCCTCACCTTCCCTTTTCACTTAGACTACAGAGGAAAGACAAAGGTGCACACAAATAATTATGATGAGTCTTTTAAAAGCTGACAGAGACAGAGAACTTTTGCAAGGTGATTTGCTCACAACAACCTTGGAAGGTAAAGCAGTACCAGTATTTTTATCCCCAATTTTTTGTACTGAGGAAATCAAGGTTGAAAGAGGGAATCTGGCCCAGAGTCACACTGCAGCCTGAACCTGAACTTAAAAATATAAGTCTGCTGACTCCATGGAGGATTGCTGTTTCCACTTAAGGCAGAGAGCTCCTTTGGGCACAAAAAGAACTGAAGATTCATATATACCTATCAAAAGAAAACTCAATCACAGAAACTGGAAGAAGAGAAAATACCGGTAAGACAACAGTAGCCACTGTGAGTACTGATGGCTGGCCAGTGAGAATGTACCTCGTTCAACCCAGTGCCCCACCAGTCATGGAAGAACCTGCTGAGGGTTCAAGGAGGTGGAGAGATTCTAGGTAGCAGCAGATACAACAGCAAGAAAAGAATCCTCGGACTAACACAGCCAGAGCAGTCACTTCAAAGTGGCTGTTTCCATGTCCAAGTTCAGGACCATCTTCTTTACTGCACCCATGTAAAAACCAATCCATACATATTTATAGTTACAGTTCTTCAAAGCAATGGCTTCCAACCCAGGGATCTGGAATTCACAGAAAAGGCCTGTGTATATGTGTATCAGGTATTGTTATTTTGATGCTGACTGAACACGTCAGATCTCAAAAGATCTCACACTTAGGTCATTTTTAGACATACTGTTATTAATAAAAGATGTTATTGTTATTAAGGAAATGTACTCATGAATTCACAGTAGCCTTTTCACATCAGCTATTTGCTCAGGAAACAACTACTAACAACACAGCTATTAACAAGATGTCTAAAGTTTTTGACATGACAATAGGATACTGTGGTTGAAAAGGCTAGAAGTCACTGCTTTAAAAGTCTATACAAATATGAGTAAACACAAACTACTTCTGTAGCAGGCTATTTTCTAAGTACTACAGATATTTGAAAAAATGCTAAGAATACAATGGAATCAACATTATTGAGAATTTAATGATAGATTCACGGCTAAAAAATAAACTATGGCCACAATTCCACAACGGTCCTCGTATCCAGTTAGAATTCAGACAGCCATCCAGCAATGTGTGATGACAACAGCAATGGGCCTGGAGTCAGGGGACCTAGTCTGAACTCTGGTTCTGATCCCTGACCTATCTGAAGTCTCAGTTTCTTCAACTTTATAATAAGCATGATAAAACACTAGCACTGATTACTTTATAGGGGAATTGTGAGGAGAAGAAAAGATGCTAAAGGAGGATACATTATTATTATTATTGGGTTAATATTCACTTTCAAGTCTCTCAATTTTAAGTGAATTAACATGATAAAAGCAACTTATAAATACAAAGTAGAATAAAAGCTAAGTATCTCCAGACACACAATAAATATCAAGTCATACTATCCAATCACATTTACAAGTTTTTGCATACAATGCCCCATTTTAATAGCTGTAACAATCAACTAATGATGAATTTGAGGGGCAATATTAGATGAGATTATGGCCTTGTGTGGAAGCATATTTGGGTTGTTCTTTGAAAGAAGACAGGGTATTCTTTCGGGGTCACACAGCTACTCTGAGGCCAGATCTGAACTCAGATCCTTCTGACTCCAGGGCTGCTGCTCTTTCCACTGTACCACCTAGCTGCCCCAAAGCCAGGGTGTTCTAAGAGGCAGGTGAGAAGGGAGTAGAGAAGACAGCAGCCTAGGCAACGAACAGAGACAACAGACAGGATATCCTGCAAAAGGAACAAGAGAGCCAGTAAGACACTCACTTATATAATCCCTGTGAAAGGGAGGAACATTTCATAAATCTGCAACAGTAGACTGGAGCCAGACTGTGAAAACGCACAACAGAAGCTTGGTACTTGACCAAAGCAGCAACAGTCACTAGAGCTAGTCGAGCAAGAGGAATGTAACAGCCAAATCTGAGTTAAAATGATTCTTTGACAGCTGGGTGGAGGATGGATTGAAGACAGAAAAGAAGCCAATTAAAAGGCTCCCACGATATTCCAAGGGAGAGGGACTGTGGGGCTGAGCCACAATGGTGGCCCAAGACATGTGGCAGCAGAAGCGGCTCCACATCGCAAGTGATCTGAGACAGGACTATGGGAGTGGTGGGAGTAGATAGCACCAGCGTGGAGAACTTGGCAGACTGGAAGAGTTGTGGTGCTCTAGAAAGAAATAGCAAAGTTAAAAAGAGGACCAAGCATGGGGGCGTTCTGGACTTGTAATGTATGACAGGTAGTTGGCAGCATGGGAACGTGGCACAGAGGAGAAGGAGAAAAAGGCTAAATAACCAATCTGAGAGCCATCTCCATACAGATGGATGACTGAACCCATGATATCTTATGCTATTAAGGGTGCAGAAAGAGAAGGGGCCCCACACAAGGACTGGGAGGAGAGTTCAAATCATGTGATCAGACTTGAACAATCACCCAACAAAGGAGACTGAAAGGGAGCAGCCAGTGAGCAATGAGGGAGCCAAGAGAGAGCAGTGATAGAGAAGTCTGAGAGGAAAAAGTATCCAGGAAAAGAGGGTGGCTGACAATGTGAAATCCTCCAGAAGTCAGAAGGATGCCATGGGATTTGTCAATGAGACACCACCGGTAACTTTAGAGGCAGCAGCTTCAGTTGAGAGATGGGGCTGGATATGGTCAGTTTAGTTAGCTGAGCACAAATGATCAACCTTCCTAAGAGCATTCAGCATATAATGGTAACAATAATATAAATAATAATAGTAATAATGAAGTGTCCATAAGAGAGAAGTTAGAAATCATTGAGTTCAACCTCTTCCTTTTACAAATGAAGAAACAGACCCAGGGAGCAAAAGTGATTTGCCCAAAGTCTAGGCATTATCACCTCACAGGTTCCTGAAAGTTCACTTCTCTTTTATGGCCAATAAAGCACTTTCTTTACAACAATCCTTTAAAGTGGTTCAGGATTAGTTTTATTAAGCACATTTCACAGATAAAGAAACTGAGGCTCAAAGGTGAAAGACCTTGCTCCAGGGCACATAGCTAGCAAGGCAGAATTGGAACTCAGGTCTCCTCAATACAAATCCAGGATTCTAGCTTACCACCTCCCTTGCTGCCAGAGAATCTATAGATTTCCAGACGGAAGTTTAAGCAACTTAATATTAGTTGTGGAGAACTGAAGTTAAGTGCAAGTCTGCTCCAATTCCTTTCATGGTTTCTGGTTCCTCCCCTAATAACATCATCATAACTTGGTACTGCAAAGCCTAAGAGAACTAGCTATGGGGACAATCTGAGCCACTACTTACCTCCATGAACACAGAAAGTTCAGTGTGATCTGTGTAGATGACTTTAATATCACTTTAGTTATTAGTTACATCTGATGAATATATTATGAAATCTGAACATTAAAATTTATGAACTATTTCTGAGTAAATTAATATATTCTTGAATAAAATTCTAAAAATCTAAATGGCAGTGTCTCTGAGTTTTTGTATTCTAGGTCTTTAAGAAACAGTCTCTTCTAGAGAGTGTTCTGGCAGCCTAATCAGAGTTTGAGTTGACATTTTTAAGGGCGAAAAGTATATTTCAGTGCCACGGCTGCTGATAAACACCCCACAAGCCCCCAAGAGCTTCTACCTGCAGTGGTGTGCACGCTCGGGCTTGACACAGCAACATTTGGGACACTTGTAGATCACCTCACCAGGCTTTAGCTGCAGGCTCTCCATGTATTCTTTAGTTGCATTGCCTTTGGGTACCGCCCCCTACAGAATGAGAAGTCAGAGAAGAACATTCAAAAAATGTGTCCTCGTGGACAAGCTTGCTTCTGAACAGGGATTCTATGTGAACACAGCCTCTGCCACTTCCACAAAGGACACTATCTAAAGATTTCTGTGAAGAGGTCCCATGATGTTCACCTGATCTCAAACCCTTCTCAAGATCTCAAGTGTAGAATTTCAATTGCTTTCTAGGCTTAGCCAAACCTGGAGTACAAGCTAGGTTAACATCTAACCTTAAAGTATTCCAACTTAACAGCAGTTTATAATTAGAAATAATAAACTCCCAACTCCCCAACCTATCTGAATGAAAACTATACTGGTAAATACTTTTCATATACAGCTTAGTACCAAGTACAAAGAGAACAGTTGTGAACACTTACCCTAAATTATTTTAGCTTATATTATAAAATCCACATACATGTCTAGCTTAATCTATCCTGAAACACACTCAAATGTTCCTAAGTCAAGTTCCCTTTGTTCTAGTTACCCAAATCTTTTTTGCTGTATCCTATAGATACCTTGCTTGTTTCTACTGTATCTCTGCTTATACTGCTTTCTCTATTTTAAATGACTTTGTCATTCTTCCCCCCCCCTTTTTTGTAAACTAATAACATAAATTTACTTCAGAAAAATGATCAAAGAATGTTGGACTGAAAAGATCAGTAAAAAGAAGGTTCTTCTGTGCCCTCAACAAACAGAATACACAGAAAAACCCCAGAGAAGAAAAATGGCTCAAAAAAACCCCCTTCAACCCAATATTAAAGAAAAAAAAAACAACTCTGAGTGTATTACAACAGAAAGAGTGCTGGATCTGGGGTTGGAAGGGAGCACTAATAAGAGGCAAAAGTAGAAAAGGTCAGAATCCTAAACTGAGCTGAGGTAGAATACAAGACGCTATCAGAACCAGTTCATGAATAAAGCAACCATAATTTGAGGGCATCGTGTCCAACAAAAGAATCGGCTAAAGAGCCCCAATGCTATACTGGTACTATCAAACTGTAAAAAGAATTCAGGAAAAACACCTAACATATTGGGTAGGTCTTCTGAGGAAAACTTATTAGTGTGAACATGGACAAAAATCATACAGAGTCAGATAGCATGAATGGGCTGGAATCCACACTGACAGAGAGAAAGATCTACCTATGCTAATCAAATTACAGATACACTAAAGTACTAAAACATTTATTTCTGTAAGTAAGGAAATGGTACAATATGATTAAAAAACTATTTGAGACTGATTTTCCAGGAGGGACCTCAAAGAGTTAAGGAGATCCAATTAGTGAGATTCAGTAAGATTGTATACTCCCTAAAGCCAGGAACTCTGACTGTATGTGTCCCAAAGCATACCTCACATAGAGAAGGATCCCTGCAAATATTTGTCAAATAAATGACTTGGTTAAATAATAACATCTAAGACCCTCTTATAGTGCAAACTCCAGATGATGAAAGTACAAAGTGGTAGCTTTGGAAATGAACAGGAAAGGGAAAATCTGAGATACTTCAAAGGGGAAGAACTGGAAGAATTCATAAATCTGATATACTAAGAATATAATGATGTTAGAGATAGTGATAGGAAAACTATAAAGGATGATAACAGGCTGGAAGAGACAGGACTTTAAGTTTAGTGGGAATGTATATATTTCCAAAACATATTCTGATCAATTTCAATCCTTAAGACAAGGTATGATCAGAGGAGCACAGAGGTAAATATCTTGGAGACCATCATTCAGTCAAATCCCCTTATTTTGTAAGTGAAGAAGATAAAACACAGAGAAGTCAAATCTTTTGACCAAGGTCACACTTATCACTGTAGCTGATCAAAACAGCTGGAGTTAACCCTTTAATTTTGGAAATTTGAATTAACTTATTAACTCACCAATCCAGTTCTTTGCTAGTACCTAGTATAGAGCTGGTGCTTACTAAATGTCTGTATCAACTAAAGGTATATTATTGTATAACTTCTAATCACTTTGCATATAACCAAACAAGAAAGTGGTTTGAATAGGGATTTTTTATAATAGGGATTGAATGGACCAAGATTTCCAAGTGCTACCAAACACCTTCATTTTTGCAACTAGAATGCAATTTAGTATAGAAAAAAAGGAATTCTTTCTTAAGTTGACATACATATATAATAAAAACCACAAATTTACTTATATATGTGTTTACTAAAGGCATTGTTCACTCAGTTGTTTCCAACTCTTTATGACCCCATGGACCACAGCACACCAATACTGTTCATGGGGTTTTCTTCGCAAAGGTACCGGAATGGTTTGTCACTTCTTTCTCCAGTGGATTAAGACAAACAGAAGTTAAGAGACTTGCCCAGGGTCACAGAGTCAGTAAATATCTGAGATCAAATGTGAATTCTGCTCTTCCTGATTCCAGGCCTAGCACACTATCCACTGAGTCACCTACGTGCCTCCTTACTAATGGTACACTTAACCATATCCATCTCCAGGGAAGCAATTAAGCTTAATGACCAGATCACAGAAAATCTTGAGCTTGAATTATTAAAGTGTTAGAAAATAATTTTTCCCCAATTTCTTCATGAATTCAATTTCATTTATTTCTTTATTTTTTACCTTGGGCAGAATGCTAAATCTTAGGAATGAAATGCTCAAAGACAATAGTCCCCCCACAGCATGGTTCTAGCTACTCAGAGAAACACAGGTTAGTTTTCTGCTGACTTTTTGCAATGTTTTGGGTCCCCAAAAATACAAATGAGATGGGACAAATTTGCTAAACAAGCAGAATGACCCCGAGATATCGGATGCTTGCATGTCTAACTTCACATATCATACTCCACAGACAGAAACATCCCTAATAGGTTCAGAAATAACCCCCCATAAACTTCAGGAACATCTCACTGACCCAGCATAAGTAGCAAAGACTGAACCTTTTAGACAACAAATTGTTGCTCACATTAATCTAGCACTTTTATGTATGTGATCTTATGCGAGCCCCTCATAAAAATCCTCCCATCATGGAGGCTCAAATATCCGTCCTACAGTCAGGGAAAATGAGGCTCAGAGAATGAAGAGACTTGGTCAAACAGCTGTGCATCAGATGCAAGATTAAGTACCCAGCCATTCTGACTCCATTACAGATGGATTCTTTCCTTCTTCAACAGAGTATATTAATCACATTACACTTTTCCTCATCACACATGGTCACCATCATATTGAGGGACAGCTTGGGGCAGAGTCAAGAGCAAAGGCGTTTGTCCAGAAGATCTGAGCCTGTATTCTACTTTTGATACATGCTAGTTCTGTGTCCCGCAGTAGCTCACGTACTCTCAGCCTCAGTTTCCTTTGCTATAAAAGGGT
Source organism: Bettongia penicillata ogilbyi (assembly GCA_023548195.1). Classification (NCBI taxonomy): domain Eukaryota; kingdom Metazoa; phylum Chordata; class Mammalia; order Diprotodontia; family Potoroidae; genus Bettongia; species Bettongia penicillata. The sequence goes on along the minus strand of JAJHZJ010000850.1, from coordinate 198,575 downwards.
AATAATAGTAGCACCTATCTTCTAGGTTGTGTTGTGAGGATTAAGTGATGTACTTTATGTAAAAGCACTTTGTAAACTTTAATATGCCTTATGAACACTGGAGAGTTTCAATATGACACTGGTTACTTGATTCTATCCCACAAGGCAAGGAGGCCCAGGGATCACTCAGACATGCAGGGCTGTTTGTGACTGAAGAGTGGAGCCACACCCTCCCAGGCCCCCACTGAAGAACATCTCCTCATTGTTCTCCCCACTGCAGTAGTACTTGGGGCTCCCAGCAGACACCTGCCCTACTTTTTGGCCTTGTAGGCACTGTTTTCCTCAATTCCCATAAGCTCCTTGAGGCAAAGGACTATCTTTTTTTTTTTTTTCACATTTGTATCTCTAGGGCTTAGCACAGTGCCTGGCACAAAACAGGTGCTTAATGTTTACTGACTATTCATTATATCAAATAATCCCTAGACCGGTGGATTTTTACAGTTGCCTGGGTCTGCTATTTTTATTTTGTTCTAAATTTTCCTATCAACTTATTACTTCTGACCTATTCTAGGCTGGGAAACCAGGCAACCAAACTAGTTATAACTAAAGACAACATACATTTACATAGTATTTTAAAGATTTACAAAGCATTTTCCTCACAACAACCCTTCTAAATTAGTATTATTATCCCTGTTTTCCAGATGGAGAAATTAAGGCTCTAAGAAGCTGAACGATTTTCCCATGACCAGACTCTAACTCCACTGGCCCTGAATGAGCTGTAGTATCCCACCTGGGTGTAGCACTCATGTGACACTGAGCAGAAGTTCCCTATAATAGTAACATCTAATGCACAGAGAATGTAGGAGCAAAGATGAGGGCTTTAATTCTCACCTCTAGCACTAGACAGCTTTACAAACCCAGAAGATCACTTAACCTCGATGGACCTCAAATAACTTCTAGGATTTACTTACTAATCTGTGCTGATGCACACATCCTATCTAACCAACTAAAATATTAGGTCCTAAGAGCAAGAGTTTATGTCTTTTATCTTTCTGCATAACACAATGACCTATGCACATGAGGGGTGCTCAATCATATGCATTAATAATGATACACTTAAAATAATACCAACAGTATCCAAGGTCTTCTGCTAGGGAGAGAACCACAGGCAATGGACTGTTTCAGACATTTAGTGACCCTTTTCACTCATTTCTGGGTTATTAACCAGGTTCTAAATGGCTGAGATTCCTGGTGACTTTCAGAGAAGAGTGCTTTTAATACACTGCTCCATCACTGACTCAAACTTTACTCAATCTTTGTCCCTTATTCAAAATGTTAGGGACTAAATATTCTCAAGTCCCTGCTACCAAAACCACAGCCAGTACACCAACTTCAGATTTCGGGAGTTGGTGCAGGTGAAGAAGGCCAGAACAAGGAAACAGCAGAGTTCGGACCACAAATGAAATCCATTCTATTGTACACTACAACGCCTCTCTAGTACACAGACAAATAAAAAAAAAAAATGTTAAAATCCAGTGGAGAAAAGTTCACTTCTCCTGAAGCTCTCCAATCTTCTGTGTTTTTGAGATTTGTGAAGGATGGCCTAGAATGAAGCTGTAAGTTTGAGTAAAGAGCAATGTTGAAAGGTAAATGATACTTAATGACACAACTAAAAGAAAAATATGAAGAACTAAGTTACAATTTAGCTCATCTCTCCTCTTAGCACCTTTAGAAAGGACATTCTGTATATGGTTTTCCATCTCTTGGAAGATGTGTTTATAGAGACAGGTAGGTGACAAAATGCATGAGCACTGCGCCTGGAGTAAGGAAAATCTCAGTTCAGGTTCAGACTCAGACACTTATTAGCTCTGTGACTCTGGGCAAGTCATTTAGCCTCTTTGTCTCAGTTTTCTCAACTAAAAAAATGGAGAAAATAACAGTTGTAGGGTTGTTGTGAGGACCTCATTTGACTAAATGAGATCCTCACAATATTGCAAAACCTGTGGCACAGTGCCTGGTATATAACAGACACTTAATAAATGCTTATTTTCTCCCTCCCCCTCCCTTTACAGTACAGTTATACTCCAAGTAATTCTAAAGCACAAGGACAAAAAGTCACAGCCAAAAAAGGGAACAGAAGAGGTAAAAGACTTCACACGTCAATACACGTCTATTCCCACTCAATTTATACAATCAGAACTTTCCAGGGGAAAAAAGGAACTTTATAGAGATTACCTAGTCCAAATTTGATTTTATAAAGGAAAGTGACTTGCCCAAAATTGTGCCCAGCCTGCTAGTTTCAGGTTAATATTATTCCCACCAAAATGTGAAGACTCTTACCTTTAAGGAACAATTCTCTTTTCCATTTTAATACAATTAAAATGCTGTGCATTCAGGAAGTTCGTATAAATAAAAATCAAATGATTATTGCATACTAAATGTAGCACAAGAGAAAATATTAACAGAACAATAATATACTCACAGGGTCAGTTAGCATAGTTCTCAGATGAGATGACAGGGCTAGAATTGCCAAGCAGTTAAAAACAAGACCGTTGATGATAGAGTACCAAAAGTCTTTGGAAGGCAGCAACATGACAAAAGTCACAACAAAGTCTGCATAGACAACTAGAAGCCACGTCATGACAGCGCAGACCATACCACAGCCATCTCGGATGAACCAGATCCTGTCTGCTGTGTCAGCTTCAGATGAGGATGAGGATGAAGAATCATAATTCTCATTTTCACCAAGAAGAGGATGATGTTCCACATCACGGAACCTGTGCCCTGATGACTGCATGATTTCCTGGGCTTACCCTGAAAACAGGAGAAAGGCATTGTTTACGTACACATAAACACAACATAAAAATCATTAAACAACAAAACTGTCCATCGTGTTAGACCATATGCCATCCTGAATATAACATATAAAATGAATTTTTTCTATGGTTATTTCAAAATGTAATTTAGGTTTGGAAAGTAAATACCGAAGAACCAAAAATATCTCTAATTACTTCTACTCTGAATTCCAATGGTTTTGATATGGTACTTCAGAGGTGCTAGGACCAGGACCAAGTACAGTGAGACTTTTGTCACCCCCACCCCCCTTTCTGGGACACTATTATTCCATTAAGCCCACAACAGCATCTTTGCAGATGCCATGTCACATTACTGTAACTCTGATTTAGCCATATACAATACAGCTCCTTTTTCCTGTAATTTTAAGGATTATTTTTTTAAACTTCAAATCAAGGACTTCAAATTATCTATAGTGTTAGTGAACAGAACACAGAATTTAGAGTGTGAAGTCCTGCTGGTTCTGCAGTCTACGTGACCTTGGGAAGACACTTCTGAAGGACAGTTTTAAAAGCTCTCTAGTCCTACCCCTCATCTACCTAATGATGAAACTGAAGCTCAAGAAGGTAAACCTGGCCTCTGGATGACCTTGGGCCAAGTCTCTTCACCTCCCTGCACCTAAGTTTTTCATCTATCAAATGAGGAGGTTGGACTAGATGATCTCTAACATTCCCTCCCTCTCTTAATCTATGATTACATGATTTCTAGATTACATTCCATTGTATTAACCTTAGGCAATCTGGCACTGGTGACAAACCAAGTTACTTCAAGCATTTATTAAGCTTCTACTACATGCTAGAAACTGCAAAAGGGACTGATATACAAAGACAAAAAAAAGAAAATCTTAGCCTTTCAGTTTTACAAAGGGTTTTCACTAAAATCCCATTCTGAAACCGTAAGTACAAGTATCCCTGTCCATTTTACAGACAAGGAAACAAAGACTCAAGCGCTAAGTGAGTTGCCCAAGACGACAAAATAAAATGTGTGAGAACTGGGCCTGGAAGCTACTCCGAGCACTACAGCAGACAGTTGCTCTTCTCCATATTCATTAACTCTGACACAGAGGTGGACACTCCATTCCCTTCAACTCTTAATAAGTATATTATGTTTTCTATAATTTGTCCTTTTCATTTTGAGGTGAGAAGTGGAATAGTATAGTGAATTGGAGCCAAAAAGACTGGACATTGAGCCTTCAAGTATGTCTCTGATAAACTGGCTGTGTGACCCTGGAAAAAGTCACTTAATCTCTCATTACCCTTGTTGTGTTTGTCCTTCGTTCTCAAAGGGGACCATGACATCAGGGAGATGATGATCTGATTTGCAGTTGACTTTGATTTGAGTGAGGGAGGACTGTGCAGGTCACCAACCTATCTTCTGGGTCCAGTGGCCAGATATTCATCAGGATGACTGGAGATGGCCAGGATCTTCTCAGGCTCTCACTCTACGTGAGGCAATGCCCATTCAGTGAATAGGGGTCTTTAAGAAGAGAGTCAAGGAATGACTCCTTTAATGAAAATAAAATTTAAAAAAATATATATCAAAGTGGGAGGGGAAGTCTCTCAGGGTGGCTTGCCAAAAGAGATACAGTTACCATTTACATTCACTATGAGCCAGGTGGGCCTATAAAATCACAGAGTATTAGAGATTTTCTAACAAGGGAGTAGCTTAAAACAATGGAATCCCATCCCTATTCTTTAATTCTGATATCACTTCATGGAAAACAGTGTGGCCTAGTAGACAGAGAATTGGCCCTTTTAAAGTCAGACAACCTGGATTGGGTCCTGTGTCTGAAGCATAATAGCTATGGGACCTCTGGTGAAGTTATTTTGTCTCTTTGGATCTCAATTAACTCTAAGATTATTAATTATAGATGAACCACAACTGCCAGATCTGTATTATGGAGGATGTTTCCATGCCAGAAAATTCTTTACATTGATGAATTCACAGGTCCAGAAAGAAAAAAAAAGAAAAATTAAAGAAGCAGTTTTTAAAATGTTATATCCTATTTTCTAAGACCCAGAAAGGGAACTATCTAACTCAGTCCACATAATTACTCAAGAAAGAACTTTGCCTACATTTTTGCTAATGTTTTCTCCTCATTCCTACCTTCAGTTTGAGCCAAGGTTTTTCTACTTTGCACCTCTTCAGCAATACATACATTAAATAATAGCCACAATGGTCTCCACAACGAATTCCAATCCATTAAGTTTGGCTTGGAATGGGACGAGTGAAAGGAAGAAACAATCTATCCCTTTCTGTTGTGACAGATAGTATCAAGGGAGAAATCCAACTACATATGGCGACAGCTAGATACAGCAAAAAAACCAAAAAAAACCTAGGTCAGGAGACCTAGGTCCAAAATCTAGCAATGCCTCTTGAATTCAAGAAATATGTGTACTGATGTGCAACACTATGCCAGGTATACCAGCAAATCTACCAGAATCTACAAACAGAATTTCCTAACTGGGATTAACATTTTTTTCCCCAGAGAATTTGGGAATTAAAACAGAAGTCAATGAGAATATACAGTACATTTCAGAGATAAACATCTTTCAACAACTTTATAGAAACAAGTCCATTTCATCAAGTGAGGCTACATTCCTACCCAATTTTGAAATGAATTGCTTTGCCCCCTGCGCTGCTCCTGAGCAATCCTTGTTCTTTTGCCCTGTCCTTGCTTCCATTGCAATGCCTCATTTTGCTGCTATTTGATCGTGGTTTCTGCCAACCCCACGCACACCCCCCACCAATCTCTGCCTTGTCACTCTGTGCCACTATCTATATATTTATAATTTGGTATTACAGTTGTTTAGATCCCTATATTGTTGCCCCAATAAACTCTAAACTGCTTGTTTTAATTTTACATTCTTTGCCACTGAGTATACTATTTTATATACACAGTAATCATTAAAAGTTTAGCTCAATGTTAAAAAATCAATTATACCATTATCACTCAGAAACATTTTTTCATATTTTCTAAAAGCAGGATGTTTATGTCTCTTGAGGCGTCTGTTGGCAACAAAACACTACACAAGATGAACTTTGGAGGTGATCAAATATGAGCATTATTTTCAGTACATTTTATTTCTGCAAATCTAAAAATGTTTTTCGTATCAACTTTCTGAAGATATTTATTTCAGCTATCCTTGGGTAAGAGCAATCTTATGTGACTGACCAATATTAATATATACCTTCTGTACAACTGAATATTCAAAGAGTATGGAGGGGATTCTGTAGAAAACTAGTGGTCTAAATAATTTAGCTTCTTGCCAAATTTCCTGCCACTTCATGGACAAGGAAAAATTATCACTCTTTAGTAGCAACACAGACAAGGAGATTAGAGTACCAGCCAGGCAATTAACTGTAGGAATTAGGCTTTGGTAATATACTTGTCACTTAGCATACTAGAGAAGAAACAACCTGACTCCCTTTCATCCTGCTAAAGGAAAATAAATTATTTCATCTAAAAGTATGTTTCAGTTCTAATAAAAGGTTTTGAAAATGCTCTAAAATCTTTCCATGAAAGACAAAACAATTTAGTGCTAGATTTTTTCTCCTGTTTATCATTTACCATAAAACATAAATAACAAAAAGTTATATAGGTAAGCAAGAAGCCAAAATATGAAGCTACTACTGCTATTAATAATAGCTAATATTTATAATAGCACTTTAAGGTTTGCAATGAACTTTTACATATATTGTCTCATTTTATTCTCACAACCCTGGAAGGTAAGTGCTATTAATATCATCCTCATTTTACATGTGTGCAAACTGAAACAAAGGTAAAGCAATTTGCCCAGTGTCACACACCTAGTAAGTGTCTGAGGTGGGATTTGTCTCCCTGACTACAGCTTCAGCAGCTATCCAGAGAACTATCTAGATGCATGCCCAGTAAGAAAGGAAGATTTTATTTAGGTTTTGTTAATCTCCTTTTCCCAAGATGCTTATCAGGTTCTATAAAGGAAATCTGATTAAGACAAATAAAAAAGACTTATGCACCTAGGATAAGGGAAGGTGTTAGCTGAGGGAAAAAAATCTTTGCATGAACTATTTCTATAGATAACTAGTGATCAGACTAAGGACCATTCTCCAATGAAAAGCAATCAAAGGATATGAAAAAAGAGTTCTCAACAGTATTAGAAACTACTAACCACCATATGAAAGACTGTTGTAGTTCATTAATAATAAGAGAAATGCAAATCGAAATAATCCTGAGATTTCACCTGAGACTCAGAAAATTAGCAAAGATCGAAATTGTCAATGTTTTGAAAGGATTGTGGAAAGACAAGCACACTAGTGTAAACAGGTTAAGCTATAAATCAGCACAATCACTCCAGAAAATAATTTGAAATTAGTAAAAAAAAAAAAAAAAGTATCTAAAATGTCCATATTCTTTGACCTGGACATTCCACTACTAGGATTATTTATTATATACCCCAGAGTTTATAAACTAGGCTTATTTATTATATACCCCAGAGTTCATAAACAAGAAAAACGTCCCCATAAACATTAAAATATTTATAGCAGCACTTTGTGGTAACCAAAAAAACTGGACATAAAGTAAATGTCCATCAATTGAGGAACAGTTAAACACATTGTGCTACACGAATGTAACAGAATATGTTATAGTGCTGTAAGAAATGACAAATATGAGAAATACAAAGACGCACAGACCTACATGAATTGACATAAAGTGAAGGAAGCAGTCAAGAAAAAAACGCAATGACTATAGCAATGTAAAGGAAAAAATGATAAAAAATTAAAAGTGAACATTACAAAAAAAAAGTGAATACTGCAAAATCACGAAGAACAATTATTATTGCTCCAAATAAGAGAAATGAGAAGACACCCCTCACCCCACTTCTTGCAAAGACGGGAAGTCCATGGGTGTGGTACTTTGCATATATTTTCAGACTGCTTTTTCTTCTCTTCCTCTTTTTCTTTTCCTTTAAAAATATTATTTGTTATATGGGATGGCTCTCTGGGAAGGGGGAAAGGATACTGGGAGAAATTCTGGTGATGTAAAAAAGCAAAAGATATCAATAAAATCTGTGTTAATAAAAGAATACTCCAAATCACTAAGAAATATGCAAATATTGGAGGGGATGCAAAAAGACAGGCACATTAAATACACTTAGTGAGGCTATGAAGTTCTACCATTCTGGAAATCATTTTGAAATGGCCATACCCTCTGATCCCAGAAATGCCACTTCTAGGCATATATCCCAATAGATTAAAGACTGAAAAAGAAAGGTCCATATACACTAAAATATTCATTGTAGACTTTGTGTGATAAAGAACTGGAAACAAATTAGGTGACCAATGACTGAGGAATAAACAAACGCCAATACGTGAATTAAAACAACATTACTGTGCTATAAGAAACTATAAATGAGAATTCTATGAGCTGATACAGAGTGAAGTGAGCATAAGCAGGAAAACAAAATATACAATTACTCCAACAATGTAAATAGGAATAACAACAAAAAGAAACTGAACATTAAATAACTGTAAGAACCAAGCCTGGCCCTGGAAAAGAACAGAGTAAATTCATCCCCTTTCTTTGCAGAAATGGGAGAACAAAAGTGTGAAATACTGGACACGTTAGCACAGTGGGATGGAGAGAGTGCTGCACTTGGAGGTGGGCAAATATGGGTTCCAATTCTGTCTTAGATACTTCCTGAGTGGTCCCTGGGCAAGTCACCTAACCCCTCTGTTGGACTCAATTCTATCTGTAAAATAAGGGCTTTAGATTAGATGACCTTTATGATCTTGGTTTTGCTCAATTAGTTTTCTTCCTTTTTAAAAAAAATTGTTATAAGAAATGGATGTTGAGTAAAAAGTTATTCAGAACTAAATGTAACCCCCCCCAATTTTTAAAGCTATCAATAATTTTTTTAAATTTTAAGATAAAAGAATTTAATATAAATTAAGAAAACCTTGAGAGCAAAGGGAAAATGGAAAGGGAATTCTTGATAACAGGAAAGAGAATTTTAAGCTCAGATTACAGGATGTACATAAAGCACAAAAAAGAACAGAGAGCCTTGTCACAGAACAAATCAAAGAAAAAAGAAAAGAATTTAATAGTAAAAAAAGTGGTAAGAACCGAGGCAAATAAGAACTAAAAACTCAATAGGAAATAAATTTAGAGAGCAGGGTTAAGGGGACAGATAAAGGAGATTAAATTCTAAACAGATTAAAGTGTTACACACAAACAGCTCCCCAAAATCTAAATATGATGCTGCTGAACAATTGTAGTACAACTCAGTAGTTAATACCTTTTATCTTCTAAAAATACAGAAAACCACACAACACAGCAGCTTTTAAAACACATATTTAACCTGTCCCTGCACCATTCAATACTCTTAACTTTAAAGATAAAAACCTGTCCTTAGTGCTATAGAGTCATGGGAAGAACATCAGATCAAAGAACTTAGTTGCAAACTCCAGTTCTGCTACTTACAATCTTATCTGTAAAATGAAGAGAGTGAACCAGATGATTGAAAAAGCCCCTTCTGGCTCTAAATTGTAGAATTTTATGATGTGATTTATATATGTAAAACTGCTAAATGGCAAGAAATAGGAAAATTCAAAGGGAAAATTTACAAATATAAAAAAGAAAAAAAGTCAGAGTAGAACAGAGTAGTGCCAGAAGATGATGACATTGCCCAATGGCAATAATGCAGCTAACCAAGGGTTTCCAAAAAACTCTTCCTATAGGAAAAGAAACCCCTTCCTCTTTTTCCTTATTTTCATAGTATTCCATCACATTTATATGCCAACACTTATTCAGCCATTCCTCAACTGATAGGTCATCCCCTTAACTTTCAAATTCTGTCACCATAAGAAGAGCCAATACAAGCATTTTTGCATATGTGGGATGTTTTCTTCTTTTTTCTGCTCTCTTTTGAAGATAATTCCCAATTACTTTCCAAAATGGCTGTACCTGTCCACAGTCTATCTGCTTTTCCACAGCCCCTCCAACAGCTCTCATTTTCTTTTTTCTGCATGTCATCTTGTCACTCTGGTGAGAAACAAAACCTCAGAATCACAAAACCTACTCCAAGAATTATTTAATTTGCATTTCCCTAATTAGTGGCAATTTAGAACTTTTTTTCCACGTAGTCATTTTTCTTTTTTAAAATTTCTTTCACAGATATAGATTTTTGGATTTCTACCTTTGAGAATTACCAACCAGTTCATATGCTCAGGCCACTTATCAGTTGAGGAATGGTTCTTTTTCTTACAAATTTGAATCAGTTCTTTACATAGCTTGGAAATAAGACCTCTGTCAGAGAAGCTTGCTGCAAACATTTTTTTTACCAGTGAGTTATTTTGGCTTTTAATCTTAGCTTTACAGGGTTTGTGAAAAAATTCAATTTTAAGTCATCAAAATTAATCCATTTTCTCTTCTGTGACCCCCTCTATCCTGTTTGGTTGTTTCTCTGTTTTGTTTATATGCCCTTTTCCATCCAGAACACTCATCTGTTTGAGGCTCTCTGGGCACAAGCCATGAGGTACTGGTCTCACTTTAATTTCTTTCATGCTGCTGTCCCGTTTTCCAAACAGTTTTTGTTAAACAGTGAGTCCTTAACCTAGTAGCTGGGGTACTAAACATATTTGCTTCTATTATGTCATGTCCTTAATCTATTCTATTGATTGATATTTATTTTTAACTAATACTAAATTCTTTGGAGAATTAAACGCTCTGCAACAGAACTTACAACCTAGCACCGTGGCTTCCATATGAATTTCATCACTGTTTGCTAGTTTTACAAATTATTTGTGAGTTTAATGCATACAGCACTGAGCAGTAAGTACATTCAGGGAGAACTATCATCTTTACTATCCTACCCTTGAGCAATTCGTATTTTCCCAATTATTTCTGTAAAGTTCATTCTAGTAATAATTATACAGTTTTTGTGTCTTAGAAGGTTAATTCCCAAGTATCTTAAATGTTCTATAGTAATTTTAAATGTAATTTCTTTCTATCGAGTCTTATTGGTTTTATAAACAAATACTGATTAAGATTTAGGGACAGCTAGGTGGAGCAATGGACAGTATATGAAGCCTGGAGTCAGAAAGAACTGAGTTCAAATCTGGCTTCAGACACAACTGGACAAGTCATTTAACCCTGTTTGCCTCAGTTTCCAACTGCAAAATGAACTGGAAAAGGAAATGGCAAACCACTCATGTATCTTTGCCAAGAAAACCACTTAGGGATCAGGAAGAGTCGGATATGACTGAAACAACTAAACAGCAATAACATAAACCTGGAAATCAACTGCATAAAGATCACTACATCTATGGGAACTGATGAAATCACCAAGTCAGACCGTGCAGAGGAAGAGAATGGAACAGAGATGAAGAACCAGCCAAGTAAATCAAAGAGACATCAGTTAAATCACCAAGAAGCATTGATTAAAGTCACCCAAGAAGACAAGGCAGCGCAGTGGACTGAGTGTGAGCTCAAATCCAGTCTCAGGCACTTACTGGGTGAGCAAGTCACTTCACCCATTTGCCTCAGTTTACTCATCTTCAAAATGGGGCTAAGAGTAACTCCATGCAGGGTTGTTGTGAGGATAAAATGACACAAGATTTGGCAAAACTTTTAGCACTTTAGTGCCTGACAGTAAATGTCAGCTATCACTACAGGAAAGGCTCTAAGCAGTGACTTGAGATAAGAGCAGGAGAGCAGTCATAAAAACCTAATGAGACAGAAGTGTCCAAAAGGTGACTGACCGTGTCAGATGGTGAAGAAAGTTAAGAAGGATGAAGACTGAGAAAATGCCATAAAATCTGGTTATTAAGAAAGCACTAGTAGCTTTGTAGAAAGCAGCAGAATGATGGGATTAGAAAACATACTGCAGTGGGTTTAAAAGAGAATGAGAAAAAAGTAAAGGCACTGAGTGTGGAGAACTTTCTTAAGGAGTTTAGTCATGAAGGGAAAGAACAAAAAGAGGAGAGCTGGCTGGAATGACAGGACCAAATGGTTATGTGGTAGGCAGGGGAAGGAGTACAGCACCAGACTGAAGACAAGAGAATGAAGATGACAGTGGGGGCAACTTGTTGGAGAACTCGAGAGGGTAGATGATCAAGAATATGTGCAGAAGATCTGCCAACTCTTCATCCAAGACTGAAGTGAAGGAGATCGAGGAGAAAGGAGTCTGAAGGATGGGAGATGAAGAGGGAAAAGGAAGTTCTCAGTGAAAGGTCATTAAATAGAGGTTGGCCAGGGCCTATTGTTATTGTTATCCAGCCCATGAGCTTCAGAGTGCACTGGGTTTAAGGTTTGGGGAATGGGAAGGGAAGGGAAGAAGGGAGGAAGGAAGGAAGGAAAAGAAGGGATGCAGGGTGAGAGGGAGGGAGGGAGGGAGGAAGGAAGGACAGACATCCAGGCAGTAAACCTCAAAGCCCCAAAGGAAGGGGAGGGGGAGACAGAAGGGAGAGGATGAGCTGGGTTACCCACCTAGCTGGGTCCCCACTCAGGCAGCTTGGTCTACTCACAGTCTGTGTTGTTCATCCTTCATTACTGAAGAAGACCATGACATCAGAGAAAGGATGACATGACTTGCTGCCAGTACTGGAAATTGTGTTTTTCATTATGAAGCAGGCATTCACTCTAACCAGCATGGGGGAAGATGTGGGCAGACTTGGAGTGGAACTTTGGAGACCAACTAATTCAACTCCATTTTTAGAAAAGAACTGATGCCCAAAGAAAATAATAACTTACCCAAGGTCACAAAGGTTTGTTAAATACAAGAGTCAGGATTTGAATCCATGTCCTCTGACTATACATTCATTTATGTATAATGAATACTGTGAAAGCTCCCAAAAAAATAGAAACTACCAATTGGTATACTTTAATAGATGTGTCTTTAAACACATGTACAAATATCATATGGACTGACTCATTTTAATTATCATCACAGTTGCCTTATACATACTGGGTGCCTAATAAATATTGAACTAAATTTTAGATGGTTTATGTGAGGAAAATTCAAAAGACAAAAGGCGAAACAGAACATTCCTTGATGGAAATACCACAGTACGATTATATGTTTTAGGGCCAATATTCTTATAAGAACATCTTTCTGAAATTATAACAAGTCAATGGGAAAATGATTCAATATCCAAAATTATTCAGATTTTTCAAGAGAGTAACTTAGGTGTAAAACAAGATCAAAGTTACACAAGTTTCTTCACTACATGGAAAAAACATAACAAGCTATCGTAGCAGTCTGCTGAGTCATTGTACTACTTCAGCAAAAGCAAAAGGACAAAGGGAGGAGGGAAGAAGTAAAGAAATAATTCCATTGCCCAGACTCTAACCTAAGGATAGTTGATAAGAATTTATAAAAGATATGCTACTAAAATACTATGCCCATTGAAGAATTAACATGAAAACTTAGAATTAATCTTAATATAAAAATCACTATTGATTTCATACTAATTAGAGTTCGTTTCTGAGAAAAATTTGAAGGCATTATGATAGCAATCAAGAAGACTGATCACCATTTCTCTATTTTAAAAGTAACAGCCTGATTTCTTCCTTTTTTTAATAAAAATTTATTTAACTTTTTACACTCATTTTCACAAAATTTTGGGTTCCAAATTTTCTCCCCTTTTAGCCCCTCCCCCCACCCCAATACACCGAGCAATCTAATTTTCCCTATCACCAATCTGCCCTCTCTTCTGTCATCCCTCCCTTCTCTTGTCCCCATCTTCTCTTTTGTCCTGTAGGGCCAGATGACTTTCTATTCCTCATTAACTGTATGTCTTATTTCCTAGTAGCAACAACAACACTAAACAGTTGTTCCTAAAACTTTGAGTTCCAAATTCTCCCCATCCCTCCCTCCCCACCCATTCCCTTTGGGAAGGCAGGCAATTCAATATAGGCCATATCTGTGTAGTTTTGCAAATGACTTCCACAATAGTCGTGTTATGTAAGACTAACTGTATTTCCCTCCATCCCATCCTGCCCCCCATTGTTTCTATTCTGTCTTTTGATCCTGTCCCTCCCCAAGAGTGTTGCCTTCAAATTGCTCCCTCCTCCCATTGCCCTCCCTCCCATCATCCCCCACCCCACCCTGTTTATCTCCTTCTCCCCCAGTTTCCTATATTGTAAGATAGGTTTTCATACCAAAATGAGTGTGCATTTTATTCCTTCCTTTAGTCGAATGTGATGAGGGTAAACTTCTTGTTTTTTTCTCAGCTCTCCTCTTTTTCCCTCCACTAAAAAGTCTCCTGCTTGCCTCTTGAATGAGATATAATTTACCCCATTCCATTTCACCCTCTTTCCTCCCACTACATCACCATTTACCTTAATTTCTTTTAAGATATGGTCCCATCCTATTCAATTCACTCTGTGCTCTCTGTCTCTGTATGTGCGTGCACGTGTGTGTGTGTGTGTGTGTGTGTGGTCCCAACAACTACCCAGATACTGAAGAGTTTTAAGAGTTACAAATATTGTCTTTCCATGTAGGAATGTAAACAGTTCATCTTTGGTTAAGTCCCTTATGACTTCTCTTTGCTGTTTACTTTTTCATACTTCTTCTCATTCTTGTGTTTGAAAGTCAAATTTTCTTTTCAGCTCTGGTCTTTTCATCAAGAATGCTTGAAAGTCCTCTGTTTCATTGAAAGACTATATTTTACCCTGAAGTATTATACTCAGTTTTGCTGGGTAGGTGATTCTTGGTTTGAGTCCTAGTTCCTTTGACTTCTGGAATATCCTATTCCACGCCCTTCAATCCCTTAATGTAGAAGCTGCTAGATCTTGTGTTATCCTGATTGTATTTCCACAATACTGGAATTGTTTCTTTCTAGCTGCTTGCAAGATTTTCTCCTTGACCTGGGAATTCTGGAATTTGGCCACAATGTTCCTAGGAGTTTCTCTTTTTGGATCTCTTTCAGGTGGTGATCGATGGATTCTTTCAATACTTATTTTGCCCTCTGGCTGTAGAATATCAGGGCAGTTTTACTCGATAATTTCATGGAAGATGATGTCTAGGTTCTTTTTTTGATCATGTCTTTCAGGTAGTCCCATAATTTTTAAATTGTCTCTCCTGGATCTATTTTCCAGGTCAGTTGTTTTTCCCATGAGATATTTCACATTCTCTTCCATTTTTTCATTCTTTTGGTTTTGTTTGGTGATTTCTTGGTTTCTCAGAAAGTCATTAGACTCCATCTGTTCCATTCTAATTTTGAGAGAACTATTCTCTTCAGTGAGCTTTTGAACCTCTTTTTCCATTTGGCTAATTCTGCTTTTGAAAGCATTCTTCTCCTCACTGGCTTTTTGAACCTCTTTTGCCAATTGAGTGGGCCTATTTTTCAAGGTGTTATTTTCATCAGCATTTTTTTTTGGGTCTCCTTTACCAAGGTACTGACCTGTTTTTCATGCTTTTCTTGCATCTCTCTCATTTCTCTTTCCAGTTTTTCCTCCATCTGTCTAAGTTGATTTTCAAAATCCTTTTTGAGCTCTTCCATGGCCTGAGCCCACCGGACATCCACCTTGGATGTCTGGGATACAGAGGCCCCGGCCTCCACATCTTTCCCTGATGGTAAGAATAGTTCCTTGTCATCAGAACTGAAAGGCGGGAACATCTGTACCCCATCAAAGTAGCTGTCTATAGTCTAATTTTTCTTCCCTTTTCTGGGCATTTTCCCAGCCAGTTACTTGACTTTTGAGATTCCTCTGCACACCCGCCTAGATCCGCCCAGCTAGTGCTTGGGGTCTGAGATTCAAATGGGCCTTCTGTGGCTGGCGCAGCTGCTATTCAATGTGAGCTTAAGTTCTGGTGCTGGGGTGGGGGCAGGGCCGCCTCCCAGGCTCAGTTCCCTCAGGGGCTTTATGCAGAGACCTTCAGTAATGGGGTGGGGGTGGGGGCTGTCTCCCAGGCTCAGTTCCCTCAGGGGGTTTATGCAGAGATCTTCGGTAATGGCCCTGAATGTCTGCCTGCTGCTCGGGGAGTTCCCGGCCACCGCCGCTGCCGCTGCCTCCGCCACTGCCTCTGCTGCTGCCTCCCGAGGGGGCCTGAGTCATGGAGACACCCCGCTCCCCTCTCAGCCAGCCCAGACATCTCTCTCACTGACCTGTAGTACCTGTGGGTAGAGGGACCTTCCCAGCCGCTGGTGATTCCATCCCTGAAGCCTGCTCGGATCTGCTTCTCTGGGACCGCACGGCCAGGGCAGCACAGGGGTGGACTCGGCTTTCCAGGGCGTGACAGACCCCTGGGGACAGCTCTCCAGGGCTCTCTGGAACGGAAATCTTTTTCACTGTGTTTCTGCGTTCCTTGCAGTGCTCCAGAATTTGTGGGGAGTTCTTCTTGCAGGAAATATATGGGCTGTGGGTTCGGAGCTAGCATATGTGAGTCTACTCCACCATCTTGGCTCCACCCCAACAGCCTGATTTCTTAAGACTGAGGTTTAGCGAAATTTTGACTCCATTCCCAATTCATGCTAGTTATTGTCATGTTAAATAAAAATAGCACCCACTTCTCAGAATATCAACACTAACAAGTTTCCATTACTCAAGAAACATTTTTTAGAGACTAAATATTTTCAATTACAAATATCATATTAGAACATATATTTAGAGCTGGAAGGACCCATAGAAGTCATGTAGTCCAATACTTTCATTTTACTAATTCAGACCCAGAGTTTTAAATGACTTACCCAAAACCACACAGGTAGAAAATAGCAGAGCCTGGATTTGAACCATCTTCTGATGGCAAATCTAATGATCTTTATAACATACCAAACTTGAAAGGCAAAAGGTTTTATATTTGCATTTTATGTGTATGAGTATACACATGTGTGTATGTGTGTGTATAATATTTATACTGTGATACTGGCTAATATTTTTATTTTAATCTAACTCACCGAATCCTAGAGCTAAAAAAGACCTTAGAAATCTTAGAAATCACTTAATCCAATTTCCACATTTTACAGATAAGGAAATCAGTACAAGAAGTTGAGTTTCTGACAAGCTGGCTCTCTTGTGAAGGTAGTTGGAATATCTAAGACATAGAGGTGACAGGACCTCAAGAGTAAATGCACCTTTAAGGCTGAAAAGAGTTCAGTGACACCTTAAGCTAGCTCTCCTCTCTCTATGCATTTTAGCCTGAGTAATGACTTTCAAATATAAAAGAACCAGAAAAAGAGGGGAGGTTAGGGGGGAGTGGTCCACAAAAGATTATTTACTGTAGATAATGGGTTATAAATAGATGAACTGAAGATCAGGAATGCACAGTCCCTGCCTGCTTAGGGTTCCCAGTGGGCTCCATTTACTGAATATGGAATATATTCTTTGGAAAGGAATTATATCCTGTGGAATATAATGAAACAAAAGCTTGGACATCTAGTGACCAAAGATTTAAGTGGCATTTAAAAGATGTCAGCAAGACAGCCCCTGAAGATGGATTTTTTTAGCTTCATCTAAGAAAAATGTCCACAATCAGGGCTCTTCAAAAGTGGAGTGGGCTGCTCCACAAGGTCATACCTATATTCTCCTCTCATAGATGTCACCAAGCAGAAGTTCCATGTCAGCTAGTTAGGGACACTGTAAAGGAACAAGGTAGACTAAATGGCCTCTGAGGTTTGTAAAATAGGTAACACCATTTAAGATAAGCTACAGTTCCAAGGAGACAAAACAACAAAGCTAATTCAGACCAACTGAATAAATATTTATTCAGCGCCTACTATGTGCCAGGGACAGAGATAAGCAAATATACAAAAGAGGTAAAAGACAGTCTCTGCCCTCAAGAAGTTCACTGTCTAACAGGGGAAGACTATTCACAAAAGAAAGCTGAAAAGTGCGGGGAACACTAGCAGGGGTACCCCTCCTGCCCCTGCTAGGACATGATGATTCATGGAGTCAAAACCAAGCAGAGCCACTGATGAAAAATGGAGATCTAAGAGGACACTGACAACAACTAGCTAAGAATATCTGAAACAAATATTCTCTTTTCATTTATGCTCAGTTTTGAAAATCCCTCTATGGGAACTGAATTCAAACACAACTCTCCATACAAAAAAAGATTTTAGTTCCCGGCTAGTACAAAATCAAAAAAGTACAGCAAGAAAAAAGATCCACTAGAGTAGGATCTAAGAGATCTAGACCCTGTTTGTTCTTCACTCCTTAACCCCTTCCAAACAAACAAAATTTATGTTTTTCCTATATAAAATGTGAAGGATAATGTTTTTAAGAAATATGCTTCAAAATGCTTTTCCCATTTGAAAAAAAGAATCACTGAGAAACCACAATCTTCCCCAGTTCAACTGTTAGCTCCTAGTCAGTCCCTGTAAGACCTTTAGGACTACAGAAGAAAAGAAAGTGAACCAGAATTTTGCAAGAATCACAAAAACACATTATATCAAGATACATAAATGACAGTACATTGTATCAAAACCTGTCACAGATGTTTACTTTGACAGCGGGTTGCTTTTAGACATTATTTCTCAAAGAGACGAGACAAACCAAGGCAAGCTGGTTCAGTTAAATAAAGATCTCCCTCAGAAAAGATTTTACCATTATACTGGCTGTATGAGATGATCTGATTTTCTTAATTTTATTTATTTACTTGAAGCTGTGTTTCTCTGTCTAGCCCAGACTGTACATATAACGACCAGTCAGGGGCCCAATCCAAATACTGGCCAGGACAGAAGCTTTAACCTGTTTCATTTTGTAATCTGGGCTGGTTTTCCCCTTGATGGGCAGCCTGATGGTCCTCTGAGGCCCAGGGCTCACTCCAATGTGGTCAGTCCTTATGCTGACATGATCAGTTTCAGCTCTTCTATAGCTCTGAACTCTCTAACTCAACTGACATGCTCAGCCTCTGCAGTCATGCACCACCACACCTGGCAAGTCTTCTTAACTTTAAAGTGACAATTGGACCTACTTAAATAAATTTCTACTTTTCCAAAAGAAAAGACAAAAATGACAGATTATATCCATAAAGTGACTTAAAAACTTACCTCACAGACTTCTTTTTAATGTTACTTGGACATTGTGCCTTTTCTTCAGGCTAAGGTGCATATTGTCACATATGATAGAATCTGAAAATGGAAAAATCCAATTAGTAAAATGATGGTCAAGGATACAAACACAAAAATCTACTGACAGAAAAAATAAAAATTATTTTTCAGGATAATATATAGAGAGCTTAAAGGACCTTAAAAGCAATTTAATCCAAATTCCTCACTTTACAGATGAGAAAACTAAAGTTTTGAGTGCCTAAGAACACATAGGTAGTAACAGATCCAGCATTTCAAAGTCAGTTCTCTGATTGGAAATCTAACACACTTTCTACTGTAGCATACTTACTGCTTTCACAATGGTTTTGCCCCCCTGGTGGTGACTATAATTAGCCTACTCAGCATTTGAAGCACATATCACAGAGCCATACAGTTAAGAGCTATCAAGTGGAATAAGAATGAGCCTTCTTTGCTCAGTCTCAGGATCACTAGAAGCAGTGGGCGGAAGTTACAGACAGACAGTCTCAGCCCTGTTAGAATGGGAAAAAGATTTCAGCTATCCCACAGTGAAATGGGGCACAGCAGGGAGAGTTCCCCTCCACTATAGGTCATTAAAAAAAGACTGGATAACCAATTACTATGTGGTAGAAAGGTTTCTCAATCTGGTGGAAATGGGATTAAAAGTTCTCTCTACATTCTCTTCCAACTTGACTAGAGGCAGGTCAGTGTCAGAGTTGATAAACTACAGAGTTCAAACACTGCCCCTCAGAGAGTCACTAGGAGTGTCGCCCTGGGCCAGTCCCTTAACCTCTCTGTGCCTCAGTTTCTTCATCTCCAAAGTGGGGCTAATGCACCTGAGGGTTGCTGTGAGGACCAAAGGAGTTAATGTATGTCACATGCTCTGCAAGCCTAAAAGTGCTATATGCTAGATGGTATTAATGTTACTCAGTCAATAAACATTCATTAAGCATCAACTACATGCCAGGCATTATGCTAGGAGCTGGGGATACAAAGAAAAACAAAAGCCAAATCCTGTCCTCATGAAGCTCTGAAAGGAATACATGACAACTTCAAAAAAAACAAGCTGTTTGCAGGATAAACTGGAGATAAACACACAAAGAAGGCACTAACATTAAAGGGCATATGGGAAGACTTCTTGAATTTGATAGAATTTTAACTGGGACCTGAAATCAGGGAAGTGAGGAGGCAGAGATGAGGGGCGAGAACATTGCAGGTTTAGGAGATAGTGAAAATGTCCTAAATGAGGAAGTTATCTGCGATTCTGTAAATATTTAGTCCTTTCTTTTAACATTCAGAAAAGCTTTAAATGAGGAAAAGGTGCTACTCATAATTAGAATATCCTGTTAGGATTATGCATGATTTCTATCACATTTTAATGGAAGATCATAGGTAAATCAGTTTTTCTTAAATATATCCACTATCTTATCTCTAGCTCGTATACAGGATGAAAATCTGCTACATAAATTTCTTCTCAAAAAGGAAAAAAAGTCACATCATCCACAAGGCTTTAGCAAACCAAATCTTCAAGCACTGCATTCCCAAGTTCACTAACCTCCTGGGCCACTGGATCATGAAAAAAGGGGTTTGATAATCAATAATTATATTTAAGTATAAAAATCCAGATGGGGTACAACAAAATATGCATTGACAAAGACATAAATCCAACAGTCCCTGCCCTCAAAAAGCCTACATTTTGTGGGACTAGACATGTGTGTATATATTAAAGATATATACATATATTCATATCGAAATACATACTTCACACATATGAAATACATTCCTATAGGAATACAGATGCATAATGCATATATTCATATATATGT
Source organism: Bettongia penicillata ogilbyi (assembly GCA_023548195.1). Taxonomy (NCBI): domain Eukaryota; kingdom Metazoa; phylum Chordata; class Mammalia; order Diprotodontia; family Potoroidae; genus Bettongia; species Bettongia penicillata. The sequence goes on along the minus strand of JAJHZJ010000850.1, from coordinate 177,924 downwards.
ATATATATAAAACATATTATCTTTAATATACATGTACATGTGGTCTAACTGCACAAAATATAAGCTTCTTAAAAGCAGATACTGTTGTTGGGTTTATGTCTTTGTCTTCCCCAAAACCCAATACAGCAACTGCACTGAATAGGTCCTTAATAAATTCTTGGTTGACTGATTTACCTTCTCTGTCTCAAATTCCTCATCTGTAAAATTAGGGCATTTAACTAGGTGAGTTTTAAGGTACCTACCAGCTCTAATTCCTATGGTAATCATCTTTTAGCATTAATGATGTTCAAGGACACAAGTGAACACAAAAATTTATTTACAGAAAAATATGGACTATTCCTTAGATCATAAATTCAGAGCTCTAAAGTACCAACACTACCAGGCCACATGGTGAGGAACCACAGACTCTTCCCTAGTTCAACCCATATTACCCAGTTCCCATATGGCACTGGTATCCCATTCTCACCTGAATAATGACCTCTATCCCACAACCCCCACCTCTATCAGGAATATCCCAGAGCCCCATCCACTATGACCCTTGGACTGACTACTCACTTGGCCAGGTACTATCCTCATAGCCACTCTTCCCCAAGAGCCTTAGGGTCTTAGAGCTAACTGTGCTGCTAAATCTTAAATACTGCCTGGTCTTCCCCATCTATCATGATACTGAAACATCCCTCCTTTTGTGTTGTCTTACCCAACCAGAATATGAGCTGCTCAAGAGGATAGATTGACTCATTTTTTTCTATTTCCAGTACTTAGCTTCTATCATATATCTGAGGATAGAGTATGTTTTACTCTAATATTTCCCCAAAATTATAAAAAAGAATTATAAAACAAAATAATGTTAAACCCTTTAGGACACTAGCAATAAATTTCCATTCTAATAAGATATAAATACAATGTGGTAATTTTGATGCTTAGCTTGGCTTGTTTAAATAGTTCTTTGGACAGAACAATGATGCTGTAAGTCAGGAACACAACCTAGAACTGAATATCCACTTTAGCTGGGATTTCAATGAAGTTACTTAGGCTCTCCCTCCATTTCCTGCTTTCTTTGGCAGTGAAAAAAAGAACATTAACATTGAAGAATAATACTAAAACAAAATAGATAATAGGTAAAAGTGCTCCAGGCTCTTTTGGGGCAAAGGTGCTATAGAAATCCAAGGTATAATTAATAGCTTATTATTATTATTACATATACCAAAGTGGCTGACCTGGATTTTGGCATTTTAGTACCTGTAATGTGTGGCACAAAGTAGGTAATAAATTCCATTAGACAATTATTTTTAAAACACTTGTTATGATAGGCTCTATATTTTAGAGACAGGGGATGTGAACTGAATGAAAGCAGTACGGTCCTCACCATTCACACACATACTGACTACCTGTTAAAAAAAACAATCTTGGACCTTTTCCCTGCCTAAGGAAGAGAAGCTGACTACGGATCAAGCAATTAAGTTTACTAAACATCTTCTAGGTGCAACACTGTGCGAGGGCACAGGCTGACAGTAAGGCAAAAATGAAACCACCTTGAAACTGTCTCCTTGCCTTTTAAGAGTTGACATTTCCATTAATGGGAAAAGGTACTGATGCATATATGCATAAACAACAACAAATAGGGCGCAGTAGTTTGGGAGACACACTAAATAGCCGGGGAGATCAGGGAAGGCCTCCAAAGCCGACATGTGAGCCACGCTGAAGGAAACCAGGCCTAACAAGGGTTTAACTTTCAGATAATCCACTAAAGTGCATTTGCAGCAATTATGTTCTTTAAACATTCTTTCCATCAATTTGCAATCATGAAATATTTAGTTTGTTCTTAAAAGCATAGCAGTTATCTACTGTAAACAAAACCCACTATTTTCCTCTCCAATTATAGAATCTAAAGAATGTTTAAGAATAAGGCACAATATTAATTTATCACGCCAACTGCAGTCAACTTCTCAATCTTGTACCAACATATTATCCACAGTGTTTATTATCAATATCAAAATATGGCTTTCAACTTCAAAAAAGATCTTTTAAATCAAAACACTTCATTATCTTGGAATTCCCTTATGCAAGTTGTAAATCAAAGAGATGGTGAGTTTAGGGAGATTGAGGAGATATTTGTATTTTGAATAAGAGGAAAAATTTCACATATAATGTTCATATACATTAGCAGGCTACAGGGCAAAATTTTTACTTTAGTCCTTAAAACTCAAGACACAATCATACAAGAAAAACAGATGCAAGAGTCAGCAGAGTAAAAAGATCTTAAATTTACAAGTGAAAAAAGCCCCTCCCCAACCACCACTTGCACCCAGGAGGCAGACACTCTCCCCAACTACCAGGTCCCATGACAATTAAGCTAGACTTTTCCAGATCTTCCAGAGAAGGTCTCTTTATTTTGCTTGAAGTAAATTTACAGAGAAACACACCCACCCATATTCAAATAAGTAGCACAAGGATTTCAAATCCAAATATACTACACTCTCAATTATATCCATGTTAATGGAGGGATAGAGATAGCAAATGCCACAGAGAACAAATGTTCACAGTATCTGGCTTCATAAGGTACTTTAATTTAGATTCATCCAGGAGAGTCTCTTCTAAGAGCTGTGAAAACTCAAAGAACTTCCACAAAAATAATACTATAAAAGTCTAATGGGAGAAAGTGGTTCATTTCTCCCTCTATACACCCTTAAATTGACATAAAGGAGACTAAAACAAGGCTGTACCCTCCTAAATTTGTTCAGTAAGTATCGAAGGATATTCAATAGTGTCCTTGAAAAAACAACTATAAAGTGTCTATTTTATGGATCAAGAATGACTCTGCATACATGAAGCAGACTAAAATGCTAAGTATCAAGGAAACTGCAGTCCATAAAACAAAGCAGGTTAATCACAGAGAGAGAGAGCATGGAGTTACGACTGATCAGCACCAATGTGGCACTGGTATCTCTAAAGTACTACAACATCTACAGGAAGAACTCCAGCACATTGGATAGAGCTTCTATCTTCCCTATCATCTTAACTAGTAGTGGGTTACCCTAACTGCCTAATCACCCCTCCTCAAAATATCTTGAAATTACTGACATGTGTTGTAAGTTCAATTACAAGTTAAGCTCCCTGTAGGCAGAGGATGTGGGCTGTTTTTTGTCTCTGTATTCCCAAAACCTGCAGGCACAATGCTTTTCACATTGCAGGTGCTCAATAGATGTTTAATGATTTGAATGAAGCACGGATGGATATTCATTTGAAGGAGTGGAAAGGAATGTCCACAATAATATTACAAATCATCAAACTGAAGCATGTAGTGTCCTGTGTAAGGACATATGCCAAGCTATCTGAAGGACACAAAATTGTACATGAGATATTCAATACACAATATATCAAAGTACCATATGACTAGAACAAAGTCAAATGCTTATATGAAGGGCAAAAATGGAGGGTCAGTTTTTCCCAAGGTAGATTGGTATCAAGAAAACCACTTGGGGAGAAGGTGACAGTGGAACTGGATCCTGAACTGAGCTCAAGACTGAGTCCTCTGATCAGATGAGCAAGAAAATAGAGAAAATATGTTTTAAGACAAGGCGTATTCTAAGCTGATTAGAATGCAGGGTTCACTTTGGAGAAGTGGGAAATGAGACTAGAAAAAACTGCATGGTGGCCTGTAAAGAACATTAATTAGTAATCTCAAAATCTAGGTGTTAGTTCTGCCTGTATCACTACCACCTTTGAGCAAGTCTCTTGACTTTCCATTTCCTCATCGCTAAAAATAAGGATTATAGGTCCCCTTTAAATTTCATTTTTACTTGTCCTGTGAACCTCACAGGGTTACTGGATCACATATTTGGAGCCAGAACGGAATCTAGAGGTCATCTAATCCAAAACAAATAAGGAAACAGGGGCCACAAAAGGACTTATCCAAAGTCAAGAGGTAGTAAAAGTGGTAGAGCTGAAATCTGAACCCACATCCTCTGACTACAGCATTCTTTTCACTTCCCTCATCAAATGAGATAGTAGGAGAGTGCTCATGTGGGCTTACTGGCATCAATTAAGAGTTTACAGATGTCCATATACATGATTCCAGTTGTTATTTTTAAAAATAACTGCAATTTGAACTGCAAACTAAAAAAAAAAATAAAGAAAATGAATTCTACCTTTATTGACATTCTGGGCTATAGAAAAATTAAATCTATTTTTAAAAGGCCTTCCATGATGGTATCTTTCATTTTGAAGTGAAGACTGGTATGCAAGTCTGAAATGGTTTTTTAAATTACCACACTGGTTTATACTTCAAAAGACTTCCAGTTTTATCCTGCTTTGAAATTAGTTTTAAAGATCACTCTTTAGTTGATTATTAGAGACCACCTAATCAAGTAAATTTTAGATGAAAAACAAATCTCACTGGTTTCAGGGACACTATTAATAACAACAATAATGATAACAGAAGAAAAGTAGTGTGGTGTGGTGCAAAGGCTAAATTGTGGCCCCCAGCCTCGTGGAGCTCATAACACAATACAGCCTAAACTAGATTAAAATACAACTGGAAAATATTTAACAAACTAAACATACAAGAAAAGACAGAGTTACATTTTAAAATTAAATTAATATGGGCTCCACAGGGATCCTCAGGCACAGATTAGTGGTCCCCTTTTCTGTTTGAGTTTGACTTCCTCATAGTATGAAGAGAGGGCCAGCCTCAAAACCTGGAAGACCTGGATTCCTGTCCCACCTGTGATACATAATAGTATGACACTGGGCCAGTTGCTTGACCTCTCCATTCTCTTTCTCTGAGACTCTAAATTGCAAAGAAGACGCTGACCTGCATTGGTAGAAGGAGTTTCCTCAATCCAGGAGTTTACTATATCAACGTAATCTTATCCCTAAATAATAACAGCTAACATTTTTATATCATTTTTAAGGGTTACAAAGCACTTTTTATAAGCTATTCCATTTGATTCTCAAAATAACCCTATAGGGTTGATGTTACTATTATTAACCCTATTTTATAGATGAGATATTATGAATTAATTCTCACATAATCTTAGTATTAGAAGGAGCATCAGTGGCTATCAGGGCTAAATGAAAACAAAAATCCCTCCTACCACGTATTAGATATTTGCTTTCAGTCTTTTAGAAGGAATCCATCATCTCCTAAGGTATCTCATTCTCCTCTGGGACATCCCTACTAAGAAACTTTTCCTTCCTGCCAATCTTCTCTGCACTGCTTGCCTAAACAAAACCAAATCTGGTGCTCCAGATCTGACAGGTCTCCACACGATGTCTTCAAATACTTGACAGCTATCAGACCCCACTAAATTTTCTCTTTTCCAAACTGAACACTTTTCCAGCTCCTTCAAATGATGGCAGGACTCTTCACCCTCCTCTTGATTCTCTTCAGCTTATCAATGTCCTGCTCAAAATTTTGCAACTCCTCTTGATTCTCTTCAGCTTATCAATGTCCTGCTCAAAATTTTGCAACTAAATTCAACAATTGAGATGTTATCTAACCAGAGAAAAATACAGTGGGACTTACCCCGCTCTAGTTTTGGATACTATGTATCTTGGAATTGTCAGCCAAGAAACACTGTTAACGCTTCCTGAATCTGATGTAAATTAAAGCTGGAAGATCTTTCAAGTGGACTGCTACCTAGCCTTCCCCTCCGTTTTATATTTAGTGAACTAGATTTTTTTAATCCTCAACCTAAGATTTTATATTTATCTCTATTAAAATTCAATTTACTTATATTAAGTTTCAATTTACTCAACATTCCAGCCTATGGAGAAAACTGCAGATTCAGACATTTCTGTCCAAAGTTGGCTATTCTGGTGCTCCCTCCACTATACCATGTTGTCTCAAACCATTAATGACTATTCTTTGGATCCAAATCCAGTTCAAAGGATTTCATATTAACCCTATGGTCTATCACTAAGTTATCATACAAGGATTACTACATCTTGATCGGGTAGTGTGGTGTATTAGCAAGAATACTGGATCTGGAGTCAGATGTACTATATTTTATTTTAGTTCAAGCTCTATCACTACCACAAAGTAAATTACTTTAACGACCTTCTCTGTAAAATGAGAGGTATTGGAACCATCTGCTAGAACTTCATAGTTCTAAAATGTTATGTACTATTACTATGCATCTAAGATTCTGGGCAAGCACTTTAGAAGAATGTCTACAACTAAAAGCAAAAATTTATAATCAAAAAGGTTTAGTGAAAGTTTTTACTAAAGCTTGTTGCAAATCAAAAATACAAATGAGTTCTGAATAAAGGGTAGTCTAACCTAAAATGGAAAATTACAACCACCAACAATTTCTTACTCACCATTTAACAACATAAAAACAAACTGGTTTTATTCCAGGTCTCTCCAATGGCTCCACATATGGCAGTAAGAACCCACACCCATTTTGTAGAGTATCTCCTACAGAAAGGGGTGGTGTTCAAGGACTTGAGAACACCAAAACCACCTTCAAGGTAGTAAGAAGAGCACTGACCACAGGCAGTAAAAATGCAAAAACTCCAGGCGGACTGGATTTCCCAGGCACAGAATGTTAAAGCTGGAAATACCTTAGAAATCATCTAATCCAAACCCTTCATCTTACAGATGAGGAAAGCTAAGGTTTATATACAGGAAGGTTTGCCCAAGGTCAAAAAAGGGTACTGGTTGGTTGTTGAAAAAGATAAAGTTTCGATAAGAAATGACTACACTCTCTTTACATACATTATCTCAACTGATTTTCATAACACAATATCCTGGTATCAAGTCCAACCTTGACTTTTTCTACTTCTTAGACCTCAGGCAAGTCTCAACCTTCCTTAACATCAGTTTCCTCCACAGTAAAAGCATGAAGCACATGGCCCTGAGATCCCTTTTGGCATTAGATTTATGAGGCTATGACCCTATTACTATGCACTCACTGCGCTCTTCACAGTCAAATAGACACCAGCAACACAGATCTGTAATAAGATGTAGGATAGCTAAGTGCATTAAAGAAAGTACAAAAATGGTGGGAGGTTCTGAGGGGTAAAGTCATTCATCATCTGGAGAAAGAGAGAACAAGACAAGGATACCTGGAAAAAGTACAATCTGAGTTACAATCCAGAAATCTACTGGTCCTTCCCTACCGTGTTTTTTTTTTAAATTACTTTACTACAACAGAAAAAAAATGACATTTTCCATGAAAGGAATAAAGTGAAATATTTTATTTACTAAATCTAACAGCAAAAAGAGGTGGCCTTAAGAGTCAATCTCAGTTCTATTACTTTCTCCCTGCTGATCTTGAGCCCCTCTAAAGCTCTAACTTCCCTACCCATCAAATAAAAAAGGTCTAACTAAAACAGATCTGGGATCTTGTAAACTTTTAAAAAAAATATATAACTGTATTTTGATATAACTGGTTTCCTTTGTATTTTATTTTTTGCTTTTAAAAACTTTACTCTGAGAAGGGGTTAGTAAGGTTCACCAGACTGGCCAAAGGGTCCGCAAACACAAAGGAGAGTTAAGAACCTCTGAACTAGCTGGTCCCTTCCTGCTTCTAAATCCCACAGCACGACATCAAACTGAGAAAAAAAAAATCACATCAGAAACAATAAGCAAAAACGGTGGCTTTGTGGGGGAAGGAAAGTAGAAAAATGGAAGATAAAAGAAAAAATGTGGATTTGGCAACTGGTGCAGCAAGGGAGGGAGGTGGAGTCTCAAAGATACAAAGACCGTAGTGGAAAAGAGTCGAGTTACACATGGGAAAGTGGCAGAGATTAAAGGAAATTAAGAAGGGCTCCAGGAAGAGACGCAGCTAAGAGTGAAGGACCGCAGAACTTAAGAGTTGAAGGAGCTCCTCCATCAGGAAGGCCAACCCTCGGAGAGCGATAGAGAAAGTAAACTGAGAAGGCAGGAGGGGGGAGAGAGAGACGGAAAGAGGAGGGGGAGAGGGAGAGGGAGAGAGAGAGAGACAGAGAGAGAAGAGGGGAGGGGGAGAGGGAGAGAGGGAGGGGGGAGAGAGAGACAGAAAGAGAGACAGGAGAGGGGAGGGGAGGGAGGGAGGGAGGGGCAGAGAGGGAGAGAGAGACAGAGAGAGGAGAGAGAGACAGAGACAGAGAGTCAGAGAGAGAGAGGAGAGGGGAGGGAGAGAGAGAGAGAGAGAAAGAGAGCGAAAAGGGGAGGGGGAGAGGGAGAGAGGGAGGGGGAGAGAGGGGGAGAGAGAGACAGAAAGAGAGACAGGAGAGGGGAGGGGAGGGAGGGAGGGAGGGGCAGAGAGGGAGAGAGAGACAGAGAGGGAGAGAGAGACAGAGACAGAGAGTCAGAGAGAGAGAGGAGAGGGGAGGGAGAGAGAGAGAAAGAGAGAGGGAGGGAGGGAGGGAGTGGGAGAGGGAGTGAGCCTCTTCTAGGGACCTTTTCTCCGAACCAGGTTTTAAAAGCATGAAAGAAAATGCAAAGGAAACCAGAAGAACAGAGAGGAAGGTAACAGGGACGAGAGGAAGGACCGGGGGGCACGAGGGGGAGAAGCGAGGGCAGCGGGAGGGGGCGCGGCCGGCCACTCACCCGGGTCCCCGGGCCGGGCTGGGTGGGAGCCCCGGGGGTCCGCCCGGCGCGGCGGCTCCTCCTGGCCTGCGGGCGGCGACGGCGGCGGCAGCCGAGGCGGGCGGGCGCACATCATGCGGCCGAGCTCATGACCCGGCCGCGGGCGCCGGGAGGAGGAGGCGGGGCCGCCGGCGCGCGCAGCTCCCTCGTGCCCGGGCTCGCTCCGGCTCGTTCGCGGTTCTCTGCCCCACCGAGGACGACGCGGCAGCCGGCGCCTCACAGGCGACCCCGCCGCCCAGGGCTCGGCTGGCCGAGCGAAGCTCCCGGAAGTGATCCCGTGGAGACACGGCGCATGTGCGGCATTCTGGGGAAGCCGTTATTCGACTTCCGGAAGAGTCTGGGGAAGGGGGAAGGGATGGAGAGCGTGAGGCCTAAAGCGGGCGGGGCCAAATTAACATCCCCTCGTGAAGAGGAACGTTTTCCGGGGGGCGGGGACAGTCCGTTAACCAATAGTACTTTTCCGCCTAGAGAATAAATTCTTCGCTGCGTTCCTCGAAAAGGGACTACGGGTCGCCGCTCCATCCAAACTCTGACGTTTGGCGAGTGTGACTTCGGAGCGCTCGTGGGCGGGGGCGGGGAATGCTCCCGCGGCTGCCCCCTGGGGAGAGTCCCTTCCCTTCTCCGACTCTCAGCTTCCCCTCCTGCCCTGTAGAGAGAGGAGGGGCTTGGTTGGAAGGGGCTCGCGATAATAGGAGGGATGAATGAAGAGCGTGCCTAATTAAGCCAAGGGATCAGCCTTCATTTTACAGATAGGGAAACTGAGGCCACGAGAGGGGAGATCACACAGGTCACAAAAGGAACACTTGAACTCAGCTCCTCTGCCTTCAAATTCAGGATCGGGGGAAGGAGGAACAATTCTATTTAAAGGAAATAAGGAGTAAGGATTTAGCTAAGTCCATGGAGAGGGATACCTTGATTTTTATTTTTTGGCCACAGCAACCATTATGGAGATTCCCCCGGGCTGGAAGGGATTTTTAAATCATTGGTAGAGAGAAAACCCAGGCTAATGAAATGGTCAATGCTTGACCTATTGAATTAAGAGACTCTACCCCTGAAGGCAGAGAAGGGTGCCCCCCACCCCCCACCCCCCCGCCTCCAGGCTGGCGGGAAGCCCGTGTCCAGCTTAATTAACTGGGGGCTCTGAAATTTACAAACATGTTCTGCCAGGATATACCCGCAACCCTGCACCTGAAAGCATGAGTCTGTCCCCAAGATGAAAGGTGGAAGAAAAAAAAAACCCACTTCCAAACTACATTCCTTACCCCGGATTATATGGGAGTATAGTTTATGTGGTATAGTCTCTATAATTAGGTAATATGTAGATCATTTGTACCTATATGGGTTTAATAAGCATATATACGCTTATTATCATCAATTAGGATCTTTAATTGCTTCCTTTGCTAAAAAAGCCCTGGAGGAAAATCATCATTAAATCACCCATTAAAATATTTAAGACTGCAGCAGGAGCAATAGAAATAAAAACAGACCGTTATCTCATTTTATGAAACCAAGGACATTCACTGATTCAAGCCTCCCCTTTCTTTTTCTGAAAAATAACCGGTCTTCCTTTTCTCCTTTGTAAAATGCTGGGGTTAGGACTAAATTCTAAGGGTCCTTTCAGCATAAACACTCCTCAATTCAACTCAACAAATGTTTATGTGGGATCTAAGATATATTGTCCCTGAAGGAGCACTTTCAAGGTTCGATGTTTTGCTCTTTAAGTGCTAAGTCTTGTGGATACATGATTGACTTTCTTGAGGAGCTCATTTTCTAACACAGATGTCAACATATAAAATATAAGATCTAAATGGAGCAGACATAAGGTAATCCAAGAGAGGAAGGTCTCATGTGGTATGTGAGATTTGAGGTCAGCCTGGAAGGGAACTAGGAAGGTGCAGAGGTAGAGATAAGGAAGGAGAGTATCACAGGTGTGGGGGATGGCTAGTAGTAAGGCATCTCCCAGAGATGGGAGATGGAGAATCATGGAGGAAGCATAGTAAAGACTGTCATTGTGAGGACAGATGGAGATGGAAAGAGATAACAAGAGAAGATACAAAATAGTTTAGAGAAAATACTGTCTTTTTTGATTCATGATTTGAATGCAGATTGAATACTATTTTCTCTTTTTCTTTCTCATGGTTTTTCCCTTTTGTTCTGATTCTTTTTTCAAACATGACTAATGTAGAAATATGTTTAATATGATTGTACATATATAGCCTATATACAGCTTGCTGTCTTGGAGAGGGCAGAAAGGAGGAAGGGAGAAACAAATTTGGAACTCAAAATTTTATAAAAGTGAATGTTGAAAACTATTTTTACATGTAATTGAGAAAAAATAAAATGGTATTAAATGGTTGGAAAGAAAATAATCTTTTTAAATTTTGTTTTATTTTAAATTTATTATTTTCTTAACATTTATTTTTTAAAATTTTGGGGGGTTCTGAATTCTGTGCTTCCTTCCCATGCTCTCCCACCCATTAAAAAGGCAAGATATGTGATATCAATTATACATATGAGATCACACTCAACATTTCCATATTAGCCATACTGAAAGAAAAGGGGGGGACAAGAAAAATAAAGTAAAAAAAAACCTATGCTTCCATCTGCATTCATATTCCATCAGTTCTTTTGCTGGAGATGGACACCATTTTTCATCATAAGTTCTTCAGAATTGTTTTGGATCATTGTATTACTGAGAAAAGCTAAGTCATTCCCAGTTAATCATTATAAAGGATTACTGTTACTGTGTACAATGTTCTCCTGATTCTGCTCATTTCACTTTGTATCATTTCAAATAAGTATTTCCAGGTTGAGAAAATACAATCTTTACTGTCATGGAATTTAGGTCCGGTAAGGGGATGTCAAACAAATGCCTAATGACTATGTTCAAACTTTGTTTTCAAGAAGGACCAATGATTTCAAGGAGTGATGTCTTGATTTGCTCATTAATTAGATTTAACTAAGGCAGTGTTGAACAGTGAAGGGTTAAGATCTTCCCTGTCCATTTATACCCCTGTGTGTTCCCTTTTTTCCTTGGAACAAGGGCTATGTTCCAAGGTCTAAAGGTACACAGTTATTTCAGTCATGGATGTCTAACTCCAGCCCATTTCACAGAAGTGATACATTCCATGCCAAGTCACATAGGCTTTCACACCTTTAGGCACTGAGTCACATGAGCTGTGATGCCTTCTGGCTCTGAGCCTATTGGTTGAAAATCATGTATACTGGGAGGTTGATATTTTATTTTGGGGCTCACTCATGGGAAGAACATTCACCTGAGGTCTTTGTGATTTGACCAGATGAGACTCTGGGTAGTCATTGTCAAGGGGACCCCCCAGTTAGGAACCCAGATATTGGTGCCCCCTGGTCTATTGATTATGTAGCTATCACTCTGTTGAGATAGTTGGAACCCTGTCTATCAGATTCTTTGTTGGATTCTCACTTCTCTCTACTTATATATCTTTCTCATTGTTTAATTAAAGTAAGATTATTAAATCCTTTGAAGCTGTCTTTCCTTTAGAAAAGCAGATCAAGAACCTGTGTTAGCAGCCCCCCTATGTGCTGAGGTCTGACACCTCCACAGCAGTTGTTAGTAGCATCCCCGCTACATCCAGTCATCAGCCTCACTCCTCCTGTCCAGTGGTGGGACAAAAGTTGAAATGATTGGCGATGGCCCAGGATTCCATGGATGACCTTGGCTCTTTAATGTCTGACCACACTCTAAAGTCTCCACAAAACCTGCTTGATTTACCTTTGTGGTCCTTGGAACAAATTGTTCTCATTGACCCATTCTGCAGGAGGAAGTCTTCACATGCTCAGGGTAGACATCCTGCCAATTCACCCATGGGTGTCAGTTACCATCAACCTGGTTTTTAGCCCTGCCAAAATGGTTCACTGGAGTGTGGCCACTGCATACACTACAGCTTCTTGGAGCCGTAGATCAGAGTTGAGTACTAGGTGGATGAGGAGCCCTGAAGCCCTCACACCAGAGGTTCTAGTCCTCACTGAACACTCCATATACCCCACTAAAGACTTGTATACTTGAGAAGGTGTAGTGGAAAGTGCTAGACTTGGAGTCTAAAAGATTGGATTCAAAACCTGCTTTGGTCAATTCTCAGCCATGTAACTATGGGGAAATCTTTTAACCTCTGAACCTTGGGTTTCTTATCTGTAATATAATATTGTCCGATCATACCTGCAACAATTTCCTCACAGGATTATTGTGAAGAGCAAGTGAGATAATTTATGCAAAATGCTCTACAGGATTTAAATTGTTCGGTTGTCAGTCTCTTCATGACTCCATTTGGAATTTTCTTGGTAAAGCTACTAGGGTGCTTTATCATTTCCTTCTTCAGCTCATTTGATGGATGGGGAAACTGAGGCAAACAGGGTTAAATGACTTGCCCAGGTCATACAGCCAGTAAGTGTCTGAGGCCAAATCTGAACTCAGATCTCCTGAACTTCAGGCCTATGCTCTACCCACTACAGTACCTAGCTTCCCTGCAGAATATAAATACATAAATGCATGGAAATATCAATAACAATATTATTAAATAAATGCGAAGTGCTGTGTGAAGGGCAAGAAGGATAAGGTCATTATAATTAGAGGATGTGAACTGATACTGATGTTTTATTTTAATGGCACAAGGCAACCAGCTGTCAGAGGCATATATGTCAGAACGTTGGATCTGGAATCAGGAAGATGAATTCAAATGTCACCTCACACCTTTTCTAAATACACAAGTCACTTCAGTGCTCTATACCTCAGTTTCCTCAAGTGGAAAATGGGAATAATGATAGCACCTACCTCCTAGAGTTGTAAGGATAAGATAATTGTAAAGCACCTAGCACAGTGCTGGCACATAGTAGGTGCTTAATAAATACCCCTTTGGGAGACCGGAGGAAGAGACCTTCTCCTGGACTAGCCTTCTCTGCTAGACGATCACTCTCTCCAGGGATCTCCAGGTTATCGGGCTGTCAGCCTCTTATCGGCTTCTCCTGCCTCATTCTCCCAGCCTCTACAGACCTCCCTTCAGGACTCAGGCTGTGGCTTCTGTTCAGGGCACTATTTCTGCCTCTGACCTCCCCCACCCCACTTAGACATCAATCCAGATACGTTGCCTTGCTTCTTAACACTCCCTCTTTTGTGGCTCAATGCCAGCACCGAGAGGAATAAGGAAAAGATCTTTGGTGGTCAAATGTGTATTCCCCACTCCCAGCCCTGGCAGGCTATGTTGTTCATCAGTCAGAATTTCCACTGTGGGGGTGTCCAATCGGTGGGTGCTCATGGCAGCTCACTGTGCCCACTGGAACCGTCAAGTGGTCTTGGGAAAACACAATATCAAACACCTGGAGCCCTGGCAGCAATAGCTCAGGGTGGAGTGCCAGGTACCCTTAACCCTCATACAACTCCAGGACCAGCAACCTCATGCTGCTCTACCTGGAGAAGTCAGTGAAGCTGACACCCTCCCCACCCCCCCACTCCCCCTGCTCACCCCATTCAGCAGGCAAAAGACCATGCCAATTCCAGCAACATCTGCCTGGTGTCCAGCTGGGGTACCATGTCCAGGCATTTTGCCAAATATCCCAGCACCCTCCAGTGCATAAATATTGGTATCATATCAGAAGAAAAATACAAAAATGCCTACCAAAGAACTATCACTCTGGACAGGGTCTGTGCTAGGGTCAAGAATGGTGGGAACGACCCATGCCCGGGTGACTCCAGAGACCCCTTGGTGTGCAATGGGGCCCTGCAGAGCCTAGGGAACATTTTACTCTGCCCAGGTTTCCTGGTGTTTAAACCAACCTGTGCTGTTACCAAAACCTGGATCCCAAATGAAATGCAGAAGAATGTACAAGCTCCCCCCACACTCCCAGGAAGATTGCCCAGTCCTACCAGTCCCTAGTCCTGCCCTCCAGGACAGGTGTCCAGGAACTACAGCCCCACACCCTGCAAAGGAATCCAGGCCAGCGATCCTTCTGATCAACCCAGTTGACCTCCCCCTCCCCTAAGAACAGACTTCCAAACCATGGGCCTCGGAGGACTTAAGTTTCCTAGACTCATTTCTACTCTGGAGTTGAATGCATGGAGAGGAAATCAAGATCTGAAATAGCAGGTCTGAAAAGGACCTTTTAGGAAGAATTTCTAACATTTGAATTTTTGAATTTGAATATTTGAATTTTTACAAATGGGGAAACTGAGAATTAAAGTGACCTAATGTCACATAACTAGGATGCAATGGCCAGATTTAAGACTAGTGTTCTTTCCCTGATCTGGGGTCTGAAGGCATAGATCTACCCCCAACTTCCCAGGTACCCCAGCCCCTTTCATGAACCCACTGCCTTATTCAGGTATCCAGAGTAATAGGTAACTTTAGCAGGTCCCTCTTGGTCACCCCTCCCCCAACAGTCTTAGATTAATAAAACCTAGGGGACTTCCTTTGTGAAAAAAAAAAAAAATATATATATATATATATATATATATATATATATATATATATATATCCATCTCCATATATGCCCCCTTTCCTTCCTCTCTTTAATATCGGACCCTCTCAAACATGGTCACCAGAATTTTTTTGAGACCAGGCTCAATTTCAAGAGAAAGCAAACTTTCACTGAGATTCTGCAGAAACAACAAACCTAGTTCAGACCCTTTATGCTGATTTCTGCTCTCAAGCTCTGGTCTCTGCCCTATTAAAACACAAGAAGATAAAAGCTGAACAGCCATAAGTGGAAACCTGGACCTCCCAGCGACTGTGACTGGAGAACTTCTAATCCCCTGGGTACAGTACGAGCCCTCAGGCAAGTCCTGTACCAAGAGAGGATCCAGCTCTGTCCGCAGCTGCCACAAAGACAATGGAACAGATTTCAGAAGCCTCCTCCCCCTTCCCTGCCTGCCTGGGCTGGAGCTGCCCCCAGTCAAAGGGCAAAGCTGCTCCAGCACCGTCGACAATGGCCTGGCCCGGGCAGAGCTGCACGTTCAGTGGGCATCTCCCTTCCTGTCTCCCTCCTTCCCCTCCGTGTTTGTTCTACTTTCCATGATCAATATTTGATTGAGGGCGAGGGGAGCAGCAGAACTAGGTGAGGAAGAGCCGTCTTCATGCTATAGTTTGCACCTAATGATTGTCACGATGACATAGCAAATAACGCCCTGGGCTTGGCATCAGGAAGACTGGATTTGAAACCTTGCCTTGGATAGTTCCTAGCTGTGTGATCTTGGACAAGATATTTCATTTCTATGGGACTCAGTTTCTTCATCTGTAAAATAAGAAGTTTGGGCTTGATGACCCTGGGGGTCCCTTCCAGTTCTGACTCTATGTTTCTATGATTCGTCACTTAACTTCTCTGTGCCTCAGTTTCCTCAACTGTAAAATGGGAGCTAAAAATAGAACCTATTTCCCAAGGTGGTTGTTGTGAGGAATAAATGAGAAAGTATTTATAAAACACCTAGAACAGTGCCTGGCACATAGTAGGCACTAAATAAATGCTTATTTCTTTGCTTCCTTCCTCTCTTTCTTCCTCTCTTTTTTCCTTCACTTCTTTATTACTTTTCTCCTTTCTTTCCCTCCTTTTCTTCCACCCTCCCTCCCTTCCTCCTTTCTTTTCTCTCTTCCTCTCTTCCTTCCTTGTTCCCTCCCATTCTTCTCTCTTCCTTCTATCCTCCTTCCCTCCCTTCTTTCCTTCCTTCCTTCCTTCCTTCCTTCCTGTACTGGAAGAGACCTCAGAGAGCACCTAATTGAATTCCCTCATTTTAAAAAGAAGGAAATTAAGGCCATGAGACAGCGTGAGGGAGTGGAGGGAGCCCTGGATGTGGGTGTACAGCTCAACCACTGTGTGACCTTGGATAAGTCACTGAACCACTTTTGGGCTTCAGTTTCCTTATCTACAAAATGAGGTCATTGGACTTCACTAAATCATTTCTAAGAATGTTATGAGCCCAGAATAGTTAAATAATTGGTTCCTCCACAGGGAGGAAATAGAACAGATGCTCTTTTCACTATATGGAAAGTCACATATATTGAGTCACAGAAAGGCTAAATGACCTGCCTAGGGTGGCACATTGGAGTGAGCATTGGAGTCAGATCTTGTGTTAAGATAGTCCACCACCTACACCCATGTTCTTTCTACTCCATCTCCTTCATATATTGAGCATGACACAGAAATTTAATTTGTCAAAGAAGAAAGGTAAAGCAATGTAACATTTTTCAAATGTCAATAGGAGATGGAGAAAGCAGACAAAATGACCAAGGCTTCAAAGCAAATTTCCTGCACACATACAAAAAAAGAAAACCCAACCAACCCCAACAACCTGAAAAGAACTTCAACAGTATTCCATGGGGACATAAGCCTTTATTTCCCAAATTAAATTTGAGATATAGAAATAATAAAAATGGAAAGTTGGACCTAGAATTGTACTTGCTCCCATAGTTTGTTGAGTAAATTAAAAACTGCTCTCCAGGCCAAAATAAAGAGTTTTAAATTGCTGGAGAACTCCTATCTCTCAAATATCAGATGCCAGTGGGTAACATTACCCACCAGAGATTGTGATCTGGGAACCTCCTGAGTCTCCTCTTAGTACTAGGGGTCAGGCAACAAAAGTTCATTCTTTCAACAACCAAGTATAACCAACATCTGTATTCTGCGGAGTATCATACTAGGAACTGAGATAGAAGCAAAGTTTAGAGAAGATGCTTTCCTATTGGAAGTGGACATTATTCCTCCCTGGGCCCCTAGGTTGAGAGATTTCTGTTAGGTTACTGGGCAGGGTTGGATAACCTGCCTAGTAACAGGTTTTTGTTGGACCCCTGTCAAAACGTTATTCCCCTTTGAGTTATGAGATATCTGATGAATTGTTAACAGTCATTTTTTGTTTAGTCCATTTGCATGGTAATAACCTGTGCCCCTCTAATGTTAGACCCCTCTTGCCAGACAACTACCTTTTGCTGAGCACCCGCCCTTCCTGACAACTACTTCTTGTTGAATGACAACCAGTCTTTGATTGGGTCCCTCTCCTGGCACCTGTTTTCTGTTGGGGTCCTTTGCCTAGCAGTACCCTGACAACCCCTTCTGTTTTGGGGGCTCTTGCCTAACAACAAGCCCCCCTCTTGCTCTGTCAGAACTCTGTTTGTTGTGGAAACTGCAAGGCCGTACCGAGTAGCGCCGAAATGCTTAAAATGTGCACACCCACCTCAGTTCGGGGCTGTCTCCTCTGGGTCTCTCCATGAGGCAGCCACCAGCATGGCTAATAAAGACGCTCTCGAAACTCCTAATTGATTTTTGCCTGTGAATTATTCTTGATCCATCCATTTCAACCTTCATAGAGTTTGTGCTGCATGTGAAGCACAAACAATATATGATGGATGCCTTAAGACTTTTATTGTAATTCTATACACCCTGCTAAGGCTTCTACCATGTTAATTCTTTTGGGACACTATCATAATTCTTTAGTAAACTTTAGTAGCCTAATCATGCTCTAAGACTTTTGGGACACCGTGAATGAGGTTCAAGGGAGAAAGTCAGCTAGCTGGTTCAGTGGATAGAATGCTGGACCTGGAGTCAGGAAGACCTGAGTTCAAATATAGACTTAGACACTCATTAAGCTATGTGACCCTATGCAACTCATTTCACCTCTATGTTTTCCTTCTTCCTTAATGATAAAATGGGCATAATAGTAGCACTTAATTCCAGGTATTGTTATCAGAATCAAATCAGGTATTTGTAAAAAGTGCTTAGCACAGGGGCAGCTAGGTGGCACAGTGGATAGAGCACCAACCCTGGAGTCAGCAGGACCTCAGTTCAAATCCAGCCTCAGACATTAGTTGCGTGACCCTGGGAAAGTTGCTTTAAGCTGATGAAAAAAAAAAGGGTGGGGAGCCTGTGTTTACTTTGTGCTGGCTCAATTCTGCTTTGCTCAAAGAGCACAGCACCCTTTCTGATGTGGGCATGCCATGCTGAGTGGTCCTGTGCCAGTGTCTCCAGTGTCTCCCATGTTGCACAGTCAAATCCAAAGTTCTTGAGAGTGTCTTTGTATCCCTTCTTCTGACCACCATGTGATCGCCTGCCTCATGTAAATTCTCCATAAAATAGTCTTTTTGGCAAGTGTACATTTTGCATTCAAGCAACATGGACAGTCCATCGGAGTTACACTCTCGGAAGTATAGTTTGAATACTTGGCAAGTTCAGCTCGAGCAAGGACTTCAGTGTCTGGTACCTTATCCTGCCAGGTGATCCTCAGAATCTTCCTAAGACAGTTCAAATGGAAGTGATTCCATTTTCAGGCATGATGCTGGTAAACTCTCCATGTTTCACAAGCATATAACAATGAGGTCAGCACAACAGCTCTGTAGACCTTCAGTTTGGTAGTCAGTCTAATACCTCTTCTCTCCCAAACTTTTCTTTGAAGCCTTCCAAACACTGAGCCAGTTCTGGCAATGCATGCATCAACCTCATTGTCAATGTGTATATCCCTGGAAAGTACACTGCCAAAGTAAGTGAACTTATCCACAGCATTCAAAACTTCTCCATTTGCTGTAATTGATGGTTCCAAGTATGAATGGTATGGTGGTGACTGATAGAGAACCTGTGTTTTCTTGGTGTTAGACCAAATTTAGCTCAGGTAGCAGAGAACTGATCCATACTCTGCTGTATCTCAGCTTCAGAGGCTGCATGGAGTGCACAATCATCTGCAAACAGAAGATCATGCACCAATATAGTCTCTTCACTTTGGTCTTGGCTTGTAACCTTTTCAAATTGAAGAACTTACCATCAGCATGGTAGTTGACCTTGATGCCATATTCATCCTCATTGAAAGCATTTGTCAGCATGGCTGAAAACATCATGCTAAAAAGCATGGGAGCAAGCACACAGCCCTGTTTCACTCCATTGGTGACTGGGAAGGTACGAGAGCTTTGCCCATTATCCAGAACCCAGGTAAACATGCCATCATAAAATTGACATACAATATTGATGAACTTCTCTGGGCAACCAAATTTTGACATAATTTTCCATAAGCCCTCACGACTAACAGTGTCAAAGGCCTTGGTCAGATCTACAAACATTGTGTACAGACCTCTGTTCTGCTCCTGGCATTTCTCCTGAAGTTATCAGGCAGCAAGCACTGTATTAATGCCCATCGTCGGGGTGAAGGATCAGCCTATTAAGAAGGATTGTAGCAAGAATTTTGCCAGCATTGACTAAGAGAGAGATCCCCCTGTGATTGTCGCAGGACAATCTATTCCCTTTACCCTTATAGAGATGGACAATGGAGGCATCCTTGAACTCCTGGGGCATAACCTCCTCTTGCCATATAACCTGGGAAATTTCAGTCAGCTTTTTGTATGAGCAATGGTCCCCCTACCTTGTAAATTTCAGCTGGAATAGAATAGCACCTATAATAGGTGCTATATACATATTCATTCCCTTCTCTCACCCTTCCCTTATTGATGATGAATCAGGGAAAGCTTCCAGGAGGAGGTGTCGTTAAAGGAAGAGTAGAAAACAGAGAAAGGGGAAAATAAAGACATTGCAGGTAATAGAGAACAGCATAAGCCAAAGCTGTTGCTAGGTGGTGCTATAAATGTCTAGATACCTAGACTTAGAATCAGAAAGACGTAGGTTCTAATCCTGCCTCAGACACTTGCTAGCTATGACCCTGGGCAAGTCACTTGACCCTCTGAGACTCACTTTATCTGTAACATGACTCAATGGCCCCAGAGTTCCTATGTCAATGTTCCTAAGTCTACGAACTGTAGGGTAGCTATTTCCAACAACTGACTATTCACTGGGAAAAGGTCAGGGAGCATTTAATTTTGTCTGGAGCATAAAACACAATAAACAGAGTAATTGGGTCAGGCTGGAAGGGTAGAGTTGCTCCCGGTTAAGGGGGTTATTAGGCATCCTGTATCCTTCTGTTTACCCTTTAACCAAATCTCATTTTCTACAAGTACTCTGTGCATATTATACCAAGTCTGTCCCATTTAGCTCAGGGTTCCTATCTAGGCTAAAGGACCAGGAAGTTGATTGTGAGAGGCACCATGGTTGCAGTTTAGCTTAGGCTTGGCGTGAAAATACATAGCATTAGGACATAGTTCCCTCTGCTACTTAGTTACCACAGGCTCCTGTGTTCTCAGTTCTGGGGTTCAGAGTTGTCAGCATCAACTAAAAAGAGCTTGACATTGTGGAGGACAAGGCTCCAGTACACCACCTGCCACTATCACCATGAAGACTTTTATATCCCAAGGGAAGGGCTGGAAATTCCAGGCAAATGAAGTGGGTGTGGTCACACACACACACACACACACACACACACACACACACACACACTTATACAAGGTTGTAAGGTGGAAAGGGACCCACTAGAAATGTGGAAGAAAACTGGCCTACAATTAAGGGGGTAGAGAAGACAATATTTGCCCTGAACGCCTGCTGCTATGTCCAGCTACCAGCCTCTATTATATTCTTCTCTCAATAAAAAATGTTTAATTACTACAAATTATACCTGGTGCACAACAAATATCCACTAACTTACTTGCAGAAGAGTTTTATGCATGCTATGTAATATACAGAGGCCATATGTATAAGTTACAAGCCTCACATAACAAAATTATATTACTAGACCAAGCAGGGAGGTCATATATAATGCATAATATCACACATTGGACTTACATACATAGCTATTCTACTAGTAGACAGCATCTGATGACACGCATGAGTTGTTTGTGGCATGTTTCTATTTATGATGCCCTCTTACCCTGGGGCATCATATGCCAGGTTAGTCACTGGTCAGATAGTCCTGGCACCTTCATTCTGCTTTCTTGGTATCTCAAAACTCAAGCTTGTAGATATCTCAGGCTGAGCCCCACTGTCTCTAGCATCTAATAAATCAGACTCTAAAGAGCATCTCAGGAATTCCATAGCTAGAGAATTAAGCAGAAAAGGAATGGCATCTGGATTAAGGGATCCTCCATTGTCTAAAAAGAAGCCCCCCATAGCGCATGGAAGTCCTGGAGGGATCCTGCTCTTCTGATGGGTGAATCAGAGGACCATTTTATAAGAGGCTTCAGCTGTGCTTCATTCCCACTTTAACACTCTCTGGACTTCATTTCCCACCCTTAGAGATACCTCCACTCTGAGGGTGATCTGTCTATCTAGCTCTCTAACCATTTCTCTGTATGTGTGTATGTGTCTCTCCTCTTTCCCTGTCTCTGTCTCTCTCTCTTTCTCTCTCTCCCTCCCTCCCCTAACCCTCCAGAGGATACCAACCTTCACTTTCTTCTTTTTCCAGGTTCTGAGATAGATCCTTACCACAGGGCCCTCATCTAGGGCACCAGGTGCATTAGATTCATTGCGCCAGGTGTGTGTCTTCCACACAGCTCGTTTCCATTACTCTCCACTGATCCCAGGTAAATTCTATTTACCTAGAAGTCCAACTAACTCCCTTATGGACACCAGATAGTTGAGATATATTGTCTTTGCAGGGCCCAACTACTCTCTAGGGCTTTTTCATAGACTGAAAAATTACCTCATATTTCACCTGTTTGGTATGGAGTAGTTTCCTACTAGCTGTTCTCCTTGGATTTGACTCCATAATCATCATGACCCCGTGCTGGGCACCCCCTTTTTTTCGCCCCCATCATTAGTTTCCTTTTGTGTGTTATCTTCTTCCACTGGATGATAATCTCTTAAAGGGCAGGGGCTGCCCTTTAAATTTGTATCCCCAGCCCTTAACAGAGCTCCTGAAACATAATGGGCACTTAATAAATGTTTGCTGTATCGTGTTGTGTTGCGTTGTGTTGTGCTGTTGTGTTGTACTATTTTGTAGTTATTCACCAGTGTACCATCTTGTGTTTTCCTTGGACACTAAGAATTAGCGACAGAACTCTATCCAATGACTGGAGTTCTTGACAACGCACTTGAATATTGGGCCATTTCTTATTCCTTTTTGAAGAACTGTGGTACTTGGCACTTGATTAATGCCTGTTAAATTAAATTGAATTGAACTCTTCTGAGCTGAGCCTTTAGTTAACTGCTAGGACCCCTTCCACTGCTCTCTCAGTTGAAGGATGGACTGGTTACAAGTCTGTCCACATGTCCCATGTAAATCTCCCATACAAGTATCAACAGGTACAGGGTAAAGCCTGTTCTTGGTGACATTAAAGGTGTAAGTGCTGCTGAAGGAGCATTCTTCCTCAACATCTGTATCTGGTTTCACACATACACACACACACACACACACACATATACACACACACATTTTCCAGCTCTTAGGAGCCAAAGAGAGATGGAGATATGTAAGTGTAGAATTGGAACAACCTTACTACCATAAGGAGAAGCTGGCAGAGTTACATTTTTCTGTGTAGTAAATAATCAATATATTAATTAGGCTAGCAAATAATCAATAAATTGATGGTCAGTGATCTCTCTTGGTGACCAAAGATTCAGGGCTGCATTTTGAAGAGCCACATAGGATTTTGTGATGGACTTTCTCGTTTCCAGTACACACCTGCTACACAGATGTTGTAAGGTAGAAAAAACTGGGTGGGGGAGGGGAGGGCCTTTCCAAAGGCCATTCTGCTTGAGCATCAAACAGCTTGATGTATCAAACAATGTCATCAGATTTGCATGGCAGATGGCTAGACGTTGGGATCAATAATTGCCACCAGCAAAGAAGTTAATGGTATGGGCTGAGTGGGTGAGCCGCTTTTGACTTTGGAGATCAATGTTAATAACACTCCTGTTCCAGAACAGCCTTTGGGTGCCTCTCTCCTCACCACAAGAACAAAAAGGCAGGGGAGAGGAGAGAAGATGGTGAGGAACTAGAAATTCACATTCTACCAGAAGCAATCTTAACACTATTACATATTACTTCTATAATTTTGCTTTAATAAATGCATTTATATTTTATGCAAATGAGTTAGTTCTTCGGGGCTTCTCTGAGAAGGGAAAAAATTCCATGTGAACTGATCCAACTATTCTGGAGAACAATTTGGAGCTATGTCCGAAGGACAATAAAACTATGCATACCCTTTAATCCAGCAATACTACTTCTAGGTCTATATCCCAAAGAAATCATAAAAAAAGGGAAAGGACCCATATATACAAAAATACTTTTAACAGTTCTTTTTGTGGTGGCAAAGAATTAGAAATTGAAGGGATACCTATCTGAACAAATTGGGGCATATGAATATAATAGAATATTATTGTCCTATAAGAAATGATGAGCAGGCAGATTTCAGAAAAACCTGGAAAGACCTACATGAACTGATGTTGAGTGAAGTGAGCAGAACCAGGAGAACACTGTACACAGTTAACAGCAACGTTGTGCAGTGAACTGGTCTTGATAGACTTAGTTGTTCTTAGCAATGCAATGATGTAAGCCAATTCCAAAAGACTTATGGAAAATGCTGTCCACACCCAGAGAAAGAACTATGGAGGTTGAATGAGGATTGAAGCATATTATTTTCTCTTTTTTGTTTTTTCTTTCTCATGTTTCTCCCCTTTCGTTCTGATTCTTCTTTCACAACATGACTAATGTGAAAATGTTGAATATTTTTGTACATGTGTAGCCTACAGTCTTGGAAAGATATGAGGGGAAGGAGCAGGGAAAACTTGGAACTCTAATTCTTATAAAAGCGAATGTTAAAAACTAAAGATAGACAGATAGATAGATAGATAGATAGAGAGATAGAGAGATAGAGAGATAGAGAGATAGAGAGATAGAGAGATGAAAATATTTTGGCTGTGAATGACCTTGAACAAGGAAAGGATTGGGTCTTGACAGAAAAATATTTATCCTACAATACCTTGACTACTGGGGGAAGTCATCTGATCTGGTTCTTGGTTACATATACTTGCTTTTCAGAAGACATTCCAGATTCTCTCTTGTACTTTCTGAATGCCTTTGTGTCAGTCCCTTTGTGGAATGCTTTTACTTCCCCCATGGGTATCATTGTGCATTCAGACAAATGAGGCATAGAGGATAGGACATCTGCATTCCACAAGGATCTTCGCTGGCCAGCACTATACACTGAACTCATGCTAGTGCTACCCATTTCTGACTGGTAACATCCAGCTAATGTCGTTGGGTTGTTGTCCATCTACATTTGGGAATGAGCTCTGTACATGGTCTTGTAATTTGTCAATAAGAGTACAAGTTGAAGCAAAACCCTCTAATTTGTAGATAGGATGATATATGCTCCAAAAGTACTACCCCTTCTGTCCCTTGTACTGAAGATGTCTGGTCCCCAGAGTATGGTGACAACATTCCCCCCAGGGCTCTAGGATAAACCTTGAGAGGTTAAGGGTGTCTTTCAAATACTGTCCACTTCATGAGCTTCCATTGTTGTACTTTCCACTATGATTCTCAATTAATGTCATTTAGTCAGCCAGAGTCAATTCACTTTTATAAAGAAGTATTTAGAAGAGTGATATAGTAAGAACAGTTGTTATAAAATAGCTCCCCCCGCCCAAAGTCTGTGACACACATTCTCACAAGTACATATAGCATCCAGGGGGAAATGGACCCACAGTCAGAGAACATATATGGCAGAAATATACCTCTCAGCTCCTAGTTACTAGAACTCCTTTTTTCCCATTCTTGGGGTGTTCAAGAAGCTCCTCCTAAGGATTATGTAGCTTCTTTGCTGGCCTTCTTGTAGAGTCATTAATGTACATCTAGTCTACCTTATCAGCTGATCCAGAGATGCCATTGGGGCACTGATGGGAATATGGGAAATCCAGTATACTCTGCACCCTAAGCTCACAGACTTCTCCTCTAGCAGAAGCTGGGTGGGCAAGAAGGAGACCTAGACTGATGCCTTTCTTTCCATTTCAAGGGATTTTTCCTCAGGAGTACTAGAACAGCATATTTATTCCAATCTCTGGGATAATACCAATTATATTCTAGTTTGATATTTTGTAAGTGACCTCTACGGTATGATTTACCCCAGCTAATCTGAGTACAATTCTTATGCAACATCACTATAGTTCCAAGGTCTTCTCACACTTAATCTAAAGCCTCTGACTGACTCATTGAAATGAAAGTCTATGATTGAACTTGATTGTGTTCACCTAGGTAAGGTACTAGCACGTGTTATCACTTAATTAAAGTGGAGCAGATGACTTGATTGGTTACTTAATCAAAACCTTATCCTTACACTTGGTCCTCATCTCCCTTTTTCTTGGTATTCCCCAACACTTAGCAGAGTGCCTAGCACTTACTAAATGTTTGCTGACTTGGCTTACTCTTACACTGATGGCACCTCACAACTCCAAGACAAAGCTTTGGGGCAGAGCTACCTTCAGCTGGCATTTAAAACCAATAGCTTGAAATTCACTCTTCAATGGCTGATCAGTAGAGGTGGGCTACAAGGGGTTGGTAACATTTCAAAGTTCCCCTCTTTCCAGTTATCTCTTCCAGAATCTTGGAATTTCTGATAAATAAATAGACAGAACTACATTAAGCACTTAGTATTTGCAGGATGCTAAATGCTGGGGTTGTTGAGGTTTAGGGGTTCTGTGGCCCCTAAATAATGACAGGAGAGTCCTACCTGAATGAATTCTACCCAAGCCTTCTTTCAGTCAAAGAAAAACAAAGTTTACTAAGAATCCGCCATATTGATCAGTCTCTTAAGGCATCTCAGCATTGGTTAGACTCTCAAGGAATCTAGCATTAGTAATTCCAGGTTGAATCTGAGTACTTTAATGGATGTTATAAACAGAAAGACTAGGAGGGATCTAGGGTTGGCCAAGTAATCTATGGTGATTGGAGGAGGAGTGTAGTGAGGATCTTGATGGGAATGACCAGTAGGCTTGGGTAACCAGAGATCAGAGGCCAAGAACCAAGAGAATGGGGTTTTGATAGGATCAAGGGTGGGAATTAGCCTGAGACCATCCAAAAGTAACAGATAATGAAGGCCTGAGGTCGGTTAAAGGTAAGAGAGAATTGGACATAGATAGTGAAAGGCCAGTTGAGGGGTCTTTAGCCTCTGGTCAATGCCAGATCAAGAGGGAAGATTCAGGGAGGTTTCCAAAGCCTGTACCCCTGTCAGAGTTACAAACGAAAACATGCAAGGAAGCCCCTGCCCTCAAGAAATTTACATGCTAACGGAATATTTTGTTCAGCCTTGTCGAACCCCTTTTGGGGTTTTCTTGGCAAAGATAGGGAAGTGGTTTGTCATTTCCTTCTAGAGTTCATTATATACAGGTGAGGAAACTGAAGCAAACAGGGTGAAGTGACTTTCCCAGAGTCACAGAGCTAGTAAGTGTCTGCAACTAGATTTGAACTCAGAACGATGTCTTCCTGATTCTAGGCACTGTTCTCTATCCACTGGGTCACCTAAATGCCCCTCTAATGGGAAAAGACAACATAAAAAATGGGGCCTGGAGATGGATTAGGGAGATACATTCATGCTGGCATGGCTAGAGATGCTAGGGAATGCTGGGAAAGTCTGGAAACAGACAAGATGAGCTTCAAAGCTGTCCTATCAAAGCCTAGGGAGATTCAAGATGTAGAGTGTAATTTTCCAGTCAGTGGGAGCTAAGGGCATATCCTGGCAGGAGAAGTCAGAGGAGTGCTGCTACAAGAAATTCACAAGGAACACTGAACAAATCACTTTCCTGTTTTGATCAATACACTGTGCCCTCCCAAAGAATCCACAGCATGGCATAAAGATCCCTCCAATATTATTGTTACACAGATTATGGGTCCCTACTCAATAGTCTCAGATGAGAGACTAGACTCTCTGCTGAGCACCAGTTAGTCAATAATTAGGTAGCCATCGTCACAACCGCTCTTTAACAGGGTATACAATATCCCTTTAACACAAGTATAGATTGGTTCTTTGAATAAAAGATGCCTGGATGAAAGGGTTTGCATCAGTAAAAACAAATTGCTACCAAATTATAGTGTACAGTTCTTAAGAAAATCTCCAGTGGATTCTTGTAAACTCGGACAGGTAACCTTGGTTTGATTTCAAACATTTAAAAATATTCTTTACATGGTTCTGAATAAACTCTACATAGAGAGCATGGAACTTGTATGATTCTGGGATCTCTGACATTCAATGTCAGGTGTTTGGAGTCATCAGTTACAGAAATATGACCACATATAGTACATTCTGTACATGCTAATTTTTCTGGTAGGCACTAGCAGCTGGGGTGGTTCAGGCAAGGTCTCATGTAGAAGTTAGCACCAGAAATGAATTTGGAAGAAAGGAACCATAGATAAAATGGCAAAACTTTTCATTAGATCAGAATAACGAAAGGAAAATTCCCCTTTGCACGAGGGGCAAAACCCCCCGGAACCAACATCCCTGGTATTCCATTTCCTTTTTCCCTTCTTGTCATAAGCTATCCTACAAGTCTAGAATACACTCTGTCTTCAAGAGTTCTAAACTTCCTTCAAAGGTTAACTCAGGGAAGACTTTTCTGATTCTTTGAATTATTAAAGCTCTTACTCTCCTCAATCGGATTATATTTATCTGTTTAAATGCTGCATCAGCTTTCCCCCATTCACATATATGCTTCTTTAGAAAAGGCACAAGTTTTTTTTGGTTTTTTCTTTGCTCAGCTGCGCCCTGATTAGTGCGAATAATGAATCCCTTGAAGTGGTCGCTTGCATTCAAATTTGCATTATTTAAAGTTATTATTATGTAAAATGTGGTAATTGGTCCCAGCTTATGGAAATATGAAATGTGATTCACAATAATGTGACACTTCAGAGGATTCTTTGTTCACACTGAGGGGGCCCTCGCTTTGCTCCCAAGGTCTAGCTCAGCCCCTTTCACATAGGAGACAATTAATAGATGTTTATGAATGGACACTTTTTTCTACTCAGTAAAGGTTTGCTGTTGTTTTAAAGTCCTGAAGCATAGAGAATTGGAGTGCATTTCCTTCTTTACTGCAATGCTTTCCAGAAAAAAGAAAAATTCCTATCTCCTTAAAAGGATCTTAGAAACCAGTTTAGTTACAAGAGCAATTGTGAAAAAACAATCCCTGTATGTCACCGCCAGAAGGCGCTCCTGCGACTCTTGAAATGGACAAACTGAGAAATTGACACTGGCCAAGCAGTACCATAAAGAACTTGATAGCCTAGTCAGCTTTGACTTTGAGGAGGGACGCCATCATATTTTCTTATTTTCATCCTTTTTATGTTCCTACATTGCATATTCTAATGTTTTTCTAGAATTAAAAAAATTCCCCGATTAGACTATTATTACAGACTTTACAAAATCATAGAAATTTCATAGGGTTGAGCTGATGTAAGAGTGAAATGTTTGGATTTATCTGAATGATCTGAGTTTGCCTTGATCTTTGGGTCTGGGGTTGATGAGGTAGTATATGAGTAGCAGATTTTGAGAAGCATTTAATTATTATGAATTTAATCATCAACAAATACAAATATTCAACATACAAACAGGAAATATTCTATATATTTCATTTTTTAAAGTGTGCTAGGGTTTTTAAAGTATATTTTCCCATTCTAATACTTAACCATTATATTTTCAAATATATCTCTTCACCTTCTTGTGATTTAATGGAAAGAGTATTGAGTTGGAAAGCAGAGGGCCCAAGTTCAAATACCAAATTTGCTATTTGTTAACTATGAAATACCTGATCTCCTCCACCATAGCCCCAGCCAGTGCCTGTCCTTTGATATTACCTTCCTTTTGTACAATATTTAATATATCTTTTTAAAAGAAGTTTGTAATTAATATTTACCTGTTTCTTCCATCAGTATAGTTCTCCCAAGTGTCTTTCCTCCTCCCTCTTCAAAACTGTCATCCTATATGACAAATAGTATTTTTTTAAGACGGGAACTAATTGATACATTGAAAAAGTCTGAAAATGTGCGAAATTTAACACCTGTAGATCTTCTACCTCCATGAAGGGATAGATTGGAGGTATCTTCTCATATCTCCTATAAATCTAGGATGTAAAACTCTTTGCCTGAGGATTTCCATTTAGAATGTGACCACCTTGAGAGCAAGGACAGCATTTGCCTTTCTTTGTAACATCAGCACTTAGCATTGTAAATTCCGAGCCTCACAATAAGTCTATGAGACTTTAACTTTTCACTTTGAAGAGCAGTTAAGGAATATAACTGAAGTCACTCAACTAATGAGCCTCCCTGCTTCCTTTAGAAATTCATCTCCTGACACCTAATTCAAGGCTCTTTCCCCCATATCATATTCCTTCCATTCTCTTGCATGAGGAGCAAGGCTACCATAGGGTCTCTTCCTCCTCTTAGTGAGAGTACACAAATGGAGACCTATGTTCATCAGCTGATATTTCTTCACTCTTAGGCTGCCTTTGGGGGGGGGGGGGGGGGAGGGATTTATGATTACCCAGACAGTCTGCATCCTTTGGGGATGGGGAATCCCACAGTTCTGTCTGGTATCAAAGCAATAGAGATACAAGGAATCTAGCAACCAGTATTTATAAGTACCTCCTATAGCCAAGGCACTGTGCTAATTTCAAAAAATAAAAGAGTTCCTGTATTTGAGAACTTATATCTTTATTAGCAGCTAGGAGGTATAGTAGTTAAGCATTGGACTTGCAATCAGGAAGACCTGAGTTCATATTTGGCCTCAGAAACTTACTATGTGACCTTGGGTAAGTTGCTTAACCTCTTGTGGAGAATATTAGCACTTATCTCCCAGGGTTGTTGTGAGATCAAAAAAGATAATGATTATAAAACACTTAGCACAATGCCTGACACATAGTAGGTACTAGTTATGATGATAATGATGGAAACAATATATACCTATACAAGTAAATATGAAATAAATGTAGTTTTTCTGGTAGGCGCTAGCAGCTGGGTGGGTCAGGAAAGGTCTCAGGTAGAAGGTAGCACTAGAAATCAGTTTGGAAGGAAGCTAGGGGCTAAAAGAGGCAGAGAGCCTCCCAGGCATGGGACACAATCCTGTATAAAGTCCTGGAGGTAGGAGATGAAACACTGTGTGTGAGGAACCTCAACAAAGTCAGTATGGCCAAGAGTTTGAGGAAGGGAGTAATGTAAAATATGTCTGGAGAAGTGGATCAGGAGGGTTTGTATTTGATCTTAGAGGAAACAGGAAGTAACAGGAGTTGATTGAGCTACCTTCAGAGAGCAAACAGGGTGGGGTAATCAACTCCTGGCTTGCCTGTCACCAGTAAACTGATAAGGAATTTGAAGGAAGGTGGTGGGTTGGGGATTTATGCTTGCTAAAGACATTGATTCTAATGTAATTGGATTGTTTTTTACTATGTTCATTAAAACCTGTATGTAAGTACATCCTTACCAGGTCTTTAAAGGAATTCCTGTAATGGGATGGAGTGAGGAACTAGTAGGATTGGTGGAAACACCGACTCATACCCGATAGAGATAACAACATGGCCACCAAAAGGGGCATACAAGGGTCTAGTTGACTCATCTATTCTCAGAACTAAGAAGGTTGGTAGTTACCCAAGTATACCCTTCAGTGCTGGGTGTGGTACAGGAGAGGTGGACCTGAATGAATCATTGAAGAGCACTGATCATATCAACCCATAATGGTGTCATATATAGAGATGCAGGAACTGAAACACACTAAGAAGTGACTTGCCCACAGAGTACCGCTCTCCCAGGGTTGGTATGAAAATCAAATGATATAATATTTATTAAGCATGTGGCACAGTGCCTGGCACATAGTAGGTACTACATAAACCCTTGCTTTCTTCCTTCAAAGGCCACACATCCGATGAATGGCAGAGTCAGGATTGGAATTTGGGTCTCCTAAGAGAAGATTCTGGGAAGATGGTAAAACAGGTCAGAAAATTCCAATTTCTTCAAATTTTCCCCACAAAAAAGACAGATCATCTCTTTAGAGTGAAAGTAGAGTGGCAGAAATAAATAAAAGTTGGGATAAAGCAGTAGTCCTCCTAAGACAACCTGAGAGGATCTCAAGAAAGACCCTTTCTGTTCAATGAGAGTTGAGTACAATAACAGAGAGGTGAGGACCCTACTGGATGTGGGCACTTGCAGAAGAGTGAAGTCTCTGATTTTGTTCTAGGGTAAGTTTGTAGGACAGGTTGACTGGCCCTAGCCATAGCTTAGATGTGGAGAGGAGTGCTTGAGGTTGGTCCCTGGACAGAGCTTAGAAAATAACTGTAAGAATGACCCGAAGCCTGGGGTACCATTCCCCACATCCCAGGACTAGAGACGATTACAATATTAAGCTGCTAAAAATAACATAAAATGAAATAAAAATAAAAATGAGCAAGCAAAGGAAAAAGAACCTGACCATAAACAGCTATTATGGGCACAGAGAAGGTCTGGGTTCAAAAAACTACTCCTAATTCAAAGAGAAATGTCGAATGGTAGCAAGCCCAAAAGGAGTTCTTAAAGGAACTTAAAAAGGACTTCAAAAATAAAATAAGAGAGACTGAGGAAAAATTAGAGGAAAAACAGAGCAATCAAAGAAAATTAAGAAAATTATGAAAAGAAAGTCAACTAATTGGAAAAAGAGATACCAAAACTTAAGGTGGAAAATAACTCCTTGAAAACTAGAACTGGGCAAGAGGAAGTTAATGATGTTATGACACCAAGAAATAATAAAACAAAATGAAAAGAATGAAGAAAAAAGAAGAAGAAAATGTGAAGCATCCTGTGGGGGAGTGGGGGGGAGAGAGAAACCTGATCTAGAGAACAGAACAAGGAGAGACAATGTAAGAATTGTTGGACTACCTGAAAGTTATAACCAAAAACTGAGTCTTGATACAAGACTCATTATTGCAAGGAAGATTGCTTTGAAATTTTAGAACAAGACCATAAAGTGGAAATAGAAAAAATCCACCAAATACTACCTGAAAGAGATCCCAGGATGAAGACTTATTTTTCTGTTTCAAAGCACCCAGATTAGGAAGAAAATATTACAAGAAACAAGAAAAAACAATTTAAATACCATGGAGCTACAACCAGGATCACATAAAACCTAATGGCTTCTACATTAAAAGACTGTAAGTCTTGGAACATAATATTTCAAAGAGCAAAAAAGCTGAGGTTGTGAACAAAAATAATTTACCCAGCAAAGCTGAGTTATTCCTGAATGAAAAAAAGAGGGATATTCAATGAACTGAGAGACTTTCAGGTGTTTGTGACAAATAGACTTGAATTCAATGGAAAATTTAACATATAAGATTCAGGAGAAACATATTAAAGATCAATTATGAGACTTAATAAGGTCAAACTGTTTCTTATATATGAAAATGTTATCAGTACTCTTAAGACTGTCATCATTACCTGGGTAGTTTGCAAGAAAGGCTTGGAATGAACTGAGTATATTGGGTTGATTCTAAAAGATAAAACCAGGCAGGGAGAGATAAAAAGCAACAATTATATCATACAAAGAACACATGAAAGGAAGAACTAGTATAGAAGAAGCAAGTGGGAGTAGAGGATCAGAAGGGCTAGAACCTGTCTTAGGAACTGGGTTAAGAAGGATATAAAAGTGTTTGAAATTTATAAAGAAACAAGAGGAAGAGGGGATAGGATAAAGGAGGGATTTATAAAAGGGTATACAGATTAAGAATTAGAAAGTTGAATTGACAAATAGTGAAAGGATATGAACAAGCAGTTTTCAGAGGAAGAAATTAAAGCTATCTATAATCATATGAAAAAATGTTCTAAATTACTATTGATTAGAGAGAGGCAAATCAAAACTCTGGGGTACAAGATCACATCCATCAGATTGGCTAACATGACAAAGCGGGAAAATGATAAATGTTGGAGAAGATGTGAGAAAATTGAAACACTAATTCATTATTGGTAGAGCTATAAGCTGATCCAGTCATTCTGGAAAGCAATTTGGAACTATACCCAAAAGGCTACAAAAATATGCATACCCTTTGGCCCAGTAATACTGTTTCTAGGACTGTATCCCAAAGAGATCATAAAAATGGGAAAAACACCCACATGTACAAAGATATTTATAGCAGCCCTTTTTGTGGTGGCCAAGAATTGAATGGCTGCCCATCAATTGGGGAATGGCTGAATAAGTTGGGGTATATGAATGTAATGGAGTACTATTGTGCTATAAGAAATGAGGTGGGCTTCAGAAAAACCTGAAAAGACTTACATGAAATGATGCTGAGTGAAGTGAGCAGAACCAGAACATTGTGCACAGTAACAGCCATATTGAGAGATGACTGACTTTAATAGACTTAGCTCTTCTCAGCAATTCAAGAACCTAAAACAATTCCAAAACACTCACAATGGAAAATGCCATCCACATCCAGAGAAAGAAATATGGAGTCTGAATGCAGATCGAAGCATACTGTTTGCTCTTCTTTTTCATGGTTTTAATTCATTCTAACTCTTCTGTACAACATGACTATTGTGAAAATATGTTTAATAAGAATGTATAGGTAGAGCCTATATCGGATTACATGCTGTCTGTGGAAAGGGGGAGGAGAGGGTGGTGGAGAAAGTTTAAACTTATGGAAGTGAATGTTGAAAACTAAAAATAATTTATAAAAAAAGAATTAGAAGGGTTGGGAGAGGATAAAGGAGGGACTGTTAAAGGGCTGAGTAGATTAAGGAATAGGAAGGCAAAATAGAAGTAAATTAGATGAGGAAGGATGGATAGGGTAAACAGAAAGAGAGTGAGGAAAAACAGGATGGAGGGACATACACAACTAGTAATTATAACTCTGAATGTGAATGGGGTGGATTTACTCATAATAGGAGAAAGAGATGGCCAAATGGATTAAAAATCAGAATCTAACAATATTTTGTTTACAAGAAATACAATTAAAAATGGGAGATGCACATAGAATTAAAATAAAGAATAGGAGGATTACTATGCTTCAACTGATGTGAAAAAAAGCAAGGGTAGCAATCATGATCTCAAAGTTAAAACTAAAATAGATTTAATTAAAGAGATAAACAGAAACTATACTATGTGTCACCAATATTATTCAATACTATTTTATAAATGCTATCAGTAGCAATAAGAGAAGAAAAAGAACTTGAAGGAATCAGAATGGGATATGAGGTAATAAACTATTTCTTTTTGCAGACAATATGATATAGTTGGAAAAATTCTAAAATTCAACTAAAAAAGTTAGTTGCAACAATTCATAATTTTAACAAATTTAATAGGATGTGAAATAAACCCACATGAATCATCAACATTTTTATATATCATCAGCAAAACCCATTTAAAATAACTATAGAAAGAAAATATCTCATTTAAAATAACTATGGAAAGTATAAAATACCTGAGAGTATACCTGCCAAAACAGACCCAGAATCTACAAGAACATAATTATAAAATACTCTTTACACAAATCAAGTTAGATTTAAATAATTGGAGAAATATTAGTGTGTGTGTGTGTGTGTGTGTGTGAGTATATGTGTATGTATATTCACATTTAATTTTAGCCTTTTCTAGGGTGGGGTAGGGCAAGAGAGAAAAAAAAGTGCACAGCAGTAAACCAAAAAAAAAAAAAAGACTTAGAAGGAAGCACAGAAAAGCTGGGTAGCACTGAAAACAATGTGTAGTATTTATTACATAGTTTTTTTAAAGTAAACAGTTTGAAATGGAAATTCATGATTTTACATTGAAACATCTCTTTATGTTTTGTTGCATTAAAAGGAAATGTTCTTTTATCCCCCTTGTTTTGCATTTAAGCTTAAAATAAATAAAAATTAAAGAAAAAATATCGGTTTCCTAGTCTTCAGTGCAGCGTTCTTTTCATCAAACCACCTCATTGATGTCTTTGTCTCCTTATGTGCCTGGCACTCTGCTAAGCACTGGGAATACTAATGCATTCAGAAAGAAAGCCAGTTCCTGCCCTCAAAGGAAGTATGTATGTGTTCATACTTTGTTGATGAAGAAGACCATGCCATCAGAGAAATAATGACATGACTTGCACTTGACTTTGTTTTGAGTGAGGGAAGGCTGTGCAGGTCACCAGTCTCACTTCTCCTCTAGAGCAACCTGAATTCAGTGACCAGATATTCATCAGGATGACTGGAGATGACCCAGGATGAAGCAGTTGGGGTTAAGTGACTTGTCCAAGGTCACACAGCTAGTAAGTGTCAAGTGTCTGAGGTGAGATTTGAACTCAGGCCCTCCTGACTCCTGCACTGGTGCTCTATCCACCACACCACGGAGCTGCCCCACTCAAAGGACTTAAATTCTAACAAATAATACAGATATAATTCTGAAAAGATGTAGAAAATATTTATTCCCACTTAAACCATACTAGACAAATGAGGAATTTTTGTTTTCATGGAACAATCAGGAAATGGGATGCCTAAGACCCGTCTTACTGAATTTAACAGGAAATTCTTCTTTAACAAACAATTGTGAGTACTTAGTCTCAGGCATATCATAGGTCCCTGTGAATTTTTAGGAGCCCTTTTGATTGTCATTGTGGTTTGTCCTTTGTTCTCGAAGAGGATCATGACATCAGGGAGATGATGACATGACTTACAATTGACTTTGATTTGTTGAAAAAGTAGGGAGCCATAGGTATGGAATGGTGTGTGAACTGTTAGTCAGTTAGCTGTTGGTAGGTTTTATTTTGTCATTCTTTTCTGGCCAGAAACCTTGAGTGTCTTCCCCTACCAGTTGTTTTTTTTTTTTTTTTTTTTTTTTTGAGTAGGCAAACTAGGACACCATTTGCCTCATTTCTTACCTAGCCTTAAATCACTGAGACCTGGGAAAGAGCTTAAAAACGCCATGATGTCCCACTGCATCTAGGGTCTTCTCCAATTGCCCTGACCTATGTCTTGCCACTGGACACAGATGACCCTGGAGGAGAGGGTGAGGTTGATGATTTTGCATAGTCCAGCCTCACTTAAATCCAGTTCACTAGCAAGTCAAGACATCACCCTCCTCATGTCATTAGTCCTCTTGGAGAACAGCAATTACAATTGCTTATTGGGTAATAGGTTGGTTGAATTGGTCAAATTGTCATCAAAATTTCATAGGAAAAATTAGTAGGTTCCAAGTTTGAAGGGACCTGAATAGTCATCTAGTTTCATCTCGTTTTACAGATGAGACCAATAAGGTCTAGAGAAGTTGAGTGATTTGTTTAAAGTTATGTAACTAGTAAGTGGTAAAAATGGGATCTGGACCTATATAATCTGATTATAAATCCCCCTCTCCTCCTCTTCCTACTACTTCATTCTGGGGAAATAAAATGGGTAGGGCATGTCAAATGACTGGATGTGACAGGAAAGAAAGGAAAGAATCAAAGATGACTCTTAAGGTTTCCGAACTGAGTATCTGGGAGGATGGTGATGACATCAACAGAAATGGACAAAGTTAAGGGGATTTAACAATTTTTAATGTGGAACATGCTAAGCTAAATTCTAGACATGATGGGTTTGAAATGCTAAAAGGCTTTCAGGTCCAGTTAGCTATTAGAAATATGGGGAATGGAGCTAATAGGAGAAATTTGGCCTGAACATATGGATTTGGGCAATTAGCTGTACATGGAGTCAATAATAGAAGCCACAGGAAGACATGGAATTCAATGAGGGCAAGAGTTTAGAAAGAAGAGGTGAAGAATAGAAAACAAAGTCCTATGAGACATTCAGAGAAGGAGGAAGTAGTAAAGGACAAGTCATTTAGAAGAGTAGGATTTAGACGTGGAAAAGACCTACAAGATTACTATCCTCTCTGAATTTTAGTTTCTATATTTGTACAATGGAGGAATGAATACTTTTACTAACCTACCTTACATGGCAGCTGTGTAGAAAACTCTTTGAGACCCTTAAAGCAAGAGATAAGTAACTGTTGTTAAATTAACACTTCAAATCCAGAAATATTTATTATGTAGCTACTAGGTACATAATCGTGTGCTTGTTTTTATGTTTGTCCTTCGTTCTCAAAGAGGACCATGACATCGAGATGATGCCATGATGTGCAGTTGACTTTGATTTGAGTGAGGGAGGACTGTGCAAGGTCACCAACCTCACTTTCTTCTCCTGAGCCATCTGGGTCCAGTGACCTGATATTCATCAGGAAAGCTAGAGATGGCCCAGGATGCTAAATCCTGGGCTAGGATTGGGGTGGGGGATGCATTAAGTTCATTAATTAATTTAATTTAATTTTTTCTCTTATTTTTATTTTTTTCCAATCCATACATTATTTTGTTTGTTTTCAGTTTTCTACAATCGCTTCCATATAGCTTAGATTTTTCCCTCTCCCTCCTCTTCTTTCCCCCCTCCTTCCCCACTCCCTCCCTGAGACGGGGTGCCATCTTATATAGGTTCTACACAGACATTCCTATTAAATACATTTTGACCTTGGCCATGTTGCATAGAAGAATTAAAATAAATGGGAGAAACCATGAAACAAAACAAAACAAAACACAAGACAAAAAAATATGCTTCATTCTGTGATCCAGTTCCATGGTTCTTTCTCTGGATGGGGAAGGCATCTTGCCTCAAGAGTCCATTGGGAATTTTTTAGGTCCTTGCATTGCTGTGAAGGGCTAAGTTTACCAGAAAAATTCCTTGCACACTGTGGTTGTTGCTGTGTACAAAGTTCTCCTAGTTCCGCTCCTTTCAATCAGCCTCAGGCCTTTCTGAAGTTTTCCTGTTCATTGTTTCTTATAGCACAAGAGTATTCCATTACATTCATATACCACAACTTGTTCAGCCATTCCCCAATTGATGGGCATCCCCTTGATTTCCAGTTCTTGGCCACCACCAAGAGAGCTGCCATAAATATTTTTGTACATGTGCATTTTGTACAACATTTCCTATTTCTATGAACTCTTTGGGATAGAGTCCCAGAAGTGATATTGCTGGGTCAAAGAG
Organism: Bettongia penicillata ogilbyi; assembly: GCA_023548195.1. Taxonomy (NCBI): domain Eukaryota; kingdom Metazoa; phylum Chordata; class Mammalia; order Diprotodontia; family Potoroidae; genus Bettongia; species Bettongia penicillata. The sequence continues at coordinate 139,546 of JAJHZJ010000850.1, read as the reverse complement.
TATGCATATTTTTGTAACCCTTTGGGCATAGTTTCAAATTGCTCTCCAGAATGATTGGATCAGCTCACAGCTCCACCAACAATGAATTAGTGTTTCAAATCTCCCATATCTTCTCCAATATTTGTCATCTTCCTGTTTTGTCATGTTAGCCAATCTGATAGGTGTGATGTGGTACCCCAGAGTTGTTTTGATTTGCATATCTGTAATCAATAGTGATTTAGAGCATATTTTCATATGACTATAGATAACTTTAATTTCTTCCTCTGAAAACTGCTTGTTCATATCCTTTGACCATTTATCAATTGGGGAATGACTTGTATTCTTGTAAATTTGACTCAGTTCTCTACATATTTTAGAAATGAGGACTTTATCACAGACACCAGTTGCAAAATTCTTTCCCAGTTTTCTGCTTCCTTCCTAATCTTTGTTGCATTGGGTTTGTTTGTGCAAAAGCTTTTCAATTTAATGTAATCAAAATTATCCACTTTGCACTTCATAATGTTTTCTATCTCTTGTGGTCATAAATTTCTCCATTCTCCATAAATCTGACAAATACGCTCTTCCTTGCTCCCCTAATTTGTTTATAGCATCAATCTTAATACCTAGATCATGTATCCATTTGGACTTTATTCTTGTGTACCGTGTCAGGCATTGGTCTATATCCAGTTTCAGCCACACTGTTACCCAGTTTTCCCAGCAATTTTTCTCAAACAGTGAGTTCTTATCCCAGAAACTGGGGTCCTTCAGCTTATCAAACAGTAGATTGCTACATTCATTGACTACCATGTCTTGTGTGTCTAACCTATTCCAGTGGTCTACCCCTCTATTTCTTAGCCAGTACCAAGTGGTTTTGATGAATGCTGCTTTATAATACAATCTTAGATCTGGTAGGATTAGGCCACCTTCCCTAGCATTTCTTTTCATTATTTCCTTTGATATTCTGGATCTTTTGTTCTTCCAGATGAATTTTGATATTTTTTTGAGCTCTAAAAAATAATTATTTGGTAGTTTGATTGGTATGGCACTTAATAAGTAAATTAATTTAGGTAGAATTGTCATTTTTATTATATTAGCTCAGCCTACCCCATTAATTTATTTTAAAAGTTTCATTGTTACCTTTTGTTTCAGACCACCCTCATTATACTTTGACTTGCAGTCCTCCAACATTAAACCCTTGGAGTAAAGAAAACATTTATACAAAGCCAATCAACAAGTAATCTCATTGAACATTGAAGATGACCCATTTTGTAATACTCCTCTACTGAGAGATTTTCCTTATCAGTTCTTCAGAATTAAGATTGTTCATTATAATCATCAGAATCCTGAAGTCTTTTTGCATTGTTTTCCTTTATGTTATTGTGGTCCTTGTATAAATCATTCTTTTGAGTCTGTCCAGTTTGTTCTGTATCAATTCATACAAATTTTGTGAGGATTCTACAAGGAAAGAAAGAACATAGTGGTTCCGTGGTTCTGGAAGTGTAAGCTATCTTAGTCAGATGTGTGCCTCACTACCATTTCTTCTCATGGACCCTGGATATATTTGGTGGAGATATCCACTCCAGGTTTATTAGGGAGAATGTTTTTTAGCTACTGTGCTATCTTAATAAATGCCTTTGCTAAGAGCTAATTTTGTCTACTTGTTGACCACTGATAGGAAGCTCACTAGTGGAGGGTCCTGAGCAATAATACTGGGGGAAACCACCCATAGGATACCCTTGGAAATAAGAGTATCAGCTGCCCTCTAGAGGCCCCAGAGGAGGTATTATAGAAGTAAAGCCTTGGTATTGCTTAGCTTGTGTTTCTTCTATTAGTAGAGATTTGGAGTATTTTTTAATATGATTTTTAATAATTTGTATTTTTTTCTGAAAATTATCCTTTGAGGAATGACCCTTGATCTCATATATTTGTGTCAGATCCCTATATATTTGGGATATCATACTTTTTTCTGAGATTTTTAATTCAAAGATTTCAACCATGTGGCAATTATTCATTCTACTTTTATTTTGTGTGCAAAACCTTTTTAATTTTATGTACTCCAAGTTGTTTGCCTCATCATTTATGAATATCTCTTTCCTTTATTTAGTTCAGAATTCTCCTGGTACTCACAGCTATGAAATGTATTTCTATTTTCTAAGTTTTTTTATAATATAAATTTTTCTATTTAGGTTTAGGAGATACATAGTCATGATAAGACTTCTATCTCTGTTGTCATAGAGGTCGCCATATCAAACACCAATTTAGATAATTTGAATACACCCCATTACTTAATAAATACACTAGAAAGGCATATCCATTCGACTTCTTATCTCTGATCATTCAAACACAGCCCTAGTTCAGGCCCTTATTACTTCCCATCTAAACTAGTGTAATAGGTCATTCATTGGTCTCACTGCCTCTGGTATCTTCTCTGGTCAATCCATCCTCAACAAAGCTGCCAAAGACCTTCCTAAATATCTGACCTTGTCACTCCTCTGCTCAAAAAACTCAAGTAGCTCCCAGTTGCCTCTAGAGTCAAATATGAACTACCATGCTTGCTATAGATAGCCTTCGAAATCTGGCTCCAGCTGATTTGTTCAGACATTCTTCCTTTTATGCCCTCTCTGGTACAGCCCAAATTGGCATGTTTGTTTAATCCATGACATTCTATCTGTTGCTGACATGCCTTTTTCCTAGCTGTCTCCCATTGCCTCCTCTCTGCTCTGTCTCTTAGAATCCTTAAATTTCTTAAAGATTTAGCTTAAATATAGCCTCCTCGTTGAAGCTGTATTTTTCTAGTTGCCCTCCCAACACACACAAAACTATATTTAATTTTATATTTACTTATGTGTGTACATGTTGTTTCTCCACATAGAGAACAAATTTCCTGAGAGAAGGGCCTTTCAATTTTATCTTATTTGTGATGCCTAGCACAATAGTTGGCATATACTACATGTTTGATAAGTGGGCAGCTAGGTGGCAAAGAGCACTGGGCCTGGAGTCAGAAAGAGTCATCTTCCTGAATTCAAATCCGGCTTCAGACACTACCTGTGTGACCCTTGGCAAATCACTTTATCCTGTTTTCCTCAGTTCCTCATCTTTAAAATGAGTGGGAGAAGGAAATGGCAAACTGCTCCTGTATCTTGGCCAAGAAAACCCCAAATGGGGTCACATAGGGTCAGGAGGGTGTTCCTGAGGAATAGTGTTGGGAGAAGTCACCCCTAGTGGGAACTAGGCATAGCATCTGCCCTCTAGAGACCCCAAAGGAGGTATCAGAGAAGTAAAGCCAGAGGAAAGGGGGGGGGCAGGGGGCAGGGAAGATGGACTTCCTCCTGGAGAAAGTGGTAATTGAGTTAGACTCATTTCAAAAGGTGAACATAGGGAGGAGATCCAGCTCTTGGAGCATTCCAGGAACAGAAGTCATCCTGAAGAAAGCCATTGTGTTTTTATTATTTTACCACAATTCCTGTTTCAAGGTTGGGGTGAATGTGGTCCAGTCTGGACCTGCGTTCTCTAGAATAAGGCTGGAAAGGCAGAGCGGCAGGAGAAAGGGGAAAAGTCTTGAAACTCACACAAAGTAGTTAGAATTTACATGGTATGCAGTAGGCAGCCAGTGAAGATATTGGAGTAGATGAATGATGCATAGATAGGTAAGGGAAGGAAAATTAATCTGAGAACTGCGAAGGGGAGATTGAAGGCATGAAGATTTAGGACTATCTTAGAAGCCCAGTACCTCATTTTACAGATGAGGAATCTGAATGGCAAAGAGATTAAGTCATTTGACCAGGGTCACACAGCTAGAAAATGCCTTTAGCAGAATTTGAACCCCATCTACCAGACTTCAAGGTCAGTGCCCTGGGTACTCTTAAAGTGATCTAAGCGATGGTTATTTGAAACTATGCTGTGGTGGTAGCAGAAAAGAGAGGGTAGATGTGAAAGGAGTTGCAGAAATAGCGCCCATTTGTATAAAATGTTCGTAACGATAACCCAGAGAAGGAGCTTTGAGCCAGGGAGTTCATATCAGCAGGTGAGGCCCAGCCTCAGAATCTTGGCACCTCCCCCAATCACGTGATGCCAGACCATTTACTACTCCACCATCCCTCTTCCCTCCCCACCCCTTCTTTCCTGCATAGGCTGGCTTCCTGCGAAAAGGGGTTCAGCCTTGGCGCTTGCGCAGCACGGAAAGGCTCCGCGGACTGACAGCTGGGCTTGCGGGCGGTGCGCATTGGCAGAAGCTGGCTGCTGCTACTGTAGCGGCCGTGGGAACTAGAGGCAGCCTGCCGGGCCAGCCCGCCGCGGTAAGACTGGCTCGCCGCCGACGCCGCGGCCCGAGACGGGGAGATGACCTGCATTGCCCGGCTCCCTCGGCTTGGAGCCAGCGCAGCGCAGTGCGATGGGGGACGGGAATAGGGACCTGTCCAGCTGCGGACAGCCGTAGGATTGGGGGGGGGGGGCGTCTCATGCGGGATGCATGGGGATGGGGGAGCAGGTTTCAGGGTTCGGGCTTAGAGTGCGGAGAAATCATTTGGAGTTGGGGGTGCCCTCGGGCTTCGTAGGCAGCAGGAGGGTTTACAGGTCTCTGGAGGGTTGTGGAGGGGCATTAGGTGTCCTGCTGGGATGGCGGGAGGGGACTACGGTAGTTCCTGAGGGGAAAGACGATCAGAAATGATGTAGCCCCGTAGGAACTCAGCGCGATCAGGGAGCTCTGTGGGGTCACAAGAAGCTGTAGGAAGCCGGAGGATTTTGGGGGGTTGAGGGAGAAGGTTTTAGGGGTTTGTGGGAATAAGGGGGGTGTCTGCAAAACCTGGGTCCACGCGGGAATTAGAAATGGCACAGGATCCCTCCCCTCCCCACAGACTGTCTAGGGGGAGGGGGGAGTTAGGAGGTAAGGGACATCAGGTCTACCAAGGAGAAAGGGCAGAATGCCTGGGCAATGGGTATCATGGGCTTGTGCCCTGTGGTGCCCTATGTTCCCTCACAGCAAGAAATTCATCTACAAAGCTCCATTCAGTGCCACTGGGGGTCTTTTGCTCCCCCCCCCCCTTTCAAGTTTCCTCTGGGCCGGGCTGCTTTACTCCCAACTCCCCGCCCTGCCTCAGTTGGGTTGAGGGCTTGCGAGGGATGGGCTTCATCTCCTTCCTCCAGTGCCCCGGGACAGCTGTTACTGGGTGCGCTCTAGCAGCTTCTAAGGCAGACAGACGCCTTTGGAAGCGGGAGCAGAGCGGCTTATTTCTCTTCTGCTTCGGGTTTGCTTCTCGAAGTTTGCAAGATTTTAGGGGGGAAAATTGGGGCGGGGGCCAAGAAAGAGATTTTGCTGTGGAATCGTCAGCCTTGAGCCCCCTTTAGTTTGGTGCTCGGAGCCAAGACCAGGTACAGAATCCCGCCTCTTTCCTGGCCCAGGTGAAGGAGGAGTTGTCACTGACGTGGAAGCTGTCGCTGTGGTGAGTCAGTGTTCCCTGCGCAGGCCAACAGCTGTCAGGGCCACAGCTGTTTTAGATCATGCTGCGGACCTACGCTGGCGGAACTTCCCACCAAGCAGGGCTGAAGGTTCAGGGGATTGGAGCTATACACACTACATCCGAATTCAGCCCAATAAAGGGAAACATTTAATAAAAATCATTTTATTTTTCTTTAACGCTAAAATTCAGTTCCTGTTCTGATCTCCCTGTCTTCCCTTCCTCTCATCCATTCAAAGTTTGATGGCTGCCGACAGCCTTTGAGTATGTGCCTCCCCTTTGGAGAAGATTAGAACTAGTGTCCTGTTTTGTGTTGGTAAGTCTTTGCCTCAGGAAAAATGTTGCCTGTGATATTTTTCATTGAAAAACCAAGTGGCTCTGATCTGTAGGGTTTATTAAGCGTTTATTATGTGCTAAGTGCAGGGAATACGAAGAAAGGCATGAAATAAAATAAAAGCAACCCCTATTATAGTATACCTGTCCAGTAGTCTTGTACTTTCTGCTTGGACAAAGGAGGGAGAACTTAACCACCTTCTTGGGCCGGCTAGTTATTTGTACAGCTTTGTTAGGAATTTTAGACCGACATGAAGTCTAAAAATACCTCTGTGGATTTCCATCCTTTATTTCTGGTTCCACTCTTAGGGGAGCAATGAGATATTGATTCTCTCCTTCTGACAACCCTCCAAATACTTACAGACAGCCATCTAGAAGACCCTTCCTCATGGGTAGGGTTTTTATGAATTATAGGAAGGCAGGCTCCAGGGAAATTCATTTTACGGTCTTTGTAAAGGGTGTAGTGGGGATTAGAGTTGGGGCAAACTGCTCTGTCCATACATCCTGGGCACCCTTGTGGGGGAGGTCTTTAAAGGGCACCCCCTGAAGAGGGTGTGGAACAGAATTTGATGGGGGAGGTGCAGGCCTTCTATCAAGGATCTGTGTGTGGGAGGGCTAATTAGGGACTGATTGTATTATATGAATCTTAGGTCTTTAAAAAAAAGTAATACAAGTTCCCAGCTGGCAGAGCGCCCCTCCTCCCTGAGTCATTGGCCAACTTCTAACCCCTGCGCATAGCAGTCCTCCTTTTACTTCAAGGCAGCCTTCTCCTTTCCACTGCTACTGATTAGATTTGTTTGTATTTCAGAAACTCAGAAGGAAGTGGAGTTGAGAGAAGTCCATTTTGCTTAAGTGAGCCAGATTTCCAAATAGTCAGTCTAGGTGACTTTCTGAAGCAGTGATGCAACCTAGAGCATTTTAATTCTGGCCCAACTCATCCGAGTTTTTCTTGTCCTCCACCCTAGAGAGAAATAGGATGGTTGTGAAACTGAAGGTGCTGCCTTCTTACTTACCTTTTCCAGTTTTCATCTGAGATAAAAGATTATTGGAGCCAGAAGACAGCTAGCTATCCCTTCCATTTTCTCGGTGAGAAAACAGACCTCCAAAAAGAAGAAATGACTTGCTCAGGTTACCACAGGTTGTAGGTGATAGTGTTGGGACATAAACCTCTGTATATTTATTTGAAAGTCAAAGTCAGCTTCTACTACAGCATGCTGCCTTCACTTAAGGAGGTTTTCTCCATGGGAAGTACCAAGAGACAGTAAAAGCTGTACCAGACTTGAAATGACCTGGGTTTGAATGCTACCTGGGGAGAATTAACTATGTGATCTTGGGCACATCACTTAACCATCCTATACCTATACCTCTATTCTCTCTCCCTCTCCCTCTCCCTCCCTCTTTCTCTCTCTCTCTCTAATACATATAACATATATATAAAACATATATATATATATGCCTATAACACTATATACCACTCTGTACCTCAGTTCTTAATTTGTAAAATAAGGTGGCTGGACTACTTAAGCTTCTAAGATCCTTTCACTCCAAATTCATTATCTTGGGAATAAAAAACAAATTGAGTTTGACATAGAAGTCACAGACCATAGATGTGGGGTTGGGGCTGAGACAGGGAAAGGATGTATGTCTACTTTAGAGACCTTGGGCAATTCAGTTAAATTTTCTGGGTTTCAGTTCCTTCATGTACAATGAAGGAGAATGAGATTTCCAAGGACCTTCCTACGTCTTATTTCCCATGTTGTCTGTGAGGAAAATATTAGGGGTTGCTGGTTATTCACTAGAAGAATGCAATGTGCATAGGTGTTTGGAGATGCTGCATTTTGAAAGTCAAGAGACTTAGCTGAGGTTCATAAAAGAAAGGAAGATTTATGCAATAGATAGTATGGGGTGGGGAAACTGGCTAGTAAGGGGATTTTTTTTTTAAGGCTGTAATTTTTCTAATGCAAGGGATAGCAACCATTGGGGGAAAAAAATGCTGGGGTCTCTCAAACCCAGCTCTGCCCTATCAGGAAAGAAGGTGGGCTTTTTGGGGGAGGTGTAGAAGGAATAGGGTGATAAATGGTATCTTCTTAGTGGTGGAAGAAGTGATAGGAAAGGACTGGGAGGGAGGAGCATGGTCCCCTACAAATGTGGGGGGGGGGGCGGGATGGGAGGTTTGGATAAGCCCAAATGCCATCATTGATAATGTGGGTAAATTGCACATTAGTTCCTAAGAAGTAGAGCTCTGTGCTTTATAGATCCTAGAGGTTATCTAGTCTATCCTTTAGAAATGGAGATCCTGAAAGGTCTTCAGCCTTGGCCATGTAGTGATTTAGGATGAATATTGTAGGGTGCCTGAGCTGGGCTCTGTGGTATGACTTGAGGTTAATCAATTCTTCCCTTTGGGCCTCAGTTTAGGCCATGCTTGCAAAGGGGGTACTTTACTGGGATGGCAGAAGACTCACTATCTTTCTCATACCTTGGAAATAATTAACCGCTTCTCTGTAAAAAGTGACATTGCTACATGCTTTGATTGGAGGAAAGAGCTTAAAACTTTGAGAAGCTAAACTTTCCCGGGGAAACTCTTGAAGATATGAGCATCTGAGTTCTGGTTTTTGTCACTTCCCTCCCATATAATCAGGCATGAAGCTTTGCTAATTCTCTTTCTCTTCAATCATTTCAGTCCAACTTTTGGGGACCCACTTGGGATTTTCTTGGCAAAGATACTGGAATGGTTTGCTGATTCTCATTTTACAGATGAGGAAACTAAGGCAAAGAGAGTCAAGTGACTTGCTCAGGGTCACACGGTTGATAATCATCTGAGGCTGGATTTGCATTCATGAAGATGAGTCTTCCTGATTTCAAGCCCAGCATTCTATCTACTTCACCACCTAGGTGCCCCAGACCTTTGACGTAATAGTGAGGTTGGCAGAGCTTATCTTTGCTTCTCTTCCATATTTCCTTTCTGGGGCTCTTTCTACTCCTGGAGTTCACCCTCTGTACCAGGTTCCCAGAGCTTGTCTACTGTCCCCTGACACTCAGAACCCTGTTGCAAATGCCACCCACTGGTTACAAGGTGGGCACCTTGAGAATGTAGATGGTTCATAACAACCTAGACCCACTACCATAAATTATAGGTGGATAAGTAGTGTTATCTTTATATGTGAAAAGCAGCACATTTGGGATTAATATTTCTGGTTCTCGGAATAATTTACTCCTCCAAAGGAGGAAATGATTCAGAGGTAGAAGTGTCAGGGCAGGTACTTACAAAGCAGGATGGGAAGACCTTATATAAGCCAAACTGTTTCAATCCTCAGGGGGTTGGAGAACTGATTCATAGGATACTCTGCAACTTCTAAAGAAACCAGGATGAGTGGTCGAGGCTAAAGTCCTGACTAGCTCTAGATTTCTATTACTTTATGACTCATTGGAGAAGAGAGATGACTTGAAGGAGGACAGATAGGGTAGAGGAGAGAGAAACAAGGCCTTTCCCTTTTGTTTTTCAATAAATAAATCCACTTTAACATCCTTGATTGGTGAACTGATGGGCATAGAGCCTAGAGGTCCATATTCCTTGGCAATAGCCTTGCTCCAGGCAGGTGCGGTTTGAGGAAGCTCTGTTGGGCCCTGTACCACAGCCAGCAGTGACTCATGAAATGACTCAACAGTGGTTAAAATGGCCAATGAGCTGGAAAAAAATTTTTTTAAGAGAATAGAAAGGCTTTCAAGGGATCATTACTTGGTAGATGAAATGAGCCCATTGAGAAGCTAATGCTTGTTCAGGGAGAATGCCAGAATAAATGAGCCCCACTGATTGTTAAGCCACCAGAACAGAGATGGGGTGGCACCCCAAGATGTAAAGGACCAAATAAAGAATGTAAGACAGATGAAAGCAGGGACAGACCTGAGATTGTATTCCTCCAGCCCAAATAATAAGAATAATGGCCAGATTTCCATTTAATACTTACCCTTTTTTTTCTACCACATCCCCGGTAAAATAGGAAGTTCTAGGAAGCCAAATTTAAAGGGAGAACAAAAGAGAAATGGGGGAAAGTAATGATAATAACAAAATAACAACCCCAATTTTGAAAGCACTTGAGAAAATATATTATCTCCATTTTATGGATGAAGAAACTGAGACCCTAATGGCTTGTAAATGATATAATCAAGACTGGACGCCCAGTCTCATGACTCTCAGTGCACATTTTGCCACAACATGAGCTAAATAAAACGATAAACCAGCCTCCTTGCCTTTCCTATACTTCTCTCCTCACTGTTCCCATCTTCCAGCCAGCAGATTCTATTCAGAAGCCCTATCTGGATAACTGAAACAGCTCCTCGTCAGTCTAACACTATGAGAGATTGAGGAGTTCTATGGAAATGAGTTTTCCCTATCTCTTCTAAAGATTCAGGTGCACACCTTCTCTACAGTTTATAATCTTAGAAAAGCCAAGAGCATTGACAACATAAGTGACTTGCCCATCGTCACCCAGTCAACATGTTTCAGAAGTAGATCTAGAATCCAGGTCTTCCTGGCTCCCAGGCCAGGTGTATATGATCTACTGATTCCCTACTAAGGGATAGCAAGCAGTTTGTCTCCATGACAAGCAGCTCTGGTTGGTATGCAAGGGAAATGTTTAAATATGAAGACCCACCAGGTAGTTTGGGGAGGCAGGAATGGGGTCTAGCTAGAAGAAGGAAGTAGTTTTTTTGGTGTGAATTATAGAGGAAACAGCTGTTCTCCAGATTTCATGTAGGGTTGGTGATTTTTGGAAAAGATTAAATAATTATAACATACGGAAACACAGTATCACAGATTTAGGGTTCAACTCTCAATTTAGGATCTAGAAAGGGGCCAGAAGGAGGACCATTTAGATGAATGGGGTTTTTTTGTTTGTTTGATTGATTGTTTTTGGCAGTTGGGGTTAAGTGACTTGCCCAGGGTCACATAGCTAGCAGGAATCTGATACTGAATTTGAACTTAGGGTCAGTAGAGCTCTGTGTCACACCTTTCATAGTCTGATGAAGAGCCTTTCTCAGCATGATACTTTTATTGGGATTTTGGTCAGATTAGAAAGGAAACCAATTATGAAATGTAGTTATCAAAAAATTAAAAAAAAAACAACATGAATCTCAGATTTACTCCTGCTCTAATCCAACTTTTTAGGAGAAAGGCAATTGGGGGCTAGAGAGAGGAAGGGTCAAAGAGCCAGTTGGTGGATTTCTAGACAAGAATGATGGTAAAGTGGACCCAGTGTGATCCAATCTAAGCACATTTATAAAGGAGGCACTTTGGGCAGAGTTATATTCACAGAAGACACACTTTTTTTTGGTCTTTGTTCTTTTTCTTTTTTAAAAAAATTAAATTAATTTGTTTTCAATATTCAACAATCACTTCCACAAGTCTTAAATTTTCTCCCTCTCCCTCCCCAAGATGGCATGCAGTCCAGGAATCTTCTGGAGGAAGCAGGTTAAAATTTAGATCCCTGGTACCCTCAGGCCCATTGGCCAAATGGAAATGAAGTTTTAAAAAGATACCTTCCATTTTTACTGTATATATTTTCTATGCGCATTTTCTTTTTTTGCACAGTGTCTCCCTCATCTGAATGTGACCTCCTTGAGGACAGGGTCTGCTTTTTGCCCCTGTGCTTGGTATACAACAAATTCTTAATAAATGCTTGTTGTCTACTGATGAAACTAATTTAATTCACTAAAAAGGTAACCACAAAGTAATTTGGTTGCCAGAGAATACGCAATAGTCAATGTTGGAAATTACTACACAATTTCAATTCATCTAAGGTAGGGTGGTCAGGCCATGTGGAATGTTAAGGAGCAGGACACCATCTTGAAAACACAGGGATGAAAATTATACTGATGACTCAACATTTTTTCTTAGCTTTTGTTATTTTTTGTTCTGACATCATCTTCATATCCCTATCTATTTTTTCCTACTCAGAACGTCATCTCTGATAACAAAGCAGAAAAAGAAAAAAAGAGGAAGAAGACAGTTTGACAGAACAACCAACATATATTGATCAAGTCCAACAGTTAAGAGTCTACACATCTTCTTCATCCAAAGCCCTCCATTTCTTCAAAGAAAGAAGGTAGATGTATTCCCATTTCTTCTTGGCAATCAGATTTGATCATTATTATTACTTAGACTCAGATGGGTGGCAGTTGGTTGGATTTTTTTATTTCAGTTGTGGCAGTGGTGTTGGTAGTTCTTTTTCTGCTCTATCAGGATAATGTTTGTCTGATGAGATGAACAAGAGCCATAAAGCTGAGAAAAACAAAGCAAGACTTTTGATCTATTGACTTCTCCAACTAGACTTTGAGCTTCCCGAGGGTGGGGACTATTGATTAATTCTATAAGCACTTAAGCACCTACTGTGTGCCAGGTACTGTGCTAGGTGCTGGGGATACAGATAGCCAAAAAACCCACAGCATTCTCACTCTCAAGACACTTAGGTTCTGTGGAGATATTTATATGTGTAAATATATTTAATTTGAGAATTTATATCCATAAATGCATTTGATTTGGGAATTTATGTACATCCACTTGATTTGAGAATTTATATACATAAATACATGCATTTGATCCAAGATAGAAAATGATGGGGAGTGAAGGAAAGAAAGGGAAAAAAGAGAAAGAGAGAGCTGTGGGTAGATTGCTTTGGGAAAATGTAAAGAAATGAGCAAATAGCATTATATTTTAGGAAGAGCACTGGGTTTGGTGTTAGAAGGCCTGTGTTTGCATCCTGGCTCTGTCACTTACTTTAGGACCTGTCTTGACTTCAGTTATGACATCTTTAATAACCCCCAAGGTCCCTTTTAGCTTTAAATCTTATCCAGGCCTTTCCACTAAGAGAATATAGACAATGTTATATTTATGTTTTTGTGTTTCCAGTATGCCTAGAACATAAGTCCTGAAATTCTGTTGAATTTAATTCATTTAGCTTCTGATAGGGAATGCTTTCATGGAGTTCTATGCTTATATGCATGGAAACTTGCCTAGTCATAGAAAGGAAAGAACATTTTTTGCCTAAGTCTTTACCATATAGCTCACTCCAACTATATTTGGATGGTTGGAATGGGGTATGTGCTATGTACAATATAGTTTATATGCGCCATGAGAAAATATGGGTTAACCTCAGTTTCAAGAGGCAGTGTGGAATGGTAGGCAGCTATCCTGAAAGTCTGACCTTAGGCAAATCATTTAATTTCTTAGTGCCCCAGACAACTCAAAGACTATACAGTCTGTGTCAGAAAGGACAGTGACTCTGTGTTGGCACAGGGAATTTCCTCACCAGGAGCTTCTGACCACAATGAGATCACAGATGTACTCTCTATTCCCTATCTGTAAAGCAACGTTTTATGGTTAGAATTGAGTGATTGGCTAGGGTACCATATTGGCTGTTGTCCTTCGTTTTTGAAGAGGACCAAAATGACATCACCATGATAAAGTGAAGTTTCAGTGTGTCTGACTGTGGCTGATCAGACCAACACGAGCTCGGAATGCTCTACCACAAGTTGGACACAGATAGTCCATATGAATTTTAGTTTGTAAATGAATGAAAACATAGACCATTCTGAGCATGAAAAGTTTAGTTGGATAATAACTTCTGGAATATTAGCTCAGTAACTGTGAAGCACAATAATAAACTTGCACTGTTTTGTTTTGTTTCTTTGTTGATACTCCATAGCAGGGATGAAAGGCATCTATGGAGGGAATTCCCACTGGGATACTCCCTTCTGATTCAGTGTATGTGTTCACATGCTCTGCAATTTATGATCTTAGAGTTCCCTGGGGCACTTCAAAATTAACAAATTTGCCCCAGGGTCACATAGTTACTATGTTACAGGTCAGGCTTTTGCTGGCTGAGATCAGCTCTTTCTACTAATTTATGTTATTTGGAGCCATGACTGCCACACTTGAGGACTTAGAGGGCTACATGTGGCCTCAAGGCTGCAGGTTCCCCATCCTTGCAGCCTAAGACCATTAGTATCTGCCTTCCTGTGGATTGATAACTTTCTCAGCAGTAAGTCATATCCAAGAGAAGAAAAAATAGTTTTTGATGAGGATACTTGTAGTAATTGAGAGTCTTCAGGTTTTACTGTTATTAACAGAAGTCGGTGTCACTTTCTATGGTCATTTTATAGAGTTTCAAGTTTATGCACTTAATGCTTGAGCAACCTCTGCTGAAGCCCTGTGATATCTCACTGTGGCTTGGAGGTAATGACCTTGGCTACTCAGACCAAGTTAATGGACTGCCTGTTCTGGTAGGGTCTGGTGGGTCAAGCCAAAAAGATTTCCAGTAAAAGCCAGTCTTGTTGCCTGAGAACCAAGGGTGAAGAAGCTCATTTTTAGACTATCTATCTACAGGGTAATGAACTTTTCAGCAATAATACCTCAAAAAACCACCACCAAGATGTAAAGAGGTTTCAGTTTGTGAAGAAGGAGGGGCCACCAAAGCTGATGAAACAGTGAATCCTAGAAGGAGTGAAGAAAAATTATTGAAGGAATGGTTTAGAAGCATCCAACTGGATATCTTCCATACATGTGTATTCTAGGCCTGTGAGTTTCCTGCTGCCAATATCTTACTCGTCCTCTCATGAATCCTCTCAGACAACACTTAATTTTTTTTCAATGAGCAAAATATCTATTTTATCTCTCTCCCAATTTCCTCCATTATAAAGGAAAAATAAAAACTCTTTATAACAAATATTCATAATCAGACTACTCTTAGAAAGAGCTTTTCCTCTCTCTTGAATAAAGAACAGACCAACAGGGAAAGATTTTCAGTTAAAATATTTGAGGATAAGCCAGAAAATTGGCTTCAATTTCAAGCCATAAGTTAGAATCCCATAGGGAAAGAAGAGATGTAAAGGAGACTTCACAAGGAGACAGCAATCAATACACTTAAAGCAAGCTTTCTAAAGCTATTTAAATATATATATTTGTTCTGGCTACTTTTTACATAAATATAAATAAACCTATGCTCACTCCTTGTTCCCAGGTATTTTTTTAAAGAGATGATATGTTTTAAATTTAATATGGCTATTGGAGCCCATAAGTGCAATTATCATATTTTAAAATTTTTGCTTTTTTTTTGTTATTATGTCCTTAGATGAAATCATGAATCTATGTCAGTGTAGGTACTGCCTCCATCGGTGAAGATTTTCCACTCATCTGTCCTTGCCTTCTGATTCTGTCTGATTCTTGTCCATATGTTTCCATGAATCCTTTATAGGGACACAAGTCAATTTATTTGAGATCTTTCTCTGGCTCTTTTGACATCCGTGGAGAATCATTGCATCCTTGGCGTGGTCAGTCTGTTAAATTTGCTCTTAATGGATTACCAACTTACAGCAGTATGTATAAAAATATAAATCTATGTCTCTATCCCTATCTATCTATCTATCTATCTATCTATCTATCTATCTATCCATCCATCCATCCATCCATCCATCCATCCATCCATCCATCTACATGAACTCCTTGGACAAGTCTTGAAAGAAGTAAGTCTTGATTTGGGCATTTAAGAAAGCATATTATTTACATAAAGCTAGAGAGGAAGGGAAACAATGTTTTTGATGAAAACATTAGTATGACATACTCAGGGTGACACTAAGGAGAGCAGAGTAGTTAGAACAGAAGGTCCATTCTGGAGAATAGAGAGTAAGATGGTATATTTGGCTAGAGGCCCTTGAATGTCAGGTTGAGTGGTGTGGATTTGACCCAGTAGGTAACAAAGAACCATAATGAACAAGAAAGTGACTTCTTAAAACATTGTTTTTAAAAGATTGTTCTGGCAGTGGAATAGAGGATAGATAGCCTTTAGAAGATGGGACACTGTTGTAATAAATACCTCAAATACCTAGACCCAGGACCCCACTTAACAGTCAAGTAGAACCAGGGACTAGGCATCTGCTCTGCTGACACACCCTTACTCCTACCTTGTCTTTTTCCATTGCTTTCCCAGGGAACGATAATCGAATCAACCTTACCTTTGCTTTGTGAAATTCATGACAATCTCTTGCCCTATGACTGCGCTCAGGATCCTTGTGTTTCAGAGTTAGTGGTTGGCCAAGTCAAAGGCTTTCCTGACCAGCCCACCTATTCGCTTCAGCCCCCCATGTCTAGTGTCTCTCCCAATCCTTCTATGGGGCCTTCTGGAATGTTTGTTTTTAATAAACTATGATTTTTATTAGATCTGGGCCCTCCCACCAAAAATGATTTTATATAGATTTCATACTGATGTATATTGTTCCCCCAAATAGAATGTAAGGAGGGACTGTTTCATTTCTTGTTTTTATCTCTGGTGCTTAGCACACAGTAGATACTTAACAGATACTTAATTTACTTGAATCCAGGCAGTCCTATACTCAACAAACACTTATAAGCACCTCCCATTGGCTAGGCACTGGAGATACAGCTTACATTCTACTATGAAAGGAGGAGTTTTGCCCTAAAAATGTGTCTACAGATAGGTCGAGTATGAGATAAATTGCAGAGGAAGAAGGAGCTCAGACAGCTGGAGAGACCAGAGAAGACTTCGCAGAGGCCATAATACCTGAGCCTGGAAGGAGGAAGATAAAGCATTCTGGGAGACAGAGATGAAAAGGGAGTGCATTCCTGGCATTGGGACTGGGTGGCACAGAGGTAGGAGATGGAGGGTAGAGTTCAGGAAACAGTCCGTTGTCCACTTTGACCAGAATCATTAGAGACTGCAAAGGGAAGTAATAGGAAATAAGGTTGTTGAGGGCCTTAAATTCTAGGCTAATGAGTTTGTGTCTTGGTCAATATAGGGTGTCCCAAAAGTGCCAGTGCTGGTTTAAGGTTTAATACTTTAAAGCTTTCAGCTTAAAGCTTTAAAAGTTTAACAGCTCTAAATGGCACTGAGACTTAGACCAGGGAGTTGAAAGTATTTTGAGCCAGGGAAAAACAATGCCAGCTCTGTGCCTTAGGAGGATGCTTTTGGCAGCCGTGTGACAGATGGTTCCACTGGTAAAGACAATGAAAGCAGGGAGGCCAGTTATAATAGGGACATTACTGATTTTGGAACCAGGAAGACCTGGTTCAAGTGCCCCCTGTGACATACTGTCTGTGTGACCTGTACAAATCACTAAGCCTCTCAGTGCTCTAAATTGTAGAGAAAATGCCGACCTGCATTGTTAGAGAGATTTTTCCACTCTGAAAGTTGCCTAGATCAATGAGGCTATATAGTATATGTGATATAATAATTCTGTATGGTATAATAATGTAATGGTGAGATGTGACAGAGAACAGAGTCATGATTGGTAGCCCAGCAAGTGGAGAGGATCTGATGGGAGGAAAGTTAGGGAGGGAGAAATCAATAAAACCTGGTCTAATGAAATACAAGGGAACAAGAGAGAGGGAAGAAACTAACTGGGAGAAAGTGTGTGTGTGTATGTGTGTGTGTGTGTCTGACTGACTCAGTGTGGATTTGAGCCAAGAAACATGCTTTTTCTTATTTGGGAGCTAATGTCTCTCTTAGGGGCAAGGATGAGCCACAATGTTGAAGCAGTTATGTGTTCCTGGCCCATTTTAAGGATGGGGGGACAACCAAGGAGGAGGAGAGAATTTTCAGGATGTGGCATAGCAGGGGATAAGAGACTCTTTTTCTATTTTTCATGATTATTTCAAAGCTGGTGGAATGGATCATTAGCCCAGGATGCATAAATCTTAATTCTGGTCTTAGCTCTGCTAAAAGCTTGCTTAGGCAAGACAGTACTGCCTCTCTGAGGCTCAGTTTCCCCACTTTTAAAATTATAGAGTTGTATTCATTTCATATACATTTTTGTTTGCTATACATTTGTCTGAGGAGAATGTTACCTCCCTTAGGGCAGGGCATTTTTTTTATTCAGTGGACTCTTGTGACAAAATGTTTTTAAAACCTTGAAGAAATGTTTTAGCGTTAAAAAAAAAAAAAACTTTTACAAAGGAATATTTACCTCAAAAGGTATAATCACAAATATCCAAAATTCCCCAATGGAGCTAAGGCATGATCCTCCTCCTCTTGGACCACCTCAGTCTCTAGGGTAGAGAAGGGGATTAGGGTCATAGGTCAGCTTGGTTCCCTTAGAGTACAGTCTATATGCTCTGGTCCCAGGCATGTTGGTATGTTCTAACACATCCCTCCTCCAGCTCTGATATTGGAGGTTCTCTACCTTCTTCTCAGCTCCAGCGTCCAGGGTTCTCAGGCTTGTAGTATAGAACTGGCCAGTAAAAGGTTTGGCTAGAAAAGGGAGGTGGTCACTGGAGAGCAGAATCAGCTCATGCACAGACTGTTCCCTGCAGCACATAGCTTTTTTTAGGTTTCATAATATTTGTCAGTTTTATCATCTTGCCATTTTTTCCTCCAGGCGCTGAGTGACCTTTCTGAGAACCTGGTGGTTCTGGGTAGAAATAAAGAGAGTCTGGGTTTGTTTCCCTCTCTGAGGCTTGCCCCTCCCCACAGACTGTCAGAAGAGAGAGACCAGGTTCTGTATGTGTCATCCTTACCTCCCGGGCGCCTCACCCGCATAAATGAGGGTTTGCCTTCAGATACTTTGGAAAGGGTTTATTCTGCTCTGCCTGGGTTAATTGGGTCCCTGGTGCACAAACAAACAGAAGCACTTTATCTGCTCTGTCCTTTCTTTAGAAATCCTCAACGGAAATGAACCAACAGAACTCCCAACAGCCCAGCCCGCCTGTGCCATTTTCCTCTCCATGATCAGTATGACAAGATAGGAGGCAGATTCTCAGAGTAGAGTCAGAGGACTCAAGTTCAAATCCTGGCTCTGACATGACTTGTGTGACTTGAAAAAATCATTTCATTTCTTTGGACCTCAGTTTTCTCATCCATAAAAAGAAGTTGTACTAGATAAACTGATGAGGTCCTTTTCTGCTCTAGATCTGATAGGATGATCTCTGGAAATTTACAGTCTGGTTCTCTGCATAATTATTTTCTCTTTAACCCATTTTCATAGACATTTATTAAGCACTTACTGTGTGCCAGGCATTGTCCTGTATTGTACTCATTGATGTAAATTTTCTCCATACATTCATATGCTGTATGCAGTAAAATTCCCTCACAGGAATCACGCTGTGGACTGGAAGCCTTTACATTCTTTTAATGTTTCCTAGCCCTTGGCTTTGCCATCTTGTGTCCTTCCTTCTTGCTGTCTGATTGGGTTGCCTCCTTGCATTTAGCCAATGAATTCAGAAGTGATTTATTAAATAATATTAATTTAATTAAAATAAAATTAATATTAAATAAATCATTAATACATGATTTATCAATTTATCAATTAAATTATTATTATTTATTAAGTTCCTACTGTGTGCTAGGTACTGTGCAAGTCTCACACACAAAAAATGACCTGCCCTCAGGGAACTTATTCTCCTTATATGTATAGCAAATAAAAACATATAGGAAACGAATGCAAAAATCATTTGGAGGGGAATGGGGACCAGTCATCACTGGTAAAATGCATCTATTTATACTCTTAGTGCATCTTCCCATTGGTGTTATTTATCATGGCTACTGTTGTTAACATTACATTGACCCTTCATGGTCATAAGACACTTCAGGCATATTGTGTCCTTTGAGCCACATTGGAGGTGGACAATGCAGGTAGCATTATCTCTATTTTACAAATGAAGAAGTTGAGTCTTGAGTTTGAACCACTTGCATATAGCTAGTAAATAGCAGAGAATAGACATGAAGCTGAGTATTTCAACTTTAAGCACAGTATTTGTTCCCATCCCCCCTCCCCCCAGTCTCTCTCTGTGTCTCTCTTTCACTGAGTAGGTGGCTCTGAATTGCTTTATAATTTTTGGTCCAAGGAGCTCCTACCAGACCCCAAATCCATGAAAATATTACATGAAGCAGTAGGGTTTGGAAATCTGGAAATAATATCAAAATGGGAAGTTTTTTGGGGAAAAAATTTAGTTACCATTTAAAAAAATATTTCCTCTGAAATGCAGTGATAAGCTTTGAAATATATTACTAATAACTAGCATTTATATAGCTCTTTAAAGTTTGCAAAGCACTTGACAAATATGATCTTCACCAACAACCCCAGGAGGTGAGTGTTGTTCTGTATCCATTTTGATAAATGAGAAAACAGATTAAGTAACTTGCCCCAGCTCACAGAGCTAGTCAGGGCCTGGGGCAGGTTTTGAACTCAGGTCTTCTCCACTCCTGGCCCCCTGTGAGACCTAGATGCCCTAATCTGTTATAATTAGCTTTTGTTATTGGTATTTTTCACACCTATAAACCCTTAGGGAATCTCTCTGGGTCTGAGTTCAGTTAAACCACAGGGAGTAGACATTTGAGAAAACGTGGGTCCTACAGGGCTTTTTAAACCGCTAGGAATAACAACATGTCTCAGGAGTTAGAGCTTTCCATTTCTATAAAAGAGAAGGGTTTAGAGGAATCCTGTTCCTAGGAAAGAAAGAAATCAGGACATGGGACAGAGAATCAGTGTTGTAGGAGTTTAGAGGTAAGGGAAGATCACTGGGGCCTGTGGCAGTCAGAGAAGGCTTTATGGAGATGCTCCTTACCACCTGCATAGTGTGTCCAATCTGCTCGATAGAGATCCTCTCTAATCATAGAAACTTGAAACTGGAAGTCAGTAAACTGGTATTTATTAAGTGTTTAATATGTGTCATGAACTGTGCAAATCATTAGGGATTCAAGGAGAAGCAACTCCCCGCTCAAAAACAGAAACAAAACCCCTCCAAAGTTGTCCTGCTCTGAAGGTAGCTAGGGGGCACAAGAGATTGAGACCTGGACTGGGTGTCAGGAAAACCTGACTTTACTAACTGTGTGACCCTGGGCAAGTCATTTAACCTCTGTCTCAGTTTCCTCATCTATAAAATGGGATTAATAATTGCTCCTTTCACCCAGTGTTGTTATGAGGATTAAATGAGATAAGTGCTAGCTATTATTAAGAAAAAGAGCAGGTAGGTGGTGAAGTAGATAGAGAACCTGACCTAGAGTTAGAAAGATTTATCTTGAGGTCAAATCTGATCTCAGATACTTACCAGCTGTGTGACACTGAGCATTTAAATCACTTAACCCTGTTTGCCTCATGTGTAAAATGAGGTAGAGAAGGAAATGGCAAACCACTCCAGTATCTTTGCCAAGAAAACCCCAAGTGGGGGTCATGAAGAGTTGAACATGACTGAAAAATAACTGAACAACAAATTATTAAAGGATATTCCGATGGGGAAGACAACATGTAAATAAATGAATACATACAAGATTTATCTAGAGAAAATGAAAGTAATTTCGGAGAGAACCATATTTAGTAGACCCTCGAGGTCCAGCCCTCTCCTTTTTTAATAGGAGTAGCCTGAAACCCAAAGAGAAATCACTGGCCCAACATCACAGAGCTAGCTAGTGGAAGGACTGACACTGGAACCCAGAGCTTCTGCCTTCCACGGCTATGCTCTTGCTCCTTCTCAAGAATGTGGATCGATCTATCTATGGCTATCTATGGCTATCTATCTATCTATCTATGGCTATCTATCTATCTATCTATCTATCTATCTATCTATCTATCTATCTATCTATCTATCTGTCTGTCTGTCTGTCTGTCTGTCTGTCTATCTGTCTGTCTGTCTGTCTGTCTATCTATCTAACTATCTGTCTATCTATCTATCTATCTATCTATCTATCTATCTGTCTGTCTGTCTGTCTGTCTGTCTGTCTGTCTGTCTACCTACCTATCTGTCTATCTATCTATCTATCTATCTATCTGTCTGTCTGTCTGTCTGTCTGTCTGTCTATCTATCTATCTAACTATCTGTCTACCTATCTATCTATCTATCTATCTATCTATCTGTCTGTCTGTCTGTCGGTCTGTCTGTCTGTCGGTCTGTCTGTCTGTCTACCTACCTATCTGTCTATCTATCTATCTATCTATCTATCTATCTATCTATCTATCTATCTATCTATCTATCTATCTATCTATCTACCTACCTACCTACCTACCTATCTATCTGTCTACCTACCTACCTACCTGTCTATCTATCTATCTATCTATCTATCTATCTATCTATCTATCTATCTGTCTGTCTGTCTGTCTGTCTGTCTGTCTGTCTATCTGTCTACCTACCTACCTATCTGTCTGTCTATCTATCTATCTATCTATCTATCTATCTATCTGTCTGTCTGTCTGTCTGTCTGTCTGTCTGTCTGTCTGTCGGTCTGTCTGTCTGTCTACCTACCTATCTGTCTATCTATCTATCTATCTATCTATCTACCTACCTACCTATCTATCTATCAATATATCTATAGAGATGTGTCTACAGATAGATAGATATATTTATATAGATATATCTCTATATAGATGTGTCTATAGGTAGATAGCCAATTGGAAACATGCAGGTCCATCTGGTTTGAAGCTTTTTTCCTTGTAGACCCTGGCTGATTCGCAAACAGGAAAGTCAAGTTACTTGAGAAGAGATTTTCCTCTAGTCCAAGCCACCCAGGTATAGAAGCTATAGTTGTGCCCCTAGCCAGGATCCCATCCTTTCCGAAGAACCAAGCTTCAGAGGATGACTTTTTTCGTTTCCCGTGTTATTGTTCAGTCATGTCTGATTCTTTGATCCCTCTTAGAGTTTTCCTGGCAAAGATGCTGGAGTGCTTTACCATTGTATCCATGAATCAGTATTCATCTTGTTTGGTGGGTAAATGTGACCTTAACCTATTTGCAGTGATTTTTTTTTTTACTGACATTCATACCATCCTTCTACTTTTGTTTCAGAAGTATAATAATAGCCTGTTGAGGAGAGATGACTGTTCTAAAATGGAGATGTTTCTTCTTATTGGATAAGTTGTTTCTTAGGAAGTCACTGTAAATACCTGGTGACTTGTTTCTTTTTTTCAAGTTGGTAAAAAAAACAAACAAACAAAGGGGCAGCTAGGTGGAGTCAGGAGCATCTGAATTCAAATCTGCCCTCAGACACTTACTAGCTGTGTGGTCTTGAGTAAGTCATTTCACCTAGATTGCCTCCAAAAAAGAAAAAAAAAGAAACCAAATAGGATGAACTCTGGAACTAAACCTGGTAGAGATAGATAAATGGAAGGAGAGAGGCAGGCCAGGCCTGTTCAAGCATTTTTTTTTTAATGATGGGTAGGAATATTATCACCTGTATTATCCTTGACTCCTCTTTTTTTTGAAAAGTCTAAAATCAAAATATACTCCTTTCCTCAGGTTCTGACATAGAAATGCTTGAATTCTGAGCAGTTCAGCTTGCTTCCTCTATAGACAAGAGCAAAACCACAGTCTTTAAAACAAAAAAAGTCCCTGTTTACTGCCCTTTTAGGGTAACAACTCACCAATTTCCATGTCCTTTGGTGACCTGAGGCCCCAGAGGGGCTGAGTACTTTTCTAAGGGTTGTTGGGGACAACCCTGAGCATTTCCAATACTGTCACTCATGGACCCCCAAATAGTGTTCCCAGTATCATTTAACTAGTTTCTTTCCTCCTCGAAATCATTTAACTAATTAATATAAATTAATTTTTAGGAAGGGATATTTCCTAAAGTGGTAGAGTGAAGCATCTCCCCAAGCATTCTCTCCAAAAGTCTGGGACATAATCCTTTTACAAGTACATAGTAAGGAGAAAGCAGGCAAAGAGTATGCAAAGAGTGCATGTGGCAAAGGAGTAATTCACAGCTGTTGGTTGGATAAAAATCCTTTTTTTCCCTTCCCAAAGTCCTTATGAATTTCCCTCGAAGTATAGGGGATGGCAGAGAGTGAGATGGATAGATAGTGTCATGGAAGTAATGAACATGAGCTTGGGTCACCTGGGGGATAGTGCAAGATAGATGGGGCTGGTGCACTATGATGGAGTCACAAAGAGGCAGAGGAACAACCATATAGCTCTTTACTGTGGTCCAAGGGTTGGGGCCATTGTAGAGGGGCTGAGCACTGAGGTTAGCCACCACTGTTCTGACAAGCAAACATTCAAATTCTGATCTTGGGAAATTTGGAAGATCTTTCTGTGGTCAAAAGGCAAGGGTGGGACAGTCCTCAGTGAAGCTGCTTTATCATTAGGTTGGCTTGATACTGGAAATCCTAGATTCCAAACTGATTGCTTGCTTTTATTTTAGCCCGACGAGGCATGATTGGTTTTCTTCAACCATTATCAATACAGTACCTGTTTAACCTCATCTCATTTTGTGCAGTGGCTTGAAGCATTTCCCTCCTTCCAGATTGAAAGGTGTCTAAGAATTGTTAACACCTATGATTATATATTACAATCAAAGAAATGTTCTAACCTGATAAAGATAATGATATCTAACTTCTCTTTGGGAGTGGGGTGGATTGATTCAATGGAAAAGTCCAGTTATTTATTTTTGGAGTGGAATGAACCACCCCATTTCAATTGTATTGATGGTTTAAAAAAGAGACTATACCATTTTCATGTTCCAGTGACTTCTCCCACTCCCTTGGAACCCTCTTTTGTAAAGAACTATTGTCAAGCAAAACAAATGGACATGTCATCATCCTGTCCAAAAATGGATGCCTTATTCACACTTGTAATCTACCACCCCTCTGGCAAGAGGAAGAAGTCATGATTGGTCCTTGCATCACTCAGAGTCCTGACGCATTTTAAAATATTTTTTTTTTTAGGTTAAAAAAAATCTTTATTTATTTATTCATTTATTTATTCATTCATTTATTTATTTATTTATTTAGCTTTTTGCATTCATTTTCACAAATTTTTGGGTTCCAAATTTTCTCCCCTTTTATCCCCTCCCCCCACCCCAATACCCCAAGCAATCTAATTTTCCCTATCTCCAATCTGTCCTCTCTTCTGTCATCCCTCCCTTCCCTTGTCTCTATCTTCTCTTTTCTCCTGTAGGGCCAGATGACTTTCTATTCCTCATTAACTGTATGTCTTCTTTCCTAGTTGCAACAACAATACTAAACAATTGTTCCTAAAACTTTGAGTTCCAAATTCTCCCCATCCCTCCCTCCCCACCTATTCCCTTTGGTACGGCAGGCAATTCATTATAGGCCATATCTGTGTAGCTTTGCAAATGACCTTCCTGATAGTCGTGTTGTGTAAGACTAACTGAATTGCCATCCCTCCTAACCTGCCCCTCATTGTTTCTCTTCTGTCCTTTGATCCTGTCCCTCCCCAAGTGTTGACTTTCAATTACTCCCTCCTCCCTTTGCCCTCCCTTCCATCATCCCCCCCCCAATATCTCCTTCTCCCCCGCTTTCTTATACTGTAAGATAGGTTTTCATACCAAAATGAGTGTGCATTTCACTCCTTCGTTTAGTCAAATGTGATGAGGGTAAACTTTTGTTTGTTTGTTTGTTTGTTTGTTTTTTTCCTCAGCTCTCCTCTTTTTCCCTCCACTAAAAACATCTCCTACTTGCCTCTTATATGACATATAGTTACCCCCTTCCATTTCCCCCTCTTTCCTCTCACTACATTTCTCTCTCAGCATTTACCTTAATTTCTTTTAAGGTATGGTCCCATCCTATTCAGTTCAATCTGTGCTCTCTGTCTCTGCATGTGAATGCATGTGTGTATGTGTGTGCATGCGTGTACATGTGTATGTGTGGTCCCACCAACCACCCAGATACTGAAAAGTTTTAAGAGTTAGAAATATTGTCCTTCCCTGTATGAATGCAAACAGTTCATTTCTGGTAAGTCCCTTAATACTTCTCCTTGCTGTTTACTTTTGCATGCTTCCTCTCATTCTTGTGTTTGAAAGTCAAATTTTCTTTTCAGCTCTGGTCTTTTCATTAAGAATGATTGAAAGTCCTCTGTTTCATTGAAAGACCATATTTTCCCTTGAAGTATTATACTCAGTTTAGCTGGGTAGGTGATTCTTGGTTTGAGTCCTAGTTCCTTTGCCTTCTGGAATATCCTATTCCACGCCCTTCGATCCCTTAATGTAGAAGCTGCTAGATCTTGGGTTATCCTGATTGTATTTCCACAGTACTGGAATTGTTTCTTTCTAGCTGCTTGCAAGATTTTTTCCTTGAGCTGGGAGTTCTGGAATTTGGCCACAATGTTCCTAGGAGTTTCTCTTTTTGGATCTCTTTCAGGTGGTGATTGATGGATTCTTTCAATACTTATTTTGCCCTCTGGTCCTAGAATGTCAGGGCAGTTTTCCTTGATAATTTCATGCAAGATGATGTCTAGGCTCTTTTTTTGATCATGGCTTTCAGGTAGTCCCATAATTTTTAAGTTGTCTCTCCTTGATCTATTTTCCAGGTCAGTTGTTTTTCCCATGAGATATTTCACATTCTCTTCCATTTTATCGTTCTTTTGGTTTTGTTTGGTGATTTCTTGGTTTCTCATAAAGTCATTACACTCCATCTGTTCCATTCTAATTTTGAGAGAACTATTAAATTCAGTGAGCTTTTGAGCCTCTTTTTCCATTTGGCTCATTCTGCTTTTGAATGCATTCTTCTCCTCATTGGCTTTTTGAACCTCTTTTGCCAATTGAGTGAGCCTATTTTTCAAGGTGTTAATTTCCTCAGCATTTTTTTGGGTCTCCTTTACCAAGATATTGACCTTTTTTTCATACTCTTCTTGCATCTTTGTCATTTCTCTTCCCAGTCTTTCCTCCACCTGTCTAACTTGCTTTTCAAAATCCTTTTTAAGCTCTTCCAAGGCCTGAGCCCACCCAACACCCCCCTGGGGTGTCTGGGGTACTGAGGCCCCGCCCTCCACATCTTTCCCTGATGGGAAAAATACGTTCTCGTCCTCGCCATCAGATCCGAAGGTCGGGATCATTTGCATTTGTTGGAAAAAACTCTCTAAAGTCTTATTTTTCTTCCCCTTTCTAGGCATTTTCCCAGCCAGTTACTTGACTTCTGAGATTCCTTTCCACCCCCGCCTGTTTCCGCCCAGCTAGTGCTTGGCCTCTGAGATTCAAATGCGCTTTCCCGCGGCAAGCTTTAGTTCTGGCGCAGGGGTGGGGGCAGGGCCGCCTCCTAAGCTTGGGCCCTCAGGGGCTTTCTGCAGAGACTTTCAGGAACGGAGTGGGTGGGGGGTGGGGTGGGGGGCCCCGCCTGCTGTGCTCAGCTCCCTTGGGGGTTTTATTCAGAGGCGTTCAGCAGTAGAGCAGGGTGGGGGCAGGGCCGTCTCCCCGGCTCAGCTCCCTCAGGTTGGAAAGACCTTCAGTATTGAAGATCCTACCTGCTGCTGGGGGATTCCTGAGTCCCGGGCCGTTGCCGCCTCAGCCGCCCGCCCACGCCTCTGCCTCCGCCGCTTCCTGCCCCCGTCTCTGCCGCCGCCGCTTCCCTCCCGAGGGGGGCCCGAGTCACGGAGACGCTCCGCTCCCCTGCCCTAGCGCAGCCTTCTTTCTTACTGACCTGTAGCTTCTGTGGGCGGAGGGACTTTCCCAGCTGCCGGAGCTTCCCCCGGAGCTTTCCTCTCTGAAGTCTGCTCGGGTCAGCTTCTCTGGGGCTGCGGCCAGGGGTGGGGGTGGGGTCCGCTTTCCGGAGTGCGATGGACCCCGGGGACGGCTCTCCAGGGTTCAGTGGAACGGAAATCTCTTCCCCTATGTTTATGCACCCCCTGCAGAGATTCAGAATTTATGGGGATCTCCTTTTACCTCAATTCCATGGGTTGTGGGCTTGGAGCTCGTAAATGTGCGTCCTTCTACTCCGCCATCTTGGCTCCGCCCCTCTAAAATATTTTTTAAAATATTATTGTAGACCCTTTCTTTTCACTTGCCTACCCAAATAACCTCTTTCTTTTGTAACTTCCCTCTCGCTTCACTCTGCTCTCCTTATTTAGAGAAATGTGGTGGGTTAAGGGAAATGAGGCAGAGACAAGCAGAATGGATAGCAGTAAAGCCATTTTTTTTTTTAAAAAGTTAGTTTTATCTTTCCTTGTCAATATAGCAGATACATGCACATCTGTGTTTAATTCTAGTCTACCTTCTGATTCCTGCCAATTTATCCTGGATACAGCTTGCTAGTACAGACTGTTTTGCATGCCATCTCCCCAGCAGACTGTGAACTCCTTGAACAGGGATTGTATTTCTGCCTGTATTTGTGCTTAGAGCAGGGGTTGGTACATAACAAATATTAAATGTCACCTTTTTTTTTTTTTGACTGACTACTCACATGTAACTGAGATTAATTCTTGCTATCTTCCGTATCAGGAATGAGTAGATAGAGCTCAGAAGAGAATTGCCGTATTTAGCTGATGATGCATCCTGCTTGGTCTGGAAGCTGCAAGTAGGGGAGGGATAACACTGGGACGGTGGTCAGAAAACCTGAGTTCAGGTCACAGGCTGTCCCTCCCTGTTTTTTTTTTTTTTTTTTTAATTTTTATTTATTTATTTAACTTTTTTTACATTCATTTTCACAAAATTTTGGATTCCAAATTTTCTCCCCTTTTATCCCCTCCCCCCACCCCAATACCCCAAGCAATCTAATTTTCCCTATCTCCAATCTGCCCTCTCTTCTGTCATCCCTCCCTTCTCTTGTCTCCATCTTCTCTTTTCTCCTGTAGGGCCAGATGACTTTCTATTCCTCATTAACTGTATGTCTTCTTTCCTAGTAGCAACAACAATACTAAACAGTTGTTCCTAAAACTTTGAGTTCCAAATTCTCCCCATCCCTCCCTCCCCACCCATTCCCTTTGGGAAGGCAGGCAATTCAATATAGGCCCTATCTGTGTAGTTTTGCAAATGACTTCCCTGCTAGTCGTGTTGCGTAAGACTAACTGAATTACCCTCCATCCTACCCTGCCCCTCATTGTTGTCCCTCCTCGAGTGTTGACTTCAAATTGCTCCCTCCTCCCTTTGCCCTCCCCTCCATCATCCCCCTCTTGCTTATCTCCTTCTCCCCCACTTTCCTATACTGTAAGATAGGTTTTCATATCAAAATGAGTGTGCATTTTGTTCCTTCCTTTAGTCAAATGTGATGAGGGTAAACTTCTTGGTTTTTTGTTTTTTTTTCTCAGCTCTCCTCTTTTTCCCTCCACTAAAAAGTCTCCTACTTGCCTCTTAAATGACATATAATTACCCCATTCCATTTCACCCTCTTTCTTCCCACTACATTTCTTTCTCACCATTTACCTTAATTTCTTTTAAGATATGGTCCCATCCTATTCAATTCACTCTGTGCTCTCTGTCTCTGTATGTGTGTGCATGTGTGTACGTGTGTGTGTGGTCCCACCAACTACACAGATACTGAAAAGTTTTAAGAGTTACCGATATTGTCTTTCCATGTAGGAATGTAAACAGTTCACTTATGGTAAGTCCCTTAAGACTTCTCTTTGCTGTTTACTTTTTCATGCTTCTTCTCATTCTTGTGTTTGAAAGTCAAATTTTCTTTTCAGCTCTGGTCTTTTCATCAAGAATGTTTGAAAGTCCTCTGTTTCATTGAAAGACCATATTTTCCCCTGAAGTATTATGCTCAGTTTTGCTGGGTAGGTGATTCTTGGTTTGAGTCCTAGTTCCTTTGACTTCTGGAATATCCTATTCCACGCCCTTTGATCCCTTAATGTAGAAGCTGCTACATCTTGAGTTATCCTGATTGTATTTCCACAATACTGGAATTGTTTCTTTCTAGCTGCTTGCAAGATTTTCTCCTTGAGCTGGGAGTTCTGGAATTTGGCCACAAGGTTCCTAGGAGTTTCTCTTTTTGAATCTCTTTCAGGTGGTGATCAATGAATTCTTTCAATACTTATTTTGCCCTCTGGTTCTAGAATGTCAGGGCAGTTTTCCTTGATAATTTCATGGAAGATGATGTCTAGGCTCTTTTTTTGATCATGACTTTCAGGTAGTCCCATAATTTTTAAATTGTCTATCCTGGATCTATTTTCCAGGTCAGTTGTTTTTCCCATGAGATATTTCACATTCTCTTCCATTTTTTCATTCTTTTGGTTTTGTTTGGTGATTCTTGCTTTCTCGTAAAGTCATTAGCCTCCATCTGTTCCATTCTAATTTTGAGAAAACTATTATCTTCAGTGAGCTTTTGAACCTCTTTTTCCATTTGGCTAATTCTGCTTTTGAAAGCATTCTTCTCCTCATTGGCTTTTTGGACCTCTTTTGCCAATTGAATGAGCCTATTTTCCAAGGTGTTATTTTCTTCAGCATTTTTTGGGGTCTCCTTTACCAACGTATTGACCCATTTTTCATACTTTTCTTGCATCTCTCTCATTTCTCTTCCCAATTTTTCCTCCACCTGTCTAACTTGATTTTCAAAATCCTTTTTGAGCTCTTCCATGGCCTGAGCCCACCCGACATCCCCCTGGGATGTCTGGGGTACCGAGGCCCCGCCCTCCACGTCTTTCCCTGATGGCAAGAATATGTCCTCGTCATCGTCATATCCGAAAGTCGGGATCATTTGCATCTGTTCGAAAAAACTCTCTATAGTCTTATTTTTCTTCCCTTTTCTAGGCATTTTCCCAGCCAGTTACTTGACTTCTGAGATTCCTGTCCACCCCTGCCTAGATCTGCCCAGCTAGTGCTTGGGGTCTGAGATTGAAATGGGCTTTCCGTGGCAGGCTCAATGTGAGCTTTAGTTCTGGTGCTGGGGTGGGGGCAGGGCCGCCTCCCAGGCTCAGTTCCCTCAGGGGCTTTATGCAGAGACCTTCAGAAATGGAGCAGGTGGGGCAGGGCCGTCTCCCAGGCTCAGCTCCTTCAGGTGGTTTATGCAGAGACTTTCAATAATGAAGATCCTGCCTGCTGCTCGGGGAGTCCCAGGCCGCCGCGCCGCTGCTGCCTCCGCCACCACCCCCGCCTCTACCTCCGATTCTTCCTCCCGAGGGGGCCCGAGTCACGGAGACACCCTGCTCCCCTCTCGGCCAGCCAGCCATCTCTCTCACTGACCTGTAGCATCTGTGGGCGGAGGGACCTTCCCAGCCGCCAGAGGTTCCGTCCCTGAAGCCTGCTCGGATCAGCTTCTCTGGGGCCATGGCCAGGGCAGCCCTGGGGTGGGGTCCGCTTTCTGGGGTGCAACGAACCCTGGGGACAGCTCTCCAGGGCTCTCTGGAACAGAAATCTCTTCCACTATGTTTCTGCACACCCTGCAGTGATCCAGAACTTATGGGGGGCTCTTCTTACATTAAATCTATGGGCTGTGGGTTCGGAGCTCACAAATGTGCGTCTTTCTACTCTGCCATCTTGACTCCACCCCCTCCCTCCCTGTTTTTGAGGCTGGTCTTCCTCTCTAGGTCTCCATAAAGTGAGGGCATTTAATTAGGGCAAGTGTACAAGTATTGAGTGCCTACTAGGCACCCTGCTAAGTGCTGGGGCTACATGGAAAGGCAGTCCTGACTGTCAAGGAACTCAACCATTTATTAGGGGAGAGAAAGGAGAAACAACTAGGTTCGAACTTGCCATCTACAGGATAAATTGGAGATAATCACAGAGTAAAAGCACTCACATTAGGTGATTTCTAAGCTTCTACCAATCCGTGACTCTATGGTGGGACATGAGAAGCATGTACAGAGTTAGCATGATGGCAAAAAGAATGACCGTAGACTGTGCTGCACAATAAAAAGATCATTGGATTATAAGTCAAGGGACATGGATTTGAAGCCTGGCCCTGTCTCTTACTTGCCTGTGTGACATTAAGCAAATCACTTAACCTCTTTGGCTTCATGACTAAAATAAGGGGAATTGACTAGATGCTGCCTGAGATTTTCCAACTGTAAATCTTTTGCAGGTTGTCAGACTTTGGGGTAATTTTATGCCATGTGTTCTTCTCTAGCCTTGAATATCTGCTTCTTTCTCAGAATGAACTTTGTTAAAATGAGTATTTTTCTTGAATCCAATTGACTGAAGAGTGGTGAAGGTCTACTTTTGCCATCCCCTCCATTAGCATGCCCACTACCAATCTGCAGATATCTTCTGAACCCCTACTAGAGTCTACCTATAGCTGTCTGCCCCTTCCCTTTGTCCAGATCTCTTAGTAATTCTTTAGTCTCCTAACACATGCCCAGCATGGGGAAGGCAAAGGAATGACTGATAGCAAATCGGAGGAAGTTAGATTTATACCAACTGACCTAAAGCAAAATGCTTCCAGATGGTGGTTATTTCAGTTGTGTGAAAGCCCTGAATGTGTTTCCTTATTCAGGGTAAGCAAAACAAGGCTTGCTCTCAGTCTGCTGTTATAAGTCTAAGAGAATAATGAACTCTAACAACACTATGTTCATTTCTGATAAACATAGGACCGTAGGATTTAGAACTGTAAAGCACCTCAGAAACCATCTAGCCCAATCCTCTCTTTCTACAGGGGAGAAAATTGATGCTCAGGGAGAAGAAATTAACTCCTTGCTCACATATTACAGAGACCACGGGTCTG
Organism: Bettongia penicillata ogilbyi; assembly: GCA_023548195.1. Classification (NCBI taxonomy): domain Eukaryota; kingdom Metazoa; phylum Chordata; class Mammalia; order Diprotodontia; family Potoroidae; genus Bettongia; species Bettongia penicillata. The sequence goes on along the minus strand of JAJHZJ010000850.1, from coordinate 107,466 downwards.
GTTGCTCTTAGCCTTATCTGTTTACAATGTTGTTTTCTCTCTTACAACTAAAGGAATGGGTAGTGACTTTTTTGCTTTGTTTTGTTTTTAAATGAAAAGTAGTTTATTCTTACAGAATCCAAGAACAGAATCCAACAGAATCAGTTGGGAGATTAACACTTAAAGCTCTTTCGAACCCAGTGTCTGGACTTTTAGATTTCATCTTTGTGCTGGCATTGTCCTGTCAAGCTGACAAGTTGGATCTTCTTTTCTGTAGGGGCCTCTCTCCCCAAAGACAACATTTTCTATGTTCCAAGCAGTCATGCTACTGTTATTTTAATTACTGATGCTCCAGTAGACTTTTCCTTTCTTACTGAAGGCCTTCCTAGACTTTTTGATATTAAAAGGTTAATACTAGAGGAAAGGAAACATAAAAGGAGAGGAAAGGCAGTGGTGCAACTGGCTGAGTCCATGGAAGTGGAACCTCTAGAGGATCCCACCCTGCTGTTATACCCAAGTAGGAAAGGATGCTTCCTTCTTCCTTCTCCCCTCCTTTCCACTAGGATTACATTATTTTCTAGAAAGCCACCTCCAAGAACAATGAGAGATAAAACTAGTGCAACTTCAGCATTATAGTCTGAGCCAAGAGCTATACTCATTACTCCTTACCTTGTATGGTCTAACTAGGGAGAAACACAAAGATGTCTTTCCTATGGCTTCAGAGGTTGAAGTAATCAATTGGGTTACACCATTCTCTCCCTGGACTCGCAAGAACCTGCTGAGCAGGAAGAGTGTCAGAAATGAATTATTATTCTAAGGCACTTGAAGTGCAGGAAAATCCACAGTGGGAGGAGACTGGGAAGAGGGTTTAAGCAGGTCTTCAAGAATGGACAAAGCTGGCTACTTAGAATCATGGAACCAAGGTCCTTTCTGAAGGTTGCTAAGGGACTGGTAACCCTGTGAGGTGCATATTCAAAAGAGTCAGGCAAGAGGATCACTGCAAATCCTAATTCTTATTCAAGCAGAAATGAGGAATAGGAGTATTTTTATTATCCTTTTATAGTTGATGACACTGAACCACATGCTATGGGACCTGCCTGTGGTCATACAGGTAATTGTTAAAACTGGTTCTCCAATTCAGATTTCCTGCTCTTGCCATCATACCAGGCTGCAGATAGTTTCATGTTGGGGAAAGCCTTGATCTGGTTAAGAGACTTGGCTTTAAATATCTAGACAGGGAAGAGCCAACAGAGGAATGTAATGCTATCCTTAAGCCTTTGACTTGAAAAGAAATATGCATTTATTAAATGTCTAAAGTGTACTAGGTACTGTACTAAGCACCTTTACAAATATCTCCTACAATCTTTACAACAATTATGGAAGGTAGGTGCTGTTATTTCCATTTTACAGTAGGGAAAATTGAGGCAGATAGAGGTTAAATGACACATACCCAGTATCATGGGATTTGAACTCAGGTCTTCCTCACTCCAAGCCCACTGTGCCACCTATTTGCCTCTAGAGCTCCATTATGGTACAGTTGAACTAGGGTCCAAAGTCTCCTCTATGTGACCTTGGGCAAGCTACTTTTCTCTGTCCAGTTTCCTCATCTGTGAAATGAGAGGCCTCTTCCAGTGGTCTCTTCCACTTCTGATTCTGTGATTTCATGAATTTTCAGGGATACGGACATCTTCTGTATTCCAAACTAGACATTTGTGGAGCCCCAGATGCACCAAAATCAGAGACTGAATGAAGCTTTGCCTCAACCCCCATCACCTTGCCTTGCTCCCATAGCATATGCTGTCCCTGAAAACTGTGGGCAAGTCCCTTGTACCCTCTCCAGGCTGACTTGGACTTTCTGAGGCTAAGGTTTGGCTCTTGAGTAAGTGAGCCAGTCCTAATTCATTATCAATCAAGAGCTCCCTTCTTTAAAAAACAAAAAACAAAAAAAACTTAATGAACTTAAATACCAAATATAGTGGGCATTTACTTAAACACAGTGGAGCAGAAAAATAGGATTTTGGGGGAGAATGAGACTCTCTTCTTATTAAGGCTATACCAGGAGGATAAACATATGCTACACTCCTCCAAGCTCCCCAGAGGGGGATGGAAGGGCAAGTCACTTGAGACTTCAGTTGGGTCCAGCTGCTCCTCACTTGTTAGTCATGTCCTTATTTAAGAAACAGTGTGATGTTGTGCAAAGAACACCAGATTCAAAATCAAAGGACCCAAGTTTGGGCCCATCGTACCTATGTGACCCTGGACAATTCACTTGACCACTGTTGTCTTCACCTTACCCATCCATAAAATGATAGGGTTAGACCACATCAAGGGCTTTCACCTGGGGTTCATGAACTTTGGGGTTGGGAAGCAATAGGGGTTAAATGACTTGCCCAAGGTCACACAGCTACTGTCTGAGGTTGGATTTAAACTCATGTTCTCCTGACTCCAAGGACAATGGATACTCTGTCCATTGTACCACCTAGTTAGCTGCCCCTCATGAATTTTTATTATATTTTATTATAATATTTTATCTGTTTTATTTATTTTACAATATTTTTAATAATTATTTCAATCTATTTTGATTTCCTTTATCATTTTATGTATTGAAAAACATGATTCTGAGGAAGGGTTCCTAGGTTTCACCAGACTGCCAAAGTACTGCCCACACAAAAAAAATTAACCCCTCACCTAGATGCCCCCTGATGCTCCTCCTAGTTCCAAATCTACAATTTTGTGTTTATAAGTACAGCTCTCCCTCCCCCGCCTCTCTCACAGGAGTCCTGTGCTTGGGAGCAAACCCTCACAGTTGGGTAATTTTTCAGGCTTCTCTATGAGTGATAATAACAGCAGCTCCTGTTCTTCAGCAGGGTCGGGTAAGTTAATGAAAAGCAGCAGTCACCAGATTCCACCTCATTGCTATTAAACTACAGGGCATGATGGTTTTCTCAGGAGTGCCCTATGTTAAACAGAACAGTTGTGGGATGGGAAATGAATAACCAGATGCTTATGATGATGTGTGAAGTCACTTTTGAGTGGTTCAATCCTGAGTTGGGGCAACTTCAGAGAAGCTGGATTTCAAAGAATTAGATCCCAACCATTTGTAAGCAGAGCAGGGACTAGATTTTTTTGTTGCTTTTTTTTTTTTTGTCTTTAACTCATTTCGCTATATAATTGACATTTTTCAGATGAGAATGGGCTGGGTAATTTCTAAGATCCCAATGAACTCTGGAATTTTATGTTCTGCATCTTAAATCTAATGGAAAAATAATTTTTGTTCATAAGCAAAGTGGGGAGAATTATAATTTAGGGAAGTCAACAATGATTAGGTGAGAAAGGCCATTTTTGGATCATTTATGGCTGTTGGTTTTGAGAGAAAGTGAACCCGGGAGTCCAGAATCATCTGTTTAGGACGGAAAAAGGCCTGTGAGCCTTCTAGAATTTTTGTTATTGTTTGGTTGGTTCAGTCGTATCTGACTGTGATTTTATTTGGGGTTTTCTGGATGGAGGTACTGGAGTAGTTTGCCATTTTCTTTTCCGACTCATTTTACAGATAAGGAAACTTGAGGCAAATAGAGTTAAGTGACTTGCACCCAGAGTCATACAGATAGTAAGTGTCTGAGGCTGTATATGAATTCAGGTCTTCCTGACTTTAGGGCCAGGTCACTATACCACCCATCTGCCCCAATCTCATATATAGAGGAGGAACATGAGGTCTAGGGATTTTGAATGGCTTCTTCAAGGCCAGTATTGGGTGTCAGAATCTGAAATTGACTAGATTTTTCCCCATGATGGTGTACTGCTTGATGGGCCATGTTTTGTGCTTGAGTTAGAGGACAAGGTTCCAAGCTATGATTTTTAGTAGTGGTAAGAAGGGAACCCTGTAGACTTGCCCATAGGGAGGGCAAATATTATCCCCATTTTACAGATGAGGAAACTGAGACCCAGAGTTGTCTTGCCCAAGATCATATGGCTAGTAAGAATATGGACCCAAACCCAAGTTCCCAATTGCCAAGCCAGGTCTCCTTCCTTCCACTATTGTATAGAGTCTAAACTGAACCTCTCATTAATCTCTCCTGATCTTACCTGTTACTGAACTTCTGTACCACCCTTCTTGCACAATTGAATCCTTAATTATATCTTATTATTTAGATGCTTCGCCTGTATATACTGTCTCTCTAGCCAGAATTTGAATTCCCATGATGGCAAGGACTTTATCTTACTATTGTAACTTCCAACAATGTTAGACAATTAGTACATGTCAATATGCTTTTCTTGATTGATTGAAAGGCAAACGATGTCACAGTATTATTACAATTTCTTTTGTTTAGAACTATCTTACCCCCTCTGGGAATAAGACAGGAACACATGATGGGTATAGGATCTGGTTATGTTTGTCAAGTCGTTCATCTTACACGGCAGGAGTAAAACATAGGAGGCCGGTGGAGATTGTGTTTGAAAACTCTTGGCTGGGAGCAGGAGGGGGAGGGTAATTAGTGAGCCCTGGCCAGGGAGATAATGGAAATGCAGTCTGTAGTCAAATACGGACCTACCATTTGTGGTTTATAGACTCATAGCAGCAGGATTCAAATCTGGAAAGGCCCTTTTGACTGAACCCAAGTTTTACACAACAAATCCTTTTATTAAGGGAATTTGTTCTGTGAAGTTTAGATTCAGTCAAAGGGCTGCACTTGAAGACCTAGAGGGCCACATGTGGCCTCAAGGCTTCAGGTTCCCCATCCCTAACCCACAACGGGTAGCTAGGTGGCCCAATGGATAGAACACTGGGCCAGAAATTAGGGAAGACTCATCTTCATGAGTTTAAATCTAACTTCAGACACTTATTAACTGTGCAACCCATGGCAAGTCACTTAACTCTGCCTCAGTTTCCTCATTTGTCAAATGAACCAGAGAAGGAAAATGGTAAACCACTCTAATATCTCTGCCAAGAAAACCCCAAATGGTGTCACAGAGCATTAAAAATAACTGGAAAGGATTGAACAATGAAGTCTAATTCCCTCATTTTAGAGATAAGAAAATTGAGATCCAGGTATGTGATGGAACTTTTCCAAGATCATGCAAGTAGTGGGAAACAGCTGGGCCTCCTGTCTGGGTCCTCTGGCCCCAAACCAAGGGATTCTTTGCACTCACCTTGATATCTTGAGACCCATGGTTTCCTTCAAGAATCAGTTCAAATGCCCCCTTAAATTTTTTTTTTTTTGTTATTTTGAACTTAACACATACCAAATAAAATGGCATTTTCAAAGAGGACCTTACATGAAACCACAGATGCCTACAGCTTGTTTTTCTTTTTAAATATATAATAAATTTAATCTGTAACATTCAGAGCCATCTTCCTTTTTTCTAGCCTTTTTTTCTGTGACTTCAAAAATGCTTCAATTATTCTCCTTTCCTTCCTTTTCCTTAATTTTTTTAAACCACTCTATCCCTACCTCCCTTCTTCCTCATCTTCTACTTTGGGCAAAAGGGAAGAAAAGAAAATTCTCATAGCAAATGTGCAGATTCAGGCAGAACAAATTCAAATTTCCACATTGGCCAGACCCTAAAATGTATCTTGATCTGCACTCTATGTCCCTCACCTCACAGACAGAAGGTGGGAGGCATGCTTCATTTTTCGTCCTCCAGATTCATGAATGATCGTTGCATTGATCAGAGTTCTTAAGTCTTTCAAAACTGGTTTTTCTTTTCAGTGTAGTTGTTGTATAAATTGTTCTGGTTTTGCTGACATCACTTTGCATACATCCGTTCAGAGATTTTCCCAGGTTTCTAAGAAACCATCCCCCTTGTCATTTCTTACAGACTCAGTAATAGCCTGTTGTTTTCATGTCATAATTCATTCAACTGCTCCTGCAAATGATGTTCCAGTACCCCTCCACTACATTAGGCATCCTTCAGAAGTTATTCCTCATAGAGGGGTTTACCATTTCAAGCCGAGTGTTGACAAAGGGGTCACTCAGTACAGCGACTAACCCACCCATGGAAGTTATAATAAAGATGAGTTGGGTTGAAACCATGGAAAGGGTTTGGATGAGAATGACTGTGGTCCTAAGTTCAATGACAAAGTTTCCTTGACCATAACTTTTGATTCTCTCTTGGGGCATCTGTGTTTGGGAGTCCTTGGCAGTCGAAGGAACCCTTGACCCAATATCTCCCACTAAAGCTTCCTTTGCAGATGTTCAGGTCAGACTGACATCTGCCTTTCCACACACACTCTTGGGTTTTCTCTGAATTCCTTTCAGTTTGTTGGATTTTCAACTTAACAGGGGCTGCATTTAGTCCGGCCATTTGGATGACAATCATTTCACAGCCCCAGACCAGAATGGCCACATAGCACCCCACTTCTGAAGCAAAGGCCATTATCACCCGGGCAGAAAGTAATAAGCAGGTTTCTTTTGTTAGGAACTACTGAGCTGAGCTCGTCATCATCTGATAGAAACTGAAATGAAAGCTCTTCTTGTGGCTTCCAAACAAAAGAGCTGGGAAAAACATGGGGTGTATTTTTAATTACATCTTTTAATGGCCTCTAACTGGAAGGTTGCTGCAGTATCCTGGTTAGGACAAGGATCTGGCAGCATCATTATGCAAATGTTCAGCCCAAGCTGGACCCCACAGGCAGGGTTACTAATGCTGTGGTTTCACTTGTGACCGGAAAGGGGAAGTGGGAGGGGGTGAGGTTTGGAAGGGCACAGAGAAGAATTACAGGGGGAGCATCAGCGTGTTAACAGATGCCTATGGGCGCCGCGGGAACAGCCAGCTTCACTGCTGATGCTAATTATTTGTGGCATGCAGGAGGAGAAATGTGGAAGTAATTTTTCCTCATGATTGGGAGGCAGTCCTGGAACAAGAACCATTTGGTGGATGTGGGGAAGAGTGGGCATGGGGAGGCTGATGAGGTTTTTCTATAACCTCTCTTAATTTACATTATTAGCCTTTCTGGCTCAAGTCCCTGATGGTACATTTTCCTGCAGGGTGAGTTGAGCTTCCTAGGATTTCCCCCTCCTTTCAGGAAGCACCCCCATTCTAGGTCCATAGGATTTAGGATAGTGAAGGACCTCAGAGATGACGTAGTGATACTTTTTGGTCTCAGAATTCCTTTACACATTCTTAAAAACTATGGAAGACCTTAAAGAGCTTTGTTTATATGAGCTATAACTGTAGATATTAGAAATGAAAAGGTCTTCATATTATTATGAATGGTTTTGACTTCCCACATCCCATGAGTCCCAGGTAACCATTGGAGGTTCCCATGCTCTATTCCAACTACCCTATTTTATAGAAGAGGAAGCTTGGCTTCAGAGAGAAGGGAAAATGACATCACTCAGATAGTATGCAACAAAGTCAGAGTTGCAGCCACATGGCTTCCAACTCTAAACCCAGTGGTCTTTCTTCACGTTACCCTGTCTCATTCTTGTTGAGGGAGGGGAAATGATTAAACAATGAAAAATAAATTGATTTCATCTGCGTGTGAGAAGCATGTGACAGACAGTGAAGACACGTGACCAAAAGAGGGGATGAAAGAGTCCTATAATGAGGATGCAAAATAGAAGATGGACCACCCAAGTGCTACAGTATAAAACAAAATAAGTAAAAATACAATAGAATATAGATAATGTTCATATGTAGCTTTCTGTCAATATGCAGCCAGCAGGGATCCTTACGTATAGTTTAGGGACGCTGTTTCTATTTGAGGGTGACAACAATGCCCTCATGCCTAAGAGATCCCATTTAGCGTAGGGTGTCAGAACAGGAAAGTGACCTTAGAGCACAGGATGGCATAATTGGAGGGGATCTTAGAACAGAAACTGTCAGAGCTGGAAAGGACCGAATTAGGATTGCAGCTTTTTTGACTTGGGTACGGACTTTTGACTGAGTCCAAGTTTTACAGGACAAATCCTTTTATTAAAGGGATTTATTCTGTGATTCAGTCAAAGGACCCCACTTGAGGACCTAGAGGGCCCCAGCTTCTCCACTCCTGTGCTAGTCAATTCTAGTCCTCCTGAGTTTCTTATCAATTCCTTCACAAATCCTCCAAAAGAGGTCCCACCTAAAGAACTGAAGTCCTTAATGTCTTTTTCTCCCCATAGGGATTAAGTGACTTGCCTAGGATCACACAGTTAGTAAATGTCGTGTATGAACCCAGATTTGAACTTGGGTCCTCTCACTCCAGGGCCAGGGCACTAGCTGCTGTGCCATCTAACTGCCCCTCCTTCTATGTCTTTTAATATTTTACAGCACTTGGGTTTTCTATCTTCTATTTCTCATTTTTGTGATGCAACTGGCTCATCTTTTCAGGTCACACATGTCCTCACTGTCTTTCACAAGACTTCTCACATGCACATGAAATTGATTTGTTTTCATTGTTTTCCCCAAACAAAAACAATCATTGTACGAGCAAACGAAACACCCAAATCCAATAATAAACGTGGCTTTCATTACTGTACATGCCACCATCTCCTTATGTCATTTACTTATTGATGAAAGAAACAGAGACTGTGGGCTTCAACTTTGACATGGATAACAGCATTGACATTGATGTGGACATGTTGACGTTGACAGCTTTGACATTTGACATCAGTATTGTCCACTATACTTACCATTTTTGCTGCAATTTGATGTTATCTTCAGTTGGGTAAATGGAGTCATTTTGGAGATTACTTTTTAGTTTCTGCTTTTTTTCACAACTTCTTTCATGTCTTTCTTTGTATTTTTCATATGTGCTGCTCCTTATAGCACAATAATTAATATTCTGTTACATGCATGCACTGTCATTTTTTTTAGACATTCCTCTATCAGTGGGCACATAATTTGTTTCCAGTCTGGGGGATTGTTTGAAATAGTGTTGCTACATGTATTTTTCTACAGATGGGTCCTTTCTTCCTGTCACTAACGTCCTTAGGGTATAGACCTAAAAGTGGGATTACTGGGTCAAGGAGTGAGCGCATTTCTCTAACTTGTAAAACAGACAGAATTCAATGAAAATAAATGATTAAAAAACAGATAATGCATCATGAGAGCAGGTTGGGAAGACCTGCTTGACAGTTCATAAGGAAAAATCTGGGATATTAAAGTTGTTGCCAACTTAATAAATGAATGATGATGGTGATCATAGTGACGCCTAACATTTATATAATGCTTACTGTGTGAAAGGCAGCTAAGTGATTTACAAGTATTATCTCATTTGATCCCCATGACAACCCTGGGAGGTAAGTGCTTTCATTATCTCCATTTTGCAGCAGAGGAAACTGAGGCAAACAGAGGTTAAGTGACTTGCTTAGAGTCACACAGCGAGGAAGTATCTGAGGTAGGATTTGAATACAGGACTTCCTGACTGCTTCCCTTTGCTCTATCCACTGTACCATCTAGCTATAGTGAACATTACTATGGGCCTTTAAGGTTATGAAGTGCTTCACAATTGCTATTTCATTTTATCCTCACAACAAAGAGCTGCCCCTGATGAGTAGCTATTTGACAGAATCACAGAATGTCAAAGATCTTAGAGATCCTCCACTTCAAACCTCCTCCCCTTCCCCATCTTCATCATTAAGGAAATTAATTGTCCCTTTCTAGTTATATGAGAGCAGATTACTCTATCCTACTGGGCCTCTGAGTCAGGACTAGAATCCAGGTTTTCCAACTCCAAATACAGGGAAGTTTGAGGGACAGTCTAGTTCGTTCAGTCGGCAATAAATGCAGATACAAAAGCAGTGAGGGCACTTCTAGTCTCTGGCCTTCGCCGCCATTCTGATGGGGGAGACAATGCATCTTGGCCTTGGAATTCAGAAGGCCAGAGCTGAAATCCCATCTTTGAGACTTAACTAACCGTGTGACCGTGGATCAATCATTTAGCTTCTCGAGTTTCAATTTCCATCTCTTTAAAAGGGGAATAATTATATCCATTTTTTCCTTCTTCTCAGGGGTTGTTGTGAAGTTCAAATGAGATCATGTATGTAGCATGCTTTGCAAAACTTAAAGCACAGTGCTCAATACATAGTGGATACTTAGTAAAAGCTTGTTGATTATTATCGGTTATTATTAATTTTTTTCACAATACCATTCTATTTCCATCAAAGTTAATAAATCCATTCATTTACTGATAAGAAACAAAAGAAACCAACAACAAGCCTGGTTTGTGTGACACCAGATGATAAGTCAGCAAATTGATTAAATGCCTATATTAAGACACAGCTGATAGGAGAGTGATAAAGCTCTGGGTCTGAAATCAGGAGGACCTGAGTGCAAATCTGATCCTAGACATCAGCTGTGTGTTCCTGGGACCTCCATTTGACTTGGTTTCTTCAACTATAAAGTGGGGATAATAACAGCACCCACATCTTAAAACTGCCCTAAGATTTTCCGTATATTAAGTACAGCTTAGATATTGCTTGTGTCTAAATTCCATAAATGTGGGCAACACAAGTTCCAATATAAGCACTCAAGGTAACAAACACTTACCAGGTAGAGGACAGACTCCCATTTCAGTCCATGTAAATTGCAGAAAGTACAAAGGATTTACCGAAGCCCATAAGCTGTATGAAATCTTTTAATGAATGTAATAAATCACAAACTTTATTCTTAAAGCCATCCTTCTTGGCTGTGCTTCCTTCTCAATGTTTTCCTGTACATTTAAAGGTTTAGATTTCTAGATGTGTACAGTCCTCTAACAGCAGTAGAAGTTTGTGTCTGTTGTATTAATGAACAATTGTTGACTTTTATTGAGTTTGGCCACCTAAAACCTCTATGTTTTTCCTCCTATGAACTGCCCTCCTTTTTTGGTTTGTTTTACTTAGTGTTACATGCATGACTGGTGTTATTGATATCCATCCCTATCCTCATCCTCAATTACCTCCTCCCTATTAAAAAAATCAAGAAGCAGCCAGATAGAGCAGTATGTAGAGTACTGGGCCAGGGGTCAGGAAGACCTGAGTTCATATTCAACTCCAGAACTCTCTAGCTGTGAGTGACCTTGGACAGGTCACTTAACCTCTGCTTTATTTTTTTTTCATGGCTTTATTTTATTTTATTTTTCATTGATGTCAGGTTGTTGTTTAGTCATTTCAGTTGCATCTGACTCTTTTGTGACCCAATTTTGGATTTTCTTGGCAAAGAACACTGGAGTAGTTTGCAATTTCCTTTTCCAGCTCATTTGACAGATTAGGAAACTGAGGCAAACAGCTAATTGACTTGCCCGAGGTCACACAGTTACTAAGTGTCTAAGACCAGATTTGAATTCAACTCTTTCTAACTCAAGAATGGGCTCTCTGTCCACCGTACCATCTAGCTGCCTACTTAGTCTGTTTGCCTCAGTTTCCTTATCTATAAAAAGTGATTGAGGTTAGCATTAGATGAAGCTCTTTATAAACCTTAAAACAATATGTGTATGTGTATGCGTGTATGTAAATATATATGTGTATATATATTCTATTCTGTGTAAATAATCTGTTATTCTTATAGCACATAAGCACAGCCCAGAAAAATGAATCTACATCGTGGTTATGCCCCAAAATGTCTCTTTCTTCAATCTGACCCCATGACTTCTCCATCAGGAGGGGGGTAGCATGTTTTTACATCAGTCCTCTGGGAACATCCAAGAACTCTTTGTAAGGCACAGTATAAATATGCGTTATTTATGTGTACAGCTTAGCATATGCAAATAATTTGTTCCTTTGAGGGACATACTTTTTTGTCCTCGGGAACACAAAAGAATATAGTGGGGCCATCACTCAGCATTGCTCTTGTAGCTGTGATCAGTGAATGTGTAGAAGGATTGGCAATCCTTTCCTTGGCAATCATCATGTCTTAGTCTGATTCTCTGGGGCAGGCCATCCATGATGGGGGAGGTAGGACTCGGGCTGCTCTGTAGTGGTAAGAAAATCAGAGTTACAGCAGATTGGTTTCTGATGAACAAACCTCCTTTGGGATGTGGCTGAGCAATTGCATACCAAGTAATCTGGTACGCAATATTTCCCACCCAGGATGCCACAATTTAGAGAGTTGTGCAGTAGTTTATGGTGAGGAAAAAAGAGAGGAGAATACCAGGAAATGAGGCTGGGAGGGTATTGCTACAGAAATCCTATAGCAATAGAATTATTACATAGACCTATGATCCAATCCTTCCCACCCACTGGGAAGGGATGAAGCAAGGGGAGAGTTTGTACATTCAAACTATATGGTAAAATAACAAGGCCGTCTAGAAAGGATCTTTAGAATGTAGGATGGCAAGGCTAAAAGGACCTTTGAGACCACTGAGTTTTTGTAGAAGGGTTAATTGAAGCTCAGACAGAAGAGTTCCCTTGCTCATGGTCACAACTGTCTAGATCTAAGATGGGACCTTAATAAATGCAACCAAAAAAAGTTTGTCTGGCTTTGGATTTTTGTGCTTTTTAAGAGGAAAATGAGGGGCAGACATGAGAGGAGATGACGGAGTTATGGTCTGAAGGTAGAGGCTGGATTACCAGCTTTTGAGGACCTGCTGTAGGTCAGACCCATTAGGTTTTCTAGGAGAGGGAGATAGGTACAGAGACAAGTAGGACCTGGTGTTTCCTAGCTCTCCACTCCACAAAAGAGCATGGTTGTCTTATTCTACAGCAGAGACATTGAGCTAAGGTTCTAAGTCTTTGTGTTCATTTAGTAAGCGTTAATCACCTATGGGCGAGGTAGGAGCAGCTGGATAACAAAGTGGATAGAACTCCAGGCCTGAAGTCAGAAAGACTCCTCTTCCTGAGTTCAAATCTGGCCTCAGAAACCTACCAGCTGTGTGACCCTGAGCAAGTCACTTAATCCTCTTTGCCTCAGTTTCCTCATCTGCAAAATGAACCAGAGAAGAAAATGGCAATCCACTCCAGTATCTCTACCAGGAAAACCCCAAATGGAGTCACTGAGACAGATATGACTGAAAAATAATTGAATAATAACATGTACAAGGTATTTTAGGTGACGGGTATGCAAAGACAGAAATAAAGTTCTGCTATCGAGATTATTAAATTCTACTGAGGGTATGGAGAGACCACCTGGACAGACGGGTCAATATAAAATACAATACTAAGTAAATACAAAGAAGTTTGAGGGAGAAAGTTACTAAAAAACCAAGCTTAAGACCAGGTTAAATATGAGGTAGCTGACTTAAGAAGGCCATTTTCTGGGAAAGTCTCCAAAATATCCTTAGATATTGCTTGTGTCCAAATTACCATAAATGTAGGCAGCACAAGTTCTAATATAAGTACTCAAGGTAACAAATACTTATCAGGTAGAGGACAGCCTTCTATTTCAGCCCATATAAATTGCAGAAAGTGCAAAGGATTCACAGAAGCCCATAAGCCCATATTAAAAAAAAAAAAAAAAAAAAAGATACTCCTAGTAGCCCATAAACTTCTCGTAGAAGGGATCTGAACTCATGTTTACTGTTTGGGCAGCATGCTGATATTCCTGTGAATCACTAGTTGTCCTACAAAGTCTTCCACAGTCCTCTGAAAGATTTATGATATCATATTGTGGATTAGACTTTCCTTATAAAGCAAATGCCCTTTAGTGCTATGTTGTCCAAATAACTCACTGTGCTAGTGGAGAGTAGAGGTGGGAGGGGGAAGAGGAGGAAGGTCTCAATCTCTTGCAGCCCATGTCCTCTTTTCTCCCCTCCATTACATGCCTTTAACTCTTAACTGTTCCTTCAGCTTTAGGGATCAGATGAGAAATCCTCTTCATTTTCTAAGAACCCAGGTAGGGAAATTTTCCTCTATCTTGGAAAATCTGATCTCCAAACTCTTGAGCTAGTTATTCTCAACATCCCTAAGGCTGAAGTTGCCCAAGAAATCTCCCTTTAGCTAGAAGACTGAGTTCTGTGATCATCTTCTATGGCCTTTTTTGAGTTATATTTCAGAGGTGAATTTGAATCCAAATTTCCCTGACTTTATATTCAATGGTACTGCACTGCCACATAAAGGAGAAGGAATTTTTAAAATTCCTACTTTTAAAATTCCTAATAGCCAGGATGAAGAGTTGTATAGGAACAAAAAGACTGAACAGCAAAAATGGAGAAGGAAAAATGTCAAGTCTAGAAAGACAGGTTGGAGACAGAGTGGCATGGAAAGCTTCTTTGTAAACAAAGGCATTTATATCTTACCAGCAATAGGCATTTACTGGAGCATCACGAACAAGGAAGTGGCATGGAAGATTTCTGTATTATATGGGAGTATCAGTTTGTCAACTGGGAGGCAGATGGACTGGGGAGGAAAGAGATGTAAAGCAAGATCAGTTAGGAGGCTTGGACTAGTAGGGTGGTGGCTTTGTGATGGACAGAGGGTGATAGACTGAGGAGATACTGCAGTGAGAATGGACAGGGCCTGGCAATGGACTGAATGTGGCTAGGGAAGGAGAGAGGAAGGTCAAATGATCATTCTAAAGCTGCAAACAGGAAGGGTGGCACCCTCCATAAAAATAAGGAAGTTAGGAAAAGGGGTGAGTTTTTTTTGGGGAAACCAATCAATTTTGTTTTGAATGTCTTGGTTTGAGTTTGAGATGCCTAGTTCCCTACTCTGGTTGGATACATCCAATAGATATTTGGTGCCTTTTTTGTATCCCTATCACTTAGTATGGTGCCTGAAACATAGTAAGCTAGATAAATACTTGATTGATTGGTGAAGATGATGTGGGAGTAGAATTCAGAAGAGATGTTAAGTCTGGTTATGTAGATTTGGTAGCCATCTGCATAGAGATGATTGAACCAATAGAAACTGATCATTTGAGAAGGTAGAGAGAGAGACAGCCCATGGAAAGTCATAGAGGGTACCCAAATTTAATAATAACATAGCATTTCCTATGTGCCAAGTACTGTGCCAAATGCTTTGCAAATATTTCATTTGATCTGCACAACAATTCTGTGAAGTGGATGCTGTTATCATTCCCATTTAACAGCTGAAAAAGCTGAGGCAAGCAGAGATTGTGACTTGCCCAAAGTTAGTGCCAGAGACTGAATTTGAACTCAGTCCAATGTTCTATCCACTGGCCCACCTAGCTGCCATTAGTGGGTAAGACATTGATGCTGATCCAGCAAAGGAGATAATGAGAAATTAGACAGGAAAACTAGGAGAGAACAGAGTTATGAAAATCCAGGGAAGAGTATCCAGAAGGAGAGCTGGTGAACAGTGTTATAGACTGCAGAAGGGTTATGACAGAAATGCTCAGAAAAGCCTGTTGGAGTTGGCATTATGCACTCAATGGTGACCTTGAGGAGAACAGTCTCTGAGTGGAGAGGTTGGGTGCCAGATTATGATGAGTTGATAAGTGAGAGAGAGGAAATGGAGACAACAAATGTAGATGGATTTTCTTTTAAAGAAGTTTGGTTGTGAATTCAAAGACTAGCAGGATGATAGCTTAAGGGCCAAGTGAATGGGAGTGAGTTTTTTATTCGTTTGTTTTTTGTCTTTTAAAGGAAGAGGAGGACTTGGCCATTTTTATCAACTGCAGGAAAGGAGCCAATAGATAGGAAGAGATTAGAGTTGATTCAAAGGGCAAGGTCCTTGAGGAGAAAGGAAAGGAATGAGATAAAGGGCACAAGAAGAGAGGGATGTCCTTGTCAAGGAGAAGTAGCAACCATTTGTTGGTGACAAGATCCTTTGAGATAGGTGCTATTATTATCTTCATTTTACAGGTGAGGAAACTGAGGCATACGAAGGTTAAGTGACTGGTCCAAAGTGACAAAGCTAGTAAGAGTTTAAGGCAAGGTTCTATCTCACTTCTTCCTGATTCCTAAATCCAGCACTCTATACACTGTACTCAAGTACCTTGCTAAGTCCTCTCTCAAGCAGCATCCTTATGAGGAAGGTAGCGATTGTTATTTTTTTTAATAAATGATGAAATAGACCTTTAGAGGGGTCAAGTGAATTTCTCAAGGTCACACAACTAGAAAATACTATGGCCAGAGTTCAAACCCAGTTCTTTGGAGATTCTTTACTTAGTGTACCATGCATGTCTACACCACTCTATGTCTATCTCAGTGGTTTTTTCCTGTGATTGATGTCTGGAGTCCCCATGGGAGGAGATTAGTACATGCAAAAGGTGCCCTTGGAAAATTCTGGGATCCTGGAGTTTTACCATGTGTACAATTGAGAATGGTATTGTCAACCCTCAGATTCTATGTCTGGGATTGCTTTTCCTTAGAGTGAATTTTTAACTTGGAATTCTGAAGTTCCTGTCAAGCAAGTATTACTGGTAGTGATGGAGATAGATTTTATTTGTATATTTATGTGTTCTTCTTCCAGATGTCTTCAGACAACATGATGTCCTGTGAGCCCTGCTCTTTGTAGCCAGCATATCCCTGGTGATTCTGGTACCTCAAGTGCTTCATTGATGGTCATTGTCCCCTCCCCTGTGACAAGTCCATCTGTTGGCCTCTTAGCATCCTGCCTGAGCCATGGAAGCCCCCGATGCTTCTGTGGCATCTCTGATTGACTTTGACAGTGAGCCATCCACCCTGGCCCCTTCCGAGTCACCTTCAAAACCCCGGGATGGAAGCAGCTCCATTGGTGATGGGGCGTCAGAGAGTGACACCACAGAGTCTGCAGATAGTGAGAATGACATGGGGGAATCCCCAACTCATCCGACCTGGGACCATTATCACCGCTCCTCATCCAATGAGTCCTTCTCTTCCAATCAGAGTACGGAGTCAGCCAAGGATGAGGAAGCTCTGGGGCTCCGGGAATTTATGCGGAGCTATGTTGAAAAGATCTTCTCTGGAGGGTAAGAAGATTAATATTATGGGACAGCATAGAGTTCTGGATTAATGGCCGTAATTCTGGGGGTGGAGTCTCTGTGCTGCTCCTAACTCACCCCATCACTGTAACGATTAAGTCACTTCATTTCTCCATCCCTTCGTAAACTGAGGAAGAATATTCTTGTGTTCTTTCATTCTTTGGTTAAGGTTGCCCAATGAAATTTCTAGGGAGTACGACAATTGGCATCCAGGGATGGTGGCATTGTCCTTCTTGTAGGGAGGATTGGAAGGCCAGCCTTGACTTCTCTGCTTTTTCTTCTTTCAGAGAAGATTTGGACCAAGAAGAGAAAGCCAAGTTTGGAGAGTTCTGCAGCAGTGAAAATGGGAAAGGTCGGGAGTGGTTTGCCCGCTACGTGAGCGCACAGGTAAGGATCGAAGGTAGCGGGGAGGATCCTTGGGCTTAGCGTGACTGCCCCATCCCCGCAGGAGGGAGTGGTGGGCCGAGGTTCCTGGAGATCTGCTCACAGTGATCTTTAAGGCAAGCTGCTCAGCAGCCTAACCATGATAACTCATGAGGACGCTGATCTCTGCCTGCCTTTCTCTGCCCTTTTTCCCGGACAGCGCTGCAATTCCAAGTGTGTCTCAGAACCGACTTTCTACCGTCTGGTGCAGTCCTTCGCAGTGGTGCTGTTTGAGTAAGTTGGGCGGCTGGTGAGCTCATCTAATGCCCCTTCCCTCAGCTACTCTCTCTGGTTATATGAAAAGTCAGGAGGCTCCAGCTCCACAGCTGAAAGTCAAGCGGAAAGAGCCCAAGAAAGGGAATCTGGGGACCTAGATTTTAGTCCCATTCCTTTGCTTAAAGTGTCTCGTCTTAGAGATGGCAATGGTAATTTATATGGGATGAGAAAAGGAGAATTTTCTGATAAAGTACACAGGGTGTCCCAAAAGTCTTGGTGCCTTTTTTAAAATGCTCTTAAGACGTAACATTGCATTAAGACTTTTGGGACACCAAGTACTAAACCGTATGATACTGAAAATACTGCTCTTCCTCCACATCCCAAAATAAGTCTCTGGGAAAAAAATGCAAATATAGAACAAAATCAGGAACTCTGGTGGGGTGTTCTTCTTTCTCACTATTTCGCAAATTGTCTTCAATTTGAAATCCTGTCCTAAGCTAGGAAGCTTTCACAATTTCAGCTGTGGTGTGTGTGTGTGTGTGTGTGTGTGTGTGTGTGTGTGTGTGTGTGTGTGTGTGTGTTTTATGCATTTGTTCTTGTTTACTAGCCAGTCTACCTTAATTCTCCTAATAGCTTCAAATTAACTCCCTTTTTGGAAGTAGGTGGGGTATAAGACCCATGAAACAGCCCACCATAAACTCTCCTTTGCCCCAATAACAGTTCAATTGTTCTGAAGACCTGGATTCAAGAATATTCATCTTCCTGAGTTCAAATCTGACCCCCAGCATTCACTAACTGTGTGACACTGGACAAGGTATTTAGCCCTGTTTGCCTCAGTTTCCTCATCTATAGAATGAGCCAGCGAAGGAAATGGCATACCGCTCCAGGATCTCTGCCAATAAAACCCCAAATGGAATCACAACGGAACATCAACTATTCTGATCCATCTAGATTTACCTGAGCAGAATAGCTAAGATCAGCATTTCTCTGCAGCAGAATGAGAAATCTATACCTGACAGTGGAAATCACAGGGTAGAAACAGCTGGGGTGTGAGTAAATTCTTCTATGAGAAGCACTCACCCTAAGTAGTGATTACATGCTGTTGTGCTACATTCTTCCTGAGCAAAGACCTAGAATTTGTCTCAATTTCCTGTTGTGAAGGGCTTTATACTAGGTACCCGCCTAGCCTTCAAGCAAATGGATGCTTTGGAAGTGTTATTTGGTGACCTCAGACAGGCATAAATCTTTCTTCCCCAGTATCAATTAGTCTCTGCAGGAGGCTTTCGCCCCAACAGGATTTTGTCGAATGGATCAGGGGAGGAAGTATGTAGAAAGGAGAGCCTAGAAATTAGGAGATTTGGGTTCTGGTCCCATCTCAGTAATTAATTAGCTGTGTGACCTTTGGGCAAGTAATCACCCTTTCTGGGCTTTACTTTCCTCACTAGTGAAATGAAGCTATTGTATTGAACCTCTGACACCCCTTCCAGCTTTGTTTAATTTAGGAACATGAGATCATAGACTTAGACCTGCATGGAACCTTAGAGAGCATCTACTCCAAATCCTATATTTTACAAATGGGGAAAATGAGGCAAAGAGAAGTTAGATGATTTGCCTAAGATCTTATAACTCCTAAACATCTTGGATAGAATTTGAATCTAGGCCTTCCTGATTCCAGGTTTAGTGTCCTGTTTGCCATCTCATGCCAACGCTTGAGTACAGAGCCTGCTTCTCTTGCTTGCCACCCATATGATCTTTGGCAATTCATTTTCTCTCTGGGCTAGAGTTTCCTACATTCCTAAAGTGAGGAAGGTGGACTAGGCCTGAGCCTCCTTCTATCCCTATGATATTATGAAGTATTCTGGGGATGGTCCTCTGTATCTATGTGTAACCTTGAAATAGTCACCTAATTGTGTCAGAGGCTTTTTATGAGCCTGTTTGCTTAAGAGAATCTTTTTGGAGGCTAACAGAAGCATGTTTTAGAGGGTTGTGGGCTTCCCCGATTAAGGTAAAGGAACCTAGTAATTCACTGACCAATCTCCTTTTTCTCCCTTTAGATGTCATCAGATGGATGACTTTGGACCAGCGAAGAATCTAATGACCATGTGTTTCACATACTACCACATTGGTAAGTCATGAGGTTTATTTTCTTTGGAATTCAAGCAATTATTGAGAGTCCTGAAGCTGATGATGGCTTCAGTGCACATGATTTCATTCTCTCCAATTTAAGCAACCTTAAGCATGTATCATGTGCAAGGAACTTAATTTAATATCACAATCCCTGCCCACAGGGAGCTTATATTCTACTAGAATGTTAAATGATTTTACTACAGCCACAATCTAAAATAAGATTGGGACCTTGACCTCCTGACTCAGTCCATTCTTTCACTGTATACAGTGCCACCTGAAAGACCTGTGTTCATAGCCGTAGAATATTTGACAGTCAGGAGATCTGGGTTCTAGTCCTGGGTATCTAACTAATACCTAGTATGATGCTGGACAAGTTGCTTCCTGTCTCTGGGCCTCAAACTTCTCATCTATCAGATAGAAATTTGGATTAGATGGTCATTAAGTTCCCTTTAGACTTGATAATTCTGATCAAGTGATATATTTGTTCATTACACACTTATTGAACACCCACCAAGTACAAGGCCTCTTGCTAAATGCTTCCTTTAAGGTGAATGCAAAAATAAGATGTGGTCCTTGCCTGCAAGGAGTTTATTATAAGCATGTGGTAGAGATACAATAGCCATAATACTTAGCTCTAGGTCATTCCCCAATATGGAGATTTGGCTAACTGCGAATTTGTGTTACCAGATCTCATAATCTCTGAGCCCCAAATTGGGTCCCACCATTTATCTCCGCTTGAATTGTTGGCTACAGTATAAGTATGGTGGATGATTGTTCAATGTGGGTCCATTATCCCCTGGGAATACAAGTAGAAGCAGAAAGAAAGACTTAGAGAACTTAGATTGTAAAGGGGGGAAGAGGAGACTTGGGAGGAGGAGGAGATGAAGATACCAGGCAGGGTTGGGAGTAGGAGTATATCCTGGAAAAGATTGAAGACGCATGGCGGGTACTTCCAAT
Source organism: Bettongia penicillata ogilbyi (assembly GCA_023548195.1). Taxonomy (NCBI): domain Eukaryota; kingdom Metazoa; phylum Chordata; class Mammalia; order Diprotodontia; family Potoroidae; genus Bettongia; species Bettongia penicillata. The sequence continues at coordinate 87,003 of JAJHZJ010000850.1, read as the reverse complement.
GGTAAAAAAAATAAAGTCTATGGCTGGAGTGAGGCTTCAGGATGAAGGACTGGGGCATAGTGGAGGAAGTCAGGAATATAGCCTAGGGAGAGGAGTGAGGAGTCCACTGAATCTTCCCTAATTAAAAAAAATTAATTTAAGCAAAACCTAGCCACTAAAGTAATCGCATCTGACAGCGTATGCGTCACCCTCAGGCCTCAACCTCTCTACTGAAATCAAGACTGCCCGTGGCAATTATTCTGAATCATCAACATGTTACCATTGTTTTCCTTTACATTATTAGAGTTCTTGTGTAGACTGGTCCCCTGATTCTCCTTTCTTTACTCTGAATTATTTTAAATTTTTCCTATTATCTAGATGCCTCATTCCTTTTAATGGCACAATAATATTTCATTGTATTTATAAACTATGATTGGTTCAGCCATTCCCCAACTGAGAGGCATCTGCTTTGTTTCCAGTTTTTTTGGTGCCATAAAGAAGATTACTATGAATATTTTATAGTACCTATAATCTTATTATCACTGATTTCCTGCAGGGGGCGGGGGGATGCAGAAAAAGTTAATTGTCCAGAGAAGGGAAATATATCTTTGAGGTTTTTTTTTTTTAAAGGGAAACTAATTAATATATTGATACATTTCAGGGTTAAGAATGGTAAACAATGAGCGAGTTATATGCCTTTTCTGTGAAATAAATCTAAAAATTATCTGGTGGGAGGGAGGCGAAGGAGAAAGTGAGACCCACTTACTATAGGGTATGGAAGTGCTTAGGTAGTAAAAAAAATATCCTTTTGCCACTAATGTGTGACCTTTCCCAAGCCTGTTTCTTCTTGGATTATTCTAATATGTGGAGGTCAATTTCAGGACATCAAGAATTGTCCTTGCATGTCCCATGGAATGGGAAATTTCTGTTCTGTGGTCCTAGGATAGAACAGCTTGAATTTGAACAAGGTCTACAGTTCCTTCCACTCCCCAATCTTAGGATTCTCTAAGGCCTAGCTTTTAATTCTATATCTGTGTTTCTATGCTACTGAGTTCTCTTTTTTTGGAATCAGAGCCTAGGTCCATGTCCCATTTCTGTGACTTACCAGTTGGGCAGTAAATTACTCCCCCTTTCTGGGCATCTGAGCCCCTGAAAAATGAGGAGACAGAACAAGGGCACTGTCCAACTCTAAATCCTTCTGGTCTCACTGCTCCTGCCAGCAAAATTTGGGAAGGAATCTTTCTGCTACCCAAAACTATAATCTTCTGGAAACATTTGTAAAATGAAAGTTGGGTGGTTTTTTCAGTTCCTCCTCTTGCATTTTTGAAATCTGTAGGTAGAATGAGGACCTGTGAGGGTGTTTTGTTTTTTTTTTTGGTAGGTAAACCTCACCTGCTGCCTGTGGAGTCCAAGGAGAAACCTGCCGGTAGCATTGATTCTTACCTGAAGTCCGCTAACAGCTGGCTAGCAGAAAAGAAGGACATTGCAGAGCGTCTCCTGAAGAACACATCTGCAAAAACAGAAAATGTGAAAGGCTTCTTCGGAGGCTTGGAAACCAAGCTGAAGGGACCACTGACCAAGAAAAATGAGTACGGATTGCCCTAGTTTTCTGTGTGTGGGCTTTATTTAGAGGACACTCATTCACATGGGTTTGTCGAACCTCAGAGAAGATGCTGATTGATTCTTGTGTGCAGTGTGGAGGAGAGCAGTGGGATGCTTTGTTCTTGATCCACAGTCTGATGGGATGAATCCTCATTAGATATTGGTGTTCTCCTGTACCTATTTACGGCAAACCTTGTTTCTAGATGTAAGAAATGTGTTGTCCCTCTAACTCAGGGGTTGTAACATTGATGTGGGTCATGGACCCTTTTTGCCCTATGGATCCCCTCTCAGGAGAATATTTTTAGGATGACAAAAAAAACCAATTATGTTGAAATGAAGTTATTGAAATATTTTTTAGGAACAGGAGTTCAAAGACCCCAAGTTAAGAATCCCTGATCAGTGGAAAGAATGGACTGAGTCAGGATATCAAGGTTCCAATCTTATTTTAGATGTGACCTTGGTAAAATCCTCTGCTCCAATATTCTCAGAATCACAGAATTGGAAGCAAGTTCAGAGGAAACCTAGCTCCAGCCATTCCTGAACAGACAAGGCAGAATTGAGATGCAGTTAGAAGTCGAGCTCCAGGGTTAGGGAACTCACCAGTCATTAGAGTAACCTATACCAATTTGAGGATAGTTCTAATGGTTAGATTGTCTGATCTATCTCCTGGCAACCTTCCAAACCTGGGATCCACAGTTCTATTTAATGGCATTCTGGAGACAAGTCCAAAGAAGGCACTAAGGTGGCTCAGTGGCTACAGCATTAGATTTAGAGTCAGGAAGACCTGAGTTCAAATTCTGCCTCAGACTCTTACCAACTGGGCAAGTCACTTAACTACCCTGAACCTCAGTTTTCTCATCTGTAAAATGAGATGGCTTGTAATATCCCTTCTACCTCTAAATCTATAATCTCTGATGCTTTGGACTAGATGTCCCTTCCACCTCTAAATCTATGATTGCTGATGTTTGTGCTGGATGTTTCAGTGATGCATGATCCACTCTGAGAGAACTTTTTTAGGGGATGTGCCTGTTGATTCCCAGGGAGTGCATATTACAAGTCAGAGGATGTAACTAATTTAAGTCCTCTCTGACAGGACTGACAGTGCATTAGGAGAAAAGATTAAAAGCATCTTAGCCCTTGGCTTCATTCTCACTACCGATGGTTCAAATCCTTGGGGATCCAATAACTCAGACTGATATTTTCAAGAATTGGAGAAAATGGTGCCAGTTAGGAGTTTACTCTTTTGGAGCAGGCTGGCTCTTTTTGAAGTTAATGGTCACCATGATTTCCTTTTTCTTAGGGAAGATGAAGATAAACCGAAGGAAAAGCAGCAGAAGACTGGTAAGAAGCCCCTGCTTCTACAAATACTCTTTCTTAGTATCCCAGAGTCCAGGGCAGAGGCAGGCAAGTAGTTCCCTTTGATGCCATAATTTATTAAATTCTATAACATGTGAAAAGTATTTCAAGCATTATGTAAATTTGAACTACTATTAGATGATGGACTCTTTGACACTGAAGCCCCCTCTTGGCTCTTTATTGGAGGGACATTTCAGTAGAAAAGCCAGAGAGTGTTGGAGGACTATATAACCTTTTGCCCTTGCTTCTTGGTGGCCCATAATTTTGAATTTAAATCAGCTATGCCAACTCCATGTATCACTAGATACAGAGAAGATAATGGAAAGAGTATGGTTAGATTGACCTGGTGCCTCACCTTTCTTGGAAAAACTCCTTCATATGGATGCTTTGCTGGTAATGGTAGTATCAGTGTCAGTGGGTTAGCAGTATCATTGCCATCTATATCAGAAGATAACATCTTCTGATAGACAACTTAAGTCATAGATGGAGGAGCCTGGTTGTGGTTGAAGACTTCCTTCTACTAATGATGGGGAAGGAGTCATGGTAGAGCTCCACTGCCAATGTGGATAAGATAAATGATAAGAGACCACACTTAGGACTATTTTATCTGCTCCTGCAGTGACAATGTACAGCCCAGATGAAGAGAAGAAAGGGGAGAAGATCTATCTGTACACTCACCTGAAGCAGCAGCCTATCTGGTAAGCACTGACTGGCTGACTACTTTGCCATACTGCCTAGGCACTGTTGAAAGGAGGTGACCTCTGGGATCTTTGTCTTTTCTTTCCCTGGACTACTTGTTGCTCCCTGACACAACCCGTTCCATCTCCCACCAGCACACTTTTGTACAGGCTCCTCATGCCTGAAATGCTCCCACACCTTTAAGAATTCTTTCCTTCAGAATGTGCCGCTTCCTATAGGAGCCTTTCTGTTTACACACACTACACCTCCTCTCCGGCCTTCATGTTCTCTCCTTTCTCAAATTATAATTGTAATCTGCTTTATATGTTGTATTCACTGGTAAACTTCTGCAGAAAAGTTACTTTTCATTCATAATTTGTATTATAATTATATTTGCAATCTGCATAATATGTTATATTCCCTGGTAAGATTCTGAAGAGAAGTTACTTTTTATTTTTGTGTCTTGATATCTATCAATAACCAGTGCCTAGGACAGTGCCTGCACTGCAGAAATACTAGATTGATGGCTAGAGGGAGTGTGGTGCGTAGAAAAATCATGGAATATGGAGTAAAATGACCTGGATTGGAGAGTTGTATGACCATGTGTAAATCACTTAACTTCTCTGGGCCTCAGTTTCCTCATCAGTAAAATGAGACACTTGGATTAGATGAAGTCCCTTGTAATTCTAAAGCCTATAACTTTATGAAGGAAATGTATTATTGGAGGAAATGCTGTTCATTTTTCTGGGGTAAATTTGTCTTATTTGAGCTCACTAGTCCAATACATTAGTATTTCAAAAATCCATGACTTTATTCTACGGGTGTTTCATCATAGCAGATTGCAATGTGGGTCTAGATTCAGTGGACCTGGGCTCATATCCCAGAACCATCACTTACTACCTATTCAATCTTAAATTTCTTCCTTCTAGGCCTCAGTTTCCTCCTTTGTAAAAAGATGGATTGGACTAGGGGATCTTTAAGGTCTTTTCTATCATTAAATCCTGAAACTTCTCTCTGTCATTGATGAAAAAACATTAAAATATCACTTGATGGTCAACCTCTTCTTGAACAAAACTTACTCATCTTTGCCAGGAATTTGTTGTTAACTCCATGGAAGGCACTATCCTGGGATCTAAGAGTACAAAGATATGGTCATTCTAGTAGCTTATAGTCTAGTTGGGTAGATGCATGGATATAGGTGGTAAGGACTGAAAGAGTTCAGAATCCAGAATGGGGAAAGTTGGGCTGGTTAGCAAAGGCCTGGCATAGGGACTTGAGTCAAGCTTTGGTGATTTAGCAGACCTTGGATAAGTAGAGAGAAAAAAAGTTTCAGGGGAGGAGGGGATATTCCAGGCTTTAGTATCTCAAGCTATTTTCAATTCATGTGTCCTGTTCTGGTTTCTTCAAGAATAGCCCCTTTCCCCACATTGAGTCTCATTTAACTGCCCACATCATAGGTCCCTCCCAGGATGCCATTTCTAGTGTTCCCAAGGGGAAAACTTTTAAAAGTCAGAGGCTCTTGATTTACCACTTAGAACCTGTGTGACTTCAGGTCAGTTACTTAACCCCTCAGGGTCTTATTTCCTCATTAGTAAAATGAGGATTGGTCCAGGGGCTTCCAAGGTCCCTTTGGCTCTGAATCTGAGTGTAAGCCTTTGCCTCTAGCTCTCAGGGAGTTGGCTGCCTCAGTATCTGACCTGTGTCTCCACCTTGGCGAATGGACTTCAATCAATCGATCAATCATCATCAATACTTGACCCCTGCATTGGAGAATGCTCCTAATCATAGCTCCCCTTCTTTAGAGCTTGCAAAGCATTCATACCTCAATGCTGTGATATAGGTAAGGCAAATAGTATCTCTCTTTTTCAGAGAAGGAAACGGAACCTCAGGGGAGTTAAGGGATTATTTTGCCCATAGTCACATAGCCAGTGTTAGAGACAATTAGGAACACTGTTTGCCATGTCTGTGCATCCAGATTCCTTAGAATTTTCACTGGACGTTCCAAAGAGGAAATGGAGGGGGCAGTTTATGTCTTCTTAACATAGTTCCTAGTACAAAGAAGGTAATAAATGTTAGTTGACTGCAACTTTCCTTTAGTGCTGTAAATATGATGTATTGTGGTTAGTAAGCGAAGGCCATGAAACTTGAACTGGGCCTTGAAGACAGGATGTTTGTTGAAAGACTAACTCCAGCTTGAGTGAAGGTTTTGTTATCAGCTGAAAAACTCCAGCTTCGAGACATTGGCCCAACTCTAACTTCTTTGTTGCCCGCAAGATTTTAGACTGTAAGTGGGAACCATGACTTCCAGCGTCCTATTTTGCTATCTCATATCCAGGCCTTATCTTCAAAAAATGACCTTCTCTCTGTTCCTCCTCCATGATATTCCATCTCCCAATCTCCATGCCTTTCTGCTGACTGTCCCCCATGTTTGGAATACACTTTCTCCTTCATGAAGCCTTTCCTGATCCATGCCATTTTGCTATTTTGTATAGATTTACATTTATTCACTCTATGTTTGTCATGTGTACATACATATGTATGCATATAATAATAATTAATAACAGCTAACATTTATATAGTGCCTATTATGTGCTAGGTGCCACATCCAGCCCTTTACAAATATTATCTCATTTAATCCTTACATCAACACTAGGAGGTAAGGGCTGTGATTATCCCCATTTTATAGATATGGAAACTGAGGCAAACAGAGATTAAGTGACTTGCCCAGTATCCCTCAGAGAGCTAGTAAGTGTCCGAGGTCAAATTTGAGCTTGGGTCTTCCTGACATCTACTGCACCACCTATGAAATGTTTGTTATCTCCCTATCATGAATGTAAACTTATGGTGAGTAGCACTTTTTATATTCCTTGTATTTATATCTCTAGTGCCTAGTACATCACCTGGCAAACAGTAGGCATTTAATAAATACTTAAGTGATTATAACAATGATGGTGCTTTGGGACTGAGCCCCAGAGCAGCATTTCTCTAAGGAAGAGGACCCTGGAGCCCTAACCTGGCATTTGGATTTTATTTGTAGTTTGGGTTTCTTATAATTGGTGTTGCAGAAGATCACACAGGTACGGGGACGTAATGATCATTTACAAGTTTCTCATGTCTTCTAGGCACACCCTGAGATTCTGGAATGCAGCTTTTTTTGATGCTGTCCACTGTGAGAGAAGGAAGAGATCACCTACTACCAGGTAGGAGCTAAAGATGGCCATGGGTCCCTCATCCTTCTGTGAAAGTGGGGAGACTACTCCTTCCACCACCCTTTCTTTACTACCTTCTATGTCTGCTGTCCTGAAGACTACCCTGAGTGTTGTAAGGACACACAGTTGAGAAGGTGTGGGTCTGTGGGGGCAGAGGTTGGTTGTCCAGAACCTGCATGTATGCTTTCTTGCCTAGGCTGGTCTTAGAGGATTTGGCTGGACTCTCCCAGACATCTCAGCATACCACTGGATGACAATGTCAACTTCCTTCCACATCTCCCTCTGAATCCACTTTAGTCAAGTCTCACTAGGACCCCAGAACCCAAAGGAGAGGCCATTGTGATGGAGTCTTTGTAGCCTGTTGTCTTGTGAGGAGATGCCACCATGAGGCTTAACCTCTGTGGGAACCCAGCTGCCATTTTGTAACTTGGCTTCTCCTTGGTTTGCAACATTGCCTTTCCAAACTCCAGTAGTAGTTTGCAATTTGGGAGGTTCCCTCTTTCTATTTATCTACATACAGAAGGTTGGCTTTAACAGTGTCCTACAGTAGGAAGATGCTGGCATGAGAACTTTTCATGGGGTTACTGCTTCTGTCTTCCTGGGGACACCATAAGGGAAGAGGGCAAGTGGACCTGCAAAAGCTTATTTATGGCCATCACCTTCAGAAAGATGTCGTGTGGCAAAGTGATAGGCAGGATGTAGTGGAAGGAGTCCTTACTTGAGAGACTGGAGACTTGGGTTCTCTCCTCCTGGCCTGGCAGCCAGCTTGCTGTGTAACCTACAGCAATTTACATTCATTTTCTGAGCCTTATTTTCCCCTTCTGTAAAATGAGGGCGTTGGGGTAGAGGATCCTTGTAACTTCTATTGTCCTAAGGAAAGACACCCCAGCTTGACCTGGTGACCAGAGCTTAAGGAGTAGCTCCCCCAAGTGAGTATCTGCAGGGAGGACAGACCAATTTCAAGGTCTGAAAAGGGAATCTTAGTGCTTGGCTTACATGGCATGACCAGGCTGATGTTTCCTGCTTAAACAAGATCAGTCTTCCTAGCAGAACTGTCTGACAGACAGAGCTCTTTGCTGTCCCCCAACCATTACTTGGGTGGTTAGTATGGTCTAGTGGAAAGGGCTACCATTCTGAAAGTTAGGAAATTTGGGGTTGAATCCAAGCTCTACCACTTGGAAGCTGTGTGATCTTAGGATGAGTTACTTCTCCTCAAAAACCTCAGTTTCCTCATTTCTCAAATGAGGAAAACCTGGGTTTGAGTCCTACCTCTAACCCTTACGAGCTTGTATGACCAAGGGCATGCCAGTGGACAGAAGAAGCTGTTGGACTGATATAGCCTGTATGAACCCTTCCAGCACTGTGACCCTATTACCTAGGACCCTGGCAAGGATAGAAAGGGAGCAGCAATTGGTTAGCATAGCTTTTGCATATTGGACCACTGGGGCAGGGGGAGGGTTGGCATGGGAGTGGGGTAAAGCAGAGGCAATCCCAAAGCCCTTTAGCTTGGGCTAATCTTGTTCTTTCATTTCTTTAACCTGATGGGGTAAGTTCGGGGAAAGAAAAAAGGGTGGGGGAGCACCCAGAAACTTCACTGCAGTCTGTTTGGGAGAAAAATTACTATCGTGTTATGTCAGAAATAATGTTGAGGACAAGTTTTGATAATTAAAGGAGAAGTGGGACTTTTCTCTTTATTGTTCAGCTATCAGGAAAGAAGTTTATTTTAAATATTCTCTCTTCCTATCTCTCCTTCCCTTTCTCTCTTTCCCTCCCCACCTCTCTCTTTCCTCTTCTCTCCCTCCTCTCCCCCTTCTTTTTCTCTCTATCTCCCCCTTTCCCTTTTCCCCTCCTCCCCTTCTGTCTCTCCCTGTCCTCCTACGCCCTCCTCTCATCCTTCTCTCTCTCTCTTTCCCCCGTCTTCCTGTCTATAATAACTCATTCTTTTACTTGTTCTCTTTTTTTCCATCCATTTATCTTGCATGATCTTAACATGTGCCCTTTGTTGACTCTGTTTCTGCTGCCACTCCAGAGGGAATGCTGGAGAGGAAGAGGAAAAGAGGTGTGTGTGCCCCGGGACTTTGTTCCATTTGATAGTAACTTCTGATTCACTAAAGGTCCTTTTCAGGGCAAAATAGAGGGGGTGGGCTGTGGGGCGGGGGTGGAAACGTGCATTTCAGCTACTGTGGTTGTAACAGGCCCAGGTGGAGGTCAGGAGGCTGCTTCCTGTAGCAGAGGGGTCACTGGGGGAGACCGGGACAGTGGCTAACAGATGGTGATTTCTAGTCACTCATACTCAGCAAGGCTTACTTTGTGGGAGACCCTGGGGATGGAGGAGGTGGAGATGGTGACCCTCTTCCAATCGCCCAAGTCTTGTGGAAAGGTTCTGTGCCCCCAAGCTCCCACCCTGTGGCACAACCTTTAACTCAGGGAACTGAGTTCTTTTCACGTTCTGGGAGATCTGGCCTCTGGACTGAATGGTAGTTGAGAAGTGGGGGCAGGGGGAGGGGGCATCATAATCCCTAACCCTATGATAATAGAACAGTACAGTAAACATTTATTAAGTGCCTACTGTATTCAGTGCCCTGTGCTGGGCAGTGAGGAGACGGAAAATAAAGACACAATAGATGCATGCATGTTATTCATTGTGGTATTTCCCCCTCACCCCCATATTGTGGTATCCCTCCCCCCCCACACCTCCATCCATGCCACTCAGCTCTCCCCGTGGAATAGCTAGTTTGGAACTCTTGAGAGACTGGGTTGGAGGAGGATATTTGGGAGTGGGGGAGGTTACCTGCTGCTGCTCTCATTTTGAATAACTCAGTTTTCATCAAGGCTCCTTGTTTGAGTGGTCTGCTCCCTCATGAAGCAAACCACATGTATTTCCTGCCCCAATCTGTATCTGCCATTTACTAACAGTATGTTTAGGGAAAGTCTTTTGTTTCTTCATCTCTAAGGGGATGCAACTAGTTTATCTGGAAGTTCTCATCCTGTTCTATCATTCTACCTTTAAAGCTTCCTTCTAACCCTAAGGTTCTATAATCCTTGAACTCTTGACTTTGACTCCTTGACCCTTTTATTTGCCTGGTGGTGATACACCTTTGAGGTCATGATCTTTATCTTGTTAAACTTGCAGCTAATGGACTCACAGGCGTTGCCTAACCCCATAGTATGAAAATGATATTGGGGAAGAGGTGAGAGTGATTGTTAAAGATGGAGGACAGCATTGTGGTTGGAGGGGAGGGGAGGTAAATCAAGTCACCAGAGTTTGAGAGCTCTTCAAGCTTGGGGAATTGGAATTGCTAAGGAGTGGATTGAATTTATTAAGCTCTGGCTCTGGCTACAAAGTCAAAAACCATACTTTCCCTTCCCTAGAGCTTATGTTCTACTGCATTGGGGTTGGGGAAGTGATGCAACACATAAGTAGATGTGTCAATACAAGATAATTTCAGGATAATTGACAATAAGATGAAAAAAGACCTTCCACCTGACCCTCCCAGTTTAAAAAAAAGATCCCTATAACTAAACTCTTAAAATTTCTATTGTTCTAACCTTGGGTAAGTCATTTCCCCATTCTTCCTCATCTGTAAAATGAAAGGATTAGATCAGATCTGCAAAGATCCTTTCCTGGTTTGATTTTTTTAAAAAAATTATTGTTATTTTGGTTTTTTTATCCCTCGCCACATGATTATAGAAACTATGATTATAAAAATTATAATCAAGATTGGTCTAGTTATTCCATTTTATGACTATGGCATGCTTCTTGAGACCCATAGAGGAGGGAAGGTCAAAGTCCAGGTTTATCCTATATTTTTTTTAACTGTGTTTTTGGTTTTTTTTTACTGAAGTTTTAGTGATCTAGAAACTTGAGGGAAGAACTTTCTGTCCTTCTCATGTCTCATGTGAAAGTCACAGGAAAGAAGGAGGGATCCTTCCTTCTCCGAGTTGTTTTTGCTAGGAAAGCCTTTGTCAAAGCATTTGAGCATCCCAAGGGTATTCTACGTGGCAATGTGTGTATATATATACATCATGTCTGTATACACACACACACACACACAGAGTTTGTGTGTGCTTTTTTTCAAAGGTAGAAAAACTATATCTTTTCCACCACCCATTAACCTGAAGTATCCCTTTCCCCTTTGAAAGGAAAAAAAAATTGTCCTCATTCCTTCCTCATGGAATTTGTCTCCCCTAAGAAATCGACCATATAGGGAATGAAATACAATTGTCCCTGCCTCCCCGGAAACAAGGTTTTGTTCTGGTACAGACTCGGGTGGGGTCTCATTTTATAGATTACCACTGTTGCTGAAAAGCTGGCTTTTAAATTGAATTTCTGTAAATCAAATCATTTTCTCCTTGACTTCCTCCATACAATTAGCAGTGTTCTCTCAGAGAAAATGATTTTGGCTCTAGGGCAAAACTGAACTTGCACTAAGTACAGGAAATATTTTTAAAATTATATTTTAGAAGGGCAATGATTGTTTTCTGATTGGGCAGCTGTGTTATAGTGGAAAGAGCAACTGAGAGCCAAAAGACCTAGCCATGGCCACTGACTTCCTGTGTAACCTCAGTTTCCCAATCTATAAAACGCGTTTGGCTATGTGATCTTAGTGATCTCTTATGCCACTGATAACTCCCAAGATCAAAGCACTGGAACTTGAAATACCATCTAAGAAATTTCATTGTTTTAGGGTTTAGACTGCAGGAGGGAGAAGTATCCTTTGTGGAGTTACTTGGTAACTTTATCTTCAATGTATAATTCTATCTTCAGCCTGAAATAAATGCTACACTTAAAAATGTCATATTTTTAGAGATTCCTTCTAAATGGATTTGGATTGTTCCATCTTCCAAGTGTGATGTAGGTTTTCCATTCATGGTCAAGGACGAAAGAATGCTGGAATCAGGAGACCTGGGTTTGAGACTGGGATTGGGCTCCTGGCTAGGATCTGAGGAGTTGTGTGACCATGGGCTGGCTACTTCAGTTCCTAGAGGTTCATTTTCTCCATCTGTAAAAATGGGGATAATGATAAGCTAGGTAACTCAAGACATTGCTATGAGGAAGGGCCTTTATAAATCCCTTTAGAAATGTGTGGTTTGATTACGATCATGTATGGTACAGATCAGCCATCTGGCTCAATCTTTTTATAAATCTGATGACCAGACACTGGTCAGCATTCTGATGAATATATTTTTTTTAATTTCAACTTTTTCATGTGAATTGTCACCTGGTGTAAGTTACCTTGAATAAAGATACCTTTATGTTATCTATTACTTTCGAGAAAGCAAATTGCTTGAGTTTTCCTATATTGGCCCCTGTATTGGACAAAAGAAGTTAGAGATGTCAGAGGAGGGAGTGGCATTTAGTGTCTTCAGCTCTCTCTGCTGGGAGACTCCAAACAAGGCTAAATCATGTCTCTCCTGAGTGATCTAATGCCACTGTCATTTTTAGAGTCTCGGGAATTCAACCTCCAGCTTTAGCCATTATCTAGACTGACAGTAGTTCTGCTGCAAGGTAGGAGTTAGAACTCTTGTACCACATTATGGGAAGGAGGGGCAAAAGTTGACTGGGACAAGCTGATGGGACAGGGCTCAGCGAGGCACCGCTTCATAATCTAATGTCAGTGCCCCAACAGCCTGTTTCTAGCCTCTTGAAAAGAAATCAGGAGATACCCAGCACCTATACTCATCAGCTATTTTACCTTGGGCAAATCAGTTTCCTTTTTGGAGTCTTAGTTTCCTAATCTGTAAAATGCGGATAAAAATGCAGGTCCTAAGATCACTGCCAGGATAGGTAGAGGAGTGCTTCAAGGGTTGTCTCTAAAAATTTAAAATTGGTGGCATTATCTTTACTTATGAATTAACTTTCATCCAACTTTGGGCAACTCCCACGCTTGTCCTTCCCTGCAATATTGGATCTATCTCTACTCCTTTACCTTCCCAGTCAACCCCCCACCCCAACGTTGTTCAGCCTCATGGGGAGGTGTGTTCTGGGTAGTAGAGCTTTCACTTGTTACAACCCTCTCCCCAGCAGCAGCCAGGGAAAGGATGGTCCGCATTTTCCATTCATTCTCCTGTTCCTCCTTTGGTTTCTCCATTCTCTGCCTGCATCCCTCCTCCATAGTCCTTACTCCCATCTTTTCTCTCCTTTTCCTTTCATATTGATCTTAGCTCTTCCTTAGTCTGACTCATTCACTGAGAACTTAATTTTTTCAGGGGAGCCCATGGGTTAAAATGCACTCTTCCTCCAAGCCTGCAGCCCTCCCTGGGAGCCCTTAAGTCTCTGGTCCTGACACTCAGTGTTTGCTATTCATTAAGACAAATGAGTAAAGCCCAGGAAGACTGGAGTCACATTTCCATCTGGCATTGTGATGTTCCAACAGACAAAGGGAGACAAAGTTAAGAGATGAAGATTTTTGGCTTTCGACATCAAAAAAACACATGTGGCTCAGTGGAGCAGTAGAGTGAGGGTTGACCTTGGTGTCAGAAGGACCTGAATTCAAATGCAGTACTTACTAGCTGTGTAACCCTAATCTAATCACTTAATCGCTGTCTGCCTCAGTTTCCACATCTGTTAAATAGAGATGATTACAGCACTTACCTCACAGAGCTGTTATGGGAATCAAATGAGACAATATAGTTACAGGGCTATATAAAGCCTAGCCATTATTATCATCATTATTAATATTAATTATCATACTAAGAATAAAAGGCCTTTCTCCTCTCCTCCCCCAATCAAGTGCTTGGGATTAATATTAGTCATTAATGGGGAGAAAGCATGGAAACTGAAAAGAACATTGAATTTTTTGAGTCAGAGGTTCAGAGTCTGTGCCCCAGCTCTACCCTTTGCTATCCTGAGCTAGCAGGTAGCAGAGCCAAGGGATATTTGTCCATGAATTCCCTAACTAGCTTAACCTCTTTGAGCCTCAGTTTCTCCATTTGTAAATATCATACCATCCACCCTCTAGGTGGTTGTTGTAATCTTATAGCACCACGTAAGTGTGAATTATCTTCATGATATAATAGCTCCCTTTGCCTCTATAGTAGGGGGACTTTTGGGAGAAATGTTTTGTTCTTGCTCTTCTATCCCCTTCCCATTCCACCTCCCCCAACCCTGGATACCCTTCTCTAGAAAGCATCAAGAGGATTTGAAAAGATATGAGGGAGAATGTCATTTGGACACTCAGATAAAGTTGTGTCTTATAAAAGCACATATAGACTTCTTCAATTTCCTGGTTGGAGTTTTCCGTACATTAAATTCGCCATAGTAGAAGCATCTTAAACACATCTCCAGGCTATGCTGGACTACATATTATGATGGCTTTAGAATAAAGAATGTTTATTTGACTCCTTTGAGGTTGAGGAGAAGAAGGAAGGGTAAAGGTAAAGCAGAGGGCAAACATTTGAAGAGTTGATTGGGTGTGGATCTGGGCTCACCCATGTTTGGTATGGTCACAGGAAGACTTAGCCAGAAGTCAAGTCTAGGAAAAATGAACTGAAAATCTGACACATATGCTTTTGCTAGGTCAAAGGAAAATCACAGGCAGTCAGGATATCCCTGTCTGTAGTTAGGGGAGCCTGTAGCTTTCTGACAGGAGGAGTTGCCTAAGCTAACATGGTTTCTCTAAACAACTACAGCACGTTAAAGGTTATATGCCTCTCTGTGAATCCTACTTTTTAACTGGTCAGGGCAGCATTTATTATAAGCACAGGAAGCATAAGAAGCCCAGTAAATATTCATAAATCCAGGATCCAAGAATCTGTAACGGTGTCCATCTCAACTGATTTTGCCCTGTGTGTCCTTGGGCCAATTGGTTTTTCTCTCCGTTTCCCTATCTATGAACTAGAGAAACCATCACCAGCTTGTCTTTCTCTTAAATAATGGATAAGTGGAAAAGAAGAGATGATATAGTATTTCTGCTGATTTTGTGGTTGTTATAAATGATGATTAACGCAAGAGGACAGTTGGATTAACCTTGGAATTGGAAAGCCGTCTGACACATATTAGCTTTGTGATCTCAAGCAACTCACTTTATCCATCAGAGATTTTGTGCCTATAAATCTGAAGTCTAAGACTGTAAGTGACAGACAAGGGTGGAAGGTATTTCCATGCTGGGAGTCTCCCACATCAATAAAATAACTTGCCCCCAAAAATAAAAATGCCCCTTTTACATTTGGATGCTGTTGATCTTGTAAATTTAACAGTGACCTCCTGTGCAGATTTGCTCAATGTAAAGTGAAAAGATCTCCCATGGAGAGAACTGGCCTCCTTTTTTTTTGATGGTGCAGGGAGGTTAGGGTAGGTGTAATTTCGGCGAGAGCTATTGGGGCTGTGGTTGGGTCTGTGGGTTAAATTCTCCAAAAACCTGGTTTCTTCTTGCCTCGTGTGCTTACAGGGAGAAATGGTGCCACATGACCCAAGAGGAACGTGATGACAGCCTCCGATTCAATGAGAATATTACCTTTGGGCAGCTTGGGTAAGAGAGCTTAGGAAAACACTTGGTCAGGGAACAAATATAAAGCACCTACTATGTGTTAAGCACTGAAGATACCAAAAAAAGGCAAAAGACAGTTCCTGCTCTCAAGGAAGTCACAATCTAATGGGGAAACTCACTTTGCTTCCTGGTACAAAAGGAAGATCCATTCTAACTTTAATACCAAGGACAGGTGTGGGTAACCTCTGGCCTCGAGGCCACATGTGGCCCTCTAGGTCCTCAAGTGTGCCTCTTTGTATCCATACTTTACAGAACAAATCCCTTCAATAATAGGATTTGTTTGGTAAGACTTGGACTCAGTCAAAAGTCGGCACCCAAGATCCTAGAAGGTCACATGATCTTGAGACAGCAGGTTCCCCACCCCTGTCCTAGAATTTTATGAATAAGACCATTTCCTTATTAACTTTTGGATAACCTTGAGAGGCTACATAAGGAAGTGAATAGAATGTGGGGTACTGGATCAGGAAGTCTGAGGTTCAAATACAGCTGTGGACATTTACTAGTTGTGTGAACTTGGAGAAGTCACTTATCTCTAGGTTTCAGTATCCTCATCTGTAAAATGAGTAGCTTAGAATTGATGGTCTCTAAAGTCCCTCTTACTTAGATCCAGACTAATGGTGATCCTCTAAACTAGTAATATGCTTCATTAATCTGTGACTTTATTACTCCGGGTGACAGAATTAACTCCCCTGATGCTAATCACAACCTCTCTTTACCTCAGTGGGTTGTATTACCCTCCCTCTATCAAATCATAATTCACTAGCTAAGCCTCAGGGGATGAGAGTTTCTAACCCTAATTAAGCCAACTTTTAGATAGATTAGATTGTGAGCTCCCTGAGGACAGGAACTACCTTTTGGTATCACCAACATTTAGCACAGTGCCTTGCACATAGTAGGTGATTAATAAATGTTTACTGATTGATTAAAAAGGAGGCAGAGAACAAGGTTTCAAGGTCTTTCCAGCTTGACAGAAACTGCTAGAACTAGCATTCCCTTTGCACAGCCTTTGAGGACGTAGGAAACTGATGGAAGAAGGAGAAATGGAGTAACCTGGGAATATTTCATTAATTGATGAAGGGGCTTCTCTAGATGGAATTCAGAAAGGGAGTCATGTAATCTTTAGAGAAAGGTTCTGCCTATCCATGTACACTGGAGCTCATCTTGCCTCTCAGTGGGGAACAGTATAATGATGTGGGTAGGAATCCCAGAGGGTATAATGTGTGGTTTCCTTCCTCCAGCACATTTACTCACAACATGTTGGCTTTTGGGCTGAACAAGAAGCTATGCAATGACTTTCTGAAGAAACAGGCCGTGATTGGCAATCTGGATGAAGGTGAGGGGCATGGAAAGTTCGTGGTTTGGTTCTACTGCTGCTGAGAAAGCATATAGAGGGTGTAGGTGGGAAATTCATGGACAGATATTCCTTGGTCTTCCAGAAGACTTGATTTGTTGGGTTTTGTTGGCTTTTGTTTTCATTTGAGCTGTGGAGACCTCATCTTTTGGGGAGTCTCATTTCTTTTTTTTTAAATAATTATTTTGTTTTCAGTGTTCTATAATCACTTCCATATCTTAGATGTTTTCCCCTCCCTCCCCCTCCTTACACCCTCTGTCCCCACTCCCTCCCCAAGATGGGTTGCAGAGTCTCATCTCTATGGAGAGAGATTTGTCACCTTTCAAAGGGGAAACATGTTCTTGGAATAGTTACCATCTTCAACAGGAAGTTTTTGATTCCTGTTAATCGTCCTCTTTCCCAAACTGCCTTGCATGTAACAGCTTTGTTATATTTATTCTTTTTAGATTTAAGTTTTCTGCATTTTTATATATTTTCTTGTCTCCATGTTCATCGGGAATGGAGATTGTTTCATTTTTTGTACTTGTATCCTCAGTGTCTCGCACAATGCATGGACATAGTAGGCATTTTAACAAGTGTTCTTAGACCAAAATTAAACATCTATACTTTGTACCTCTCTGGTGATCTGGCACAATGCTACTAATCTGCTACCCTACTGTGCACAGAGCACTGGGCTGAGTGCTGAGGAAAGTGAAATTTACTTAAGATTGTCTCTGCCCTCTAGCTTACACTGTAAAAGTCACTTAATACTGTAGGTTGAATGCTTAGTAGCTAAATGTTGGACCTCTGGATCAGTGTTGTCAAACTCAAATAAAATTCTGGGCCACTAAACCATGAGAAGGAACTCTGAAGATCCATACTGACTTAGTTTTAAAATATAATATTAAATATATTTTATTGTATATTATTTATTTTGTTAAATATTTCCCAATTATATTTTAATCTGGTTTAATTTGGTATACAGTTACCAAATTACCAAACAGTCTCTGACCTACTGATGCCGTACTTGCCAGTCAAAGTTTTTTTAATTTACAAATAGTGGCTTCCACTTACCATGTGTCTCCAAACCCATTCCACCCCTCCCTGATCCCACATACTGTCACAAAAACTCTCCCCTCTGGCTTTCTGTCATGAAAATTTCCTCCCCATCCCTAAATTGCTATGAGAACCATCATGAAAAAGACTTTTTGATGATCAGAGTCAACACAATATGGAAAATTTCTAATAACCATTTGCAGGTTGGAGAACTTCTATGGTTCTAATAAAGATAGTAGCCAGTTCATTTAACTCTCTAGGCATTAAGCACCTACTGTATATTTAATGACAAAGAAGCACTTTGTCTCTATCTCAGAATATCACCATCATCTTGTTGTTTCCTGGAGAAACCACTCCAACACAGACACAGACACAGACACACACACACACACATACACACACATACACAATGAGGCTCTTCTATAAGCTGATGTTTCCTATGTGAAATAACTTCATTTCTTCCAGAGCAATACAAGCTCCTGAGTGACCACATCGAGCAGATGGCTGTTGAGTAGCTCGGATGAAGTCCAAATCTTCACCATCCACTGAGGGAGGAGTATGGGTTGAAGTCTCCTCTCCAAACACCCAGGACCAACAACCAGCTTCTAGCACCATTGCGTTTAACCTGCATGACTGTCCCACCAACCTCAGAGCCCCGATCTGCCAGTAGACCTAGGAGTGAAGAAAACTCCTGTCCTCTCCCCTCATCTCATCCTCCCTTGGGTGTGTTCCATAGCCACACACCAGAAACACTCCTCAATTTCTATGGTGAAAGCAGAATTGATGAGCTATTTGTACAGACCCAAGGATCCTCTGTAAGAGGAGAAGGCAAAAAAGAGGAAGGGAGGATTGTTTGCCCCAGGGTCTGAAAGGCCTCTTGCTATTTGTCTGCTATGAGGCTTTGGGGGAGGGGCCATTGGACCAGTACAGTTGAATGCTGGGAACTGGGGGTGGGGTGGGAAATGGACTTGGTGGGAATATAATTCATGCATGTCCATGTAGCTGTAGGATTGTAGAATGTTGTAGAAAGGACCTTCCAATGTAGATTAGTAGATTAAAAGGGTCCTTTGAGATCATCTAACCCAATCCCGCATTTTTCAGGTAAGGAAACTGGTCCCAGAGAAAGGATATGGACTTGTTATATAACTAGGAATCCAAGGAGTTGAGTCCTGATCTCTTGGTCTTTTCATTCTATCTCAATGTCTCTTTTGTAAAGATAAATCTATAGTCTACAGGTTTGGGGTACTGCAGCTCTGATTCCCACTAACAGGAAAGACTACATTCCCTCAGGACCAGAGATGTTGATTCTTTCATGACCAGGCAGATGACAGCCTATCACATGTTCCTCCCCTTTGCTTCCCTTTGAATAAGGATGGGCAAGTCACAAGAAGAAAGGACAACCTCCTGTTTTGCAGAAACAAGGACAGAAAATTTTCCTTTCTGACTGCAGCAAGAATTGGACCTGGGGCTAGTGTTAGAAGAGAATTATAGTTAGATGTGTGAATGAGGCGGTGCTCTGGGGGCACAGTAGGATTTGCACGGACTTATTTGAGATGAATCCTATCAACACAGATGTATCTGTGCCAGACTGCCTTGGAAGCTTTTGGGGTCAGCTGTTCCCTTTTCTTTTGTACATGACATATTGAGGGCAGCTTTTGGCTGCCTGCTTCGAAGGAGATGCAAAAGAGGAGGTCTGTTCTTCTGTTATCTGAAGCCTGCTGCCCCTCTTGACACTAAACATCGACGCAATTTTCCTCTTTGGGCACAACCACCTTTCCCCCCCCCTTCAAAAATATATAATATCACATATTTATATATGTTATATAGTATCAAACTGTTCAGTGTTACATTGATTTCAGTGTGAGATGGTTAAGGGACAAACAGCTTATGGTGGAACTTGGCCAGATTTGGGGAGGAAGACCGCCTAAGAGGACCCCGTGGAGCAAAGTTTTGTATCTGAGCCAGTGTGTATATGAAATAGATTCACAAATTGTGACCCTGATTACTGTGGATGTTTAATGTTTTTTTCTTACAGTATTCCAGTTACTGCTTACAAAATTTAACCTATGGGAAAAGTCAAGAGCTGATTTTAGAAGTAAGTGCTCTCGTTGGCACATAAATAAAGCCAGAGCTAAGTGTGTTTACCCATATCACAGAGCCTCAGGCTCCCCAGAGTTAGGAGAGAGGAGGAAGAGAGTGTTAATGGTCCCTGCTGCTTTCCTGGCTTCTCATCTGTCCTGCTTATCACCTCAAGCAGCTTGGGTCTTATCATTTCCTTCAATTCTCTGCAAACGCCAGTGAGTCCCATATTTATTCCTTGGAAGCTATAGCTTCCGGCTTCCAGCTTCTCATTGCTTTCCACCAGGAACACCAGATCAGACTAAGGTGCACAATGTATTATTATTTTTAAAGTCACTTAGCTGTTCCTATCTAAGGTATTAAGCTCCCCCAAAGCTTGTTCTGCTTTTCCTAGTATAAATACTCCTAATTAGAACCAACTTTCGTCTTTTCCTGGTTATAGATCTAGCTATCCTCATGCATCTTGTTTCCCTAGTTCAGCGAGGATTCTCTATAGAAATTTTTTAAAAATTTAATATGTCTGGGTTCTTTTCTCCTTTCTTCCCCTTTTCCAACTTAGCCTTGCTGACCAATTATCACCCCCCTTGGCAGCTTTCAGTGATATACACCCCCTCCCCCAGCCACTTCAACCTCTGGATACCTCTGTGTGAATGTAGTGGATAAAATGACTGATAGCCACTTTTTCAACATATGTTATCTACAAATGATCACCATTCTTGGCTTCGTGAGCCCAAAACAAGTAGCACAGAATGAATGAACAATAAATAGGATGTATCTTTTGGACATTGGGTGACCCTAAGAAAGGGGATTAAGCAAAATATGCCTGATCTGAATGTACAATTTATATGATTGGCCACTTCTAAGATCTAGAGAATGGGGGGTTTGAGACATGTGAACTTTCTTTTCAATGATGCCACCATATAAAAAACCATGTGTGATCGTGTTGAGCTAATTTCATTGCTGGGGCCACCATGATGGGCATTCCTGTCTATGATTTAACCCAGACAGAGTACCAAGTCCATGGCAGCCAAAGTCTCCTTGTAACCAGTGGTAAGGAATCCCCAGTTCCTTGCCCTCCCCCTCATCCTTTTGGAAACTTTAACTCACCTGTGCTCTATGCACAATATCTGCATCTATAAATGGAAATGTGAAAAATAATTCCCAATGTTCCTTCCTCCTTTATGATTTTCTGAGTCTGGATCTGTTTTCCTTTGAAGAATTGCTCATTGTAGTGATGCCTTGGCTTTCTGAGGTCTTTGCTCTGAAATGCTACTCCAAAGAATGCTTTGTGTCCATAAGCACATTTGAAGGCAGGTCTTGGACTCTCCTATTGGCCTTCCCTCCTGAGGCCTCCTTCAAGGATTATAGAAACCCAAGTAAAATGGAGAGGTTGGGGGTAGGGAATGTAAAAGAATGGATTTTGGACACCTTCCTGCTTCCCTTTGCATTTCACAATGACTTCCATCATTTCTTCTTGTCTTTTAATAAAGTCTCCTGATTCCTTTACCTTAGCATGTTTCCAGGGACATCTTTCAAAACTGATTTAAGGTACAGGAAAAGAGAAGGCTTGCCAAGAGGCTGCCACTTCTTTCAGATCCTTATTAGATATAAATCATACTCTGAGAAGCTGGAGTGAAATAAAGCATTAGATGGGAATGATCCATTACCTGATTGAGCCCATGCTTCTGGGCAGCACCAAAGGCCAGGGAGGGAGGTGGGATTTATACAGGATTTGAACTGGGTCTTCCTAAAGTCCCTCTAAAGACCGTCCTAGCTCAAAATCTCTAAGCCTCTGCTGACTGCTTGCTTGAGCTAGGCTGTGCTGACTGCTGGGAACTAAGCTTTCCTTGAGCATGGCTATTTATTACTCTGCTACTTTTCTAAACAACAGTCTGAGAGTAGCTCAGAACGTGCTGAACTGTGTTGTCCTACCTAGTATCCCTCCATCCCCTGTAATGTCACACAGGAACTTCTGATTCTGCCTCTCACCCCTAGGCAGAACACAATCCGATGATCCAAAGTGTCGCCCTCTCCTGGGATGTTCCTCTTAAACAAAAGTGCACAGATTTCAAATACATTATTTTGCAGAGAAGTAGAATATATATGTTATGGAATGAGTGGAAGTGATATCCCATTGTTACAAAATTCAGGAACATTTGGCTCAAGGTGAGAAGCATCTGGCAGTACCTGAGAAGTCCATTCTGTGGGCAAGTAAGAATAGCTGTCAGAATTCAGGACTTCGCCCCTT
The DNA here is from genome assembly GCA_023548195.1 of Bettongia penicillata ogilbyi. Classification (NCBI taxonomy): domain Eukaryota; kingdom Metazoa; phylum Chordata; class Mammalia; order Diprotodontia; family Potoroidae; genus Bettongia; species Bettongia penicillata. The sequence continues at coordinate 64,977 of JAJHZJ010000850.1, read as the reverse complement.
TCTGCTTAGAAACCTCAATACAGAGACTGGCAGTATGAGGTTTCCATTGTCTGACCTTGGGGACTCTCTTTGGTTCAACCAATACATTCAACTCTTCCAAAAACAGTCTGCATATGGCAAACTTATTCAGAAGAGGTTGTTAAAAATATATTGTAGGATATACTTGTATTGTACTTAAATTGTAGGATAAGTGTGTTGTGTGGTTGGTTGTTGAAGTGGAGTTTATTCTTCAGACCTGTTTTATTGATCAGTTCAGTATGGTCCGGGTTGCTTTACCAGGTATCTTAAGCTCAATCCATGGAAGCCATTGCTGATAATGCTAAAGTGGCTGGCAGCAGAGTTTTTCTTTTTAAAAAGAATAGTAGGAGGCTAGAGTTAAGAAAAAGACAGTTGGGGATGGGGGGAAGGCAGGAATGTTTCTGCATTCAGTGTTGATGATACCAAACTTGGTGTTAAAGGAAACGGTATGCTGGCCTTTGAACTGGCTTAGTCATTTAGGTGGGTGTGTTCTAGGCATCTGACTGCCTTCCTGGTTTTTAGTCAATCAACAGACATTTACTTAAGACTTAGAGAGTGTCTGGAAATGTGTTAGGTGTTGAGAATTTAAAAAAAAAAAAAAAAGCAAAAACATGGTCCCAGCCTACAGAAAGCTTACATTGCACTTCTTCAAATTGAAATTCCAAAGAAGAAGTTAGTCTCACATGCCCTAGCCCCTTGGATTGAAGGAATTTGTTTTCAGGATTTTTACAAGGCCAAAGTCACTTGGGTATTCTAAAGTACTGTTACCAGATCTGATAATCCAATGATCCATGCTTGATTCAGAGAAACAACTAGGTGTGCGGAGTTGTCCAATATTCCAGCCATTCCAGAACAAGATGTGCTACAAGGCCAGGAATAGTATTTTTTTATATCTTTAAAAACAAGGATAATGCCTGCCCTGTCTCACGGGATTATTTTAGAAGAAGAGTACACAAGTCTAGGTTTTTCATTGCCTGCTTTTAATTTCCTTCTCCCCATGTTTCAGTCACCTTCCACCAGCCACCCTCCTGCTCCCATATTTGTCTTACTTCCATCCTAAGTGATTATCTTGGAGAAGTCCCTCCTTCCCAGCCAGTTCCATGTAGCCTAGAGGCATTTTGGGGGCTGCAGATGTCTCCAATTTTATACTAACTCAGTTTCCAGGTTCAAATTTCCCACAGTCCCAAGGTTGACTCTAACTTCCAGCAATACAAATAATAAATCAGAGCCTACCCTCTGTTACCTGGAGTGACTGGGAATTGAGTGTGCTTGTTAATTAAATACCTACTCAGGTTCACAGAAAGTTACCTATGGATGAGTGATTTTCAGAGCATGAGAATGAGAAATCACTCAACATAAAAACCACATTGAATGCCATTGGATCCTTGACTCAAGAGATCTGGGGTTATTCACTACTGTTTTTTTGAGTCCCATTATACACAGGTGACAACTTAATGTAATATGGGTTAATAGAATGTCAACTTGACCTGTCTTCTCTCCAATTGAGCATTGATTGCTTGCCCAAAGCCACCCAGTTTTATCACCTACAGTGTCGAGATAGCACTGTCTAAAGAAGTCTTTGTGATTTCCTGGACAAACATTCATACAATGCAAGAGTATAAAATGTCACAAAATAGGTGAATTGTTGAGCAGTTCTGGTTTCCCCTTTTATTTATGCCTTTATGAAACAATCTCCTGCTCAGCTTTAATAAATGTCTAATCACATCTCTGCCTAATGAAGAAGTCACTAACTCCCTTGCATATCCCACTTCCTCTGACCTTTGATTGCAATTTGAATTATCTCTATGACAACTTCTAAGGGCTGTTCAGCCAACTTAACAGGAACCCTGTATGAATATCTTAACACAGTAATGAGAAGAAAATATTCTGGCTGTCCCAGATAGAATAATGTGAAATGGTAATTACAACTGAACTAGTCTCCTCTTAAAGGCAAGACAGATCTATGGATTCACATTGGGTACTGGGGAGGGATCAGTAACAAATCACTGACTTGGAAGGACCTGAGTTTGGATGTAGTGTCTACTGTTTCCTAGGTGTCCCCAGTTCCACCTCTGATGCTCACTACCCATCTGATCTTGAGCCACTGTCTTCCTTTCTCCTGGCATCTGTTTCTTCCATAAAATGAAGGGGTTAAACTGGATCAGGGCTTCTTAACCTTTGTTTTCTGAACCCTTAGGCATCTGGTGAAGCTTATGGACCTTATTTGAGAATAATGTTCCTTAAATGCATAAAATGAAATAATAAGGCTGCAAAGGGAAGAGTTATATTGAAAAAAGGTAACTTTTCCATCCAAGTTCAAAGACCCCATGTTAAGAATCCACAGTGAGCTCTAAGACCCATTCAGATGATTTCTACAGTCCTTCCATCTTCTCTGGCTGGAATGAATGAAAGATGAAAAAGAATGGTGCCTGGCATTCATTTGACCAGATCCCTTATAAAATGAGAGTAACTGAAAAATTTTGGGATACTAGGAATGGGAATTCTTTTTCATGGGTCCCTTTTTTAAAAGTTCCAAAAACTCCTGTGTGATAGGTAGCACTTTCTTCACTATCTGTGTTATAATTGTGATTTCTCTTTGAGGTGTTTGGCAATTTGTGTTCTCCGCGTGCATTTCTCCCTTACTCTTTCCTTGAGTCATTCTTGCGTTTATCTTTGCTCAGCTGAAACCTTATTATTACTACATCCAAACATTGCCTCTCCGAGTCTGGATTGTCATTGCACCAGTCTGTGTGTCCTAATGGGTGGTGGGGTTTCTTTGGGGGGTAGTGGTGAGCTGCTTCTTGGAGCTGAGACAGTTTCAAGGACAAGCTGCAAAGTAGTGTTGGAATCCAAGCTGTTGTGAAGAAAAAAAATTGTATTGCACCTTGGACTGTCAAAGGGAGGGAACAGAAATAAATTATTTTTAAAAAGTGAACTTGCCTATGTATTTTTTTTTTGGTCATAATGTAGAGATATTTGAAGACTTGTTAAAAATTTGCATGCCTTTCAGTCACACCAGTGGTTCATGGGGGTGACTTTTTCAGAATGTTTGCTTTGGTGGAAGTGACTCCCTCAATTGGGTCAGACACCTGTGCTATCTTAGTCTAATGGTGTGATATTGTGTGTGTGTGTGTGTGTGTGTGTGTGTGTGTGTGTGTGTGTGTTGAGGATACTTCTAGGCTTAACCTGCCTCATGCTACTTGCTTCTACAAAAACAGTATTAGGTCCTTAGAAATGTCACTGGAAATGTTATTGATGTAGGATTTAGAGTCCAAAGAGTCCTTAGAGATAGATTGGTCATACTCGCCCATTTTATATAGGCCTATAACTAAGGCCTAGTCAGGCCTGACAAAAAGGACATTTCAGTCCTGCTACCTTGACTAAGTCACCTCTCTGAGCCTGTTTCCCTCTGAGGGATCCATCTCTAATGGCATGAGGTTTCCTCTCTGTTTAATAAAGATGATCACTAAGGGCTCTTACAGCTCTAAATTCTATGAGCTTTCCATTGCTGTGGACTTGGATGCTCTGGGAAAGTGTGTGTCCTGGCAGCCTCTGGCAGGAGAAAATGGTGGTGGGGAATGGCTATAAAAGTACACATCTGGTTTTTCCAAGGGTTGAGGGTAGAAAATAAATCCCACAACTGGCTCAAAGACCCACCTTCCTGTGAAAAGAGAGAACCAATGGTGGGAAACATACTACTGAAAAGAAGTGACTAAACTATCTGAATCCTATAACCCACATATCTCACTGCTAGGTATGTGCCTCAAGGAGATCAGAAGAAGAGAAGGTCCCATATATGCCAAAAATATTGGTAGCAGAATTTTTGGAGTGGCAGAAAAAAATAAGTTGGGGAAAGAGGTACAATGGCACCTCAAGTCAGGAAGACTTGAGTTCAAATCCAGCCTCTGGCATGTAATAGTTGTATGACCCTGGGCAAGTCACTTAAAAGCCTCTGTTTACCTCAGTTTCCTCAACTGTAACATGGAAATAATAATGCCTCTTCTCAGGGTTATCGTGAGAATCAGATAATCTTTGTAAAACGGTTAGCACAATGCCTGACTCATAGGAGGTGCTGTATAAATACTAGCTATCATCATCATATGGCGAAAGAAATCAATGGAATAAGAAAGTGCAATAAGAAATGATGAATATTAAAAAATTCAGAGGAGACTTGGAAGATTTATATGAACTGATGTAGAATGGAGGTAAACTGCACAAGGAAAATAATACCTACAGCGATATAAAATGGAAAGACCACCACTATCAGAAAAAAAAAACCTCAAAACATTCAACTGTGTTTAATTATAATGTCCAAGTTTGATTTTGAAAAGAAATGTGATGTACCTTCCTTCCTTCTTCGAAGAGCTGGAGTTCAGGGGTACGAAATGGTTAATTTTGCTCAGTTGTTTGATTTTTCTCTCTTTGCCACAATGAATGGCTCACTGGGTGGGAGAAGAGAATGGCCATATTCAGAAATGAACAAAAATATTAATAAAAATTAAAATAAAAAGAAACACTTCCTCAAATTCTTTAACAGGTATATTATTCTTTTATGTCCAAAATGTTTTTGGACATATGCTTAATTAGATTACGGTTAGAATATTACATTCAATTTTGTGTATCACTGTATCCAAGAGAAATATTGATTAAAAAATAGTAATAGCTAGCAACTATTTCAAACTTCAAGGTTTGCAAAGCTCTTTACAAATATTTTTTTCTCGCTGTAATCCTGGGAAGTAGGGGCTGTTAATATTTTATAGATGAGGAAACTAAGGTAGATAGAGGTCACCCAGCTAGCAAGTGTCTAAGGCTGGGTTTAAACTCAGGTCTCCCAGCCCTCTTTCCATTGTTGTGACTTAGTTTCCTAAAATTAGAACATATGCAGAGAAAAATGTGAAATAGGTAGAAGGAAATGACAACCATTCTATCCTCTCTAAGAAAACCCCAAATGGGAACATGAAGAATTGAGCATGACTGACAACAGAAGGGTGATCAAGAGGAGAGGAGTCTGGAAACTAGACCTCCAAGGACAGCTAAGGGAGCTACAGATATTTAGCCTGAAAAAAAAAGACTTGAGGGAGATTGTTCCCTCAAAATAACCACGGGACTGTTGTGTGGGTAGATAATGAATCATCCATTTAGGGAGTCCTGTTCTAGGGGATAGAAAATTTCACTGCCTTTCCAATAAAGAAATGGGACAAGTGCTCTTACACAGGAATGTAGCATCTGGCACTCTTACATAAAAGTCCGTCAACTTTCCCAAAGGAGAAGCTTTTTTAAAAAAAATGTTAGAAACCTTAGGGAACAGCTTCAGTCCGATAATATGGTTTAGACCTGTCTAGTACATAGTATCCTGAAAATAACACTGGATCTGATATCAGCCAGCTTGGGTTTATATTCCAGCTTTATTTCAAATGGAAGTGAATAAAAATAACCCTAACCCTAGCCCTAAATGTGCCTCCGACTTTATCCACAGACACCCCTACTCCAGATTAAGAAACCCGGATCTAGAGATCAAAATATCAAGAATGTTAAAGCTTGAAAGGTTATCTGTTCCTCGGCTCACAGGCATAGAGCTGAAGCAGAACTCAGAGGTCCCCTCATTTTACAGATAAGCAATATTAAGTGATTCAACCAAGTTCACACAGGTTAAGTATCTGTTTACTTTCTTCATTTTACAGATAAGGAAAGAGAAGAGAAACCACTTGACCAAGAAGGGGATGTGAGATGACCTGGGAAGATACCTTCTCTGGGACTTACGTTTTGAGATGGAATTTATAGTCTCCTTGGGCACTGAGATGCTCAGGGATTTGCCCAGGGTCAAGCAGTGTCTGTCTAAGATAGGACCTGTCTCCAAGTCTACCATCTTGAGGCTGGTTCTATCCTCATCTCTCTTGTGCTTGGTCCTTCATCAATAACTAGAATCAAGGTTCTCTCTGATGCTAGTTAGGCTCTATCATGTTAAGAATAAGTGAGTTCTTCTTGTCTCACCTGAACTCTTGAACTCAACCCATGCCACTAGCCTTCCCTTCTCTTCCCCTCCCTTATTTATTTATTATTATTATTATTAGTGGAAGGAGGAGGGTATGGAGGATGACCTTGACTGGTCATACATTGGAGTAGTCTTGGGGACTTGCAGCTCCTCTCCTCTGACTCTGCCTAAACAAAAAGAGGTGCTCAGATTTTCTAGTGTTGGATTAGAAGCCTTTATATCCATCAACTCCATCCCCTGCTGAAGAAGAGCTGAGAGAGAGATTCTTAATCTACCTCCCACTGATGTGGGGACTCAGATGAGGGTGAGGGCGACATGAGATTGATTGAATCCAGAGTCATTATCCAAAAGGATGCTTGGTGACATGAGAAAAGCCAAGGTCATTACTGTATTTTCTGTGCACGCTCTGGTACTCAGCAGGGAAATTAATCCTTTGATTTAGAAGCCATCCTCAGTGCTGCTATCCAAGGGGTATGGATTATTACTCACTTGAAAGTTTGGTAGGGAGAAGGGAGTTTATTAAAGAAGGAAATTACTCCAATTCTCCCAGGCTCCACATTGAACCAAGGAGAGAGACTGAAAGATTAAGAGCTGGAGAGGGACCAACTAAGTCTGAACTCCTCATCTTGTAAAGGAGAAAACTGAAGCCTGTGGAGGGGAAATTACTTGCCCAGGGTTACATAGGGATATAGTATGGTGGGACATGGAATTAGAAGACATGAGTTTGAATCCAAGGTCTCTAACTTAATACTTCTATAGTCTCTTGGAGATTGGACTTTTCTAGATTTAAAGATTAAATTCAAGATTTATTATTAGATTTGGGCATTTATTAAAAGGGATATTATAAAGTGCCTTTCATTCCACCCCTTAGCATAATGTGCCTTAGGCAGCTTGCCTGTTCATCTTCCCTGCTCTGTTAGTCATGCAGACATAGATCAATCAACAATTATTTATAGAGTGCCCACTATGTGTACAAGTACAAATAAGGAAGTGATCCCTACCTGTGAAGAGCTCACGTTCTAGTGGATAATTTTTTATATTGAGTGAAATAATCCACTAACCTTTTATTCACATAACATATAGTGGATAGTATAGGGGCCCCTTAGAAATATTTCATTTCACAATAAACACTGAACTTCTGAAAAGAAGCAACAGCTGGCCATGGTGACATTCCCTGGCCATGATCCAGGGAAGCTGAGGTGGGTAGTTCAAGGGGGCTAACCTGATCTTGTGTACTCACCAAATCTCAAGCAAATATGCGGAACTTCTGGGAGGATGAGGAAGGTGCCACCTGCCCAAGAAAAGGCGGTGAACCTATCCAGATCAGAAACAGAGCAAGTTGAAAAATCAAGGTGAGATCAGTAGTTGGATGAGGCCGCTGAGTACCTGCTGAGCTTTCATCGTGGGGGAGATGGAAATACCCAGTCTCAAAATGACAGCAACAAATGATAACAAAAACAAGGCCGATGGAGAGTGGATCATGCCCAGTATGGTGGAAAGATGCCTCTTAGCAGTGAATGTTATTAAAGTAGAGCAGCCAGGGGCTACAGTGGATAGAGCACTGGGTCTAGAGTCAGGAAGACCTTAGTTCAAACACTTATAGTTGTGTGACCCTGAGCAAGTCACTTCACCTCTTTCTGCCTCAGTTTCCTTATTTGTAAAATGGGGATACCTCACAGGGTTGTTGTGAGGATAAAATGAGATAATAATAAAGCACTTAGCACATCGCCTGGAACATAGTAAGTGCTATATAAATATCAGTGATTATTATTATTATCTTCTCCCAGATAAAACAAAATCATATTTCCAAGATGCTTTATAAATGCTAGCTACTATAATTATTGCTGCTATTATTATTAGGAGCTGGCAATTGTAGAGTGCCTAGAACAGTGCCTGGCACGTAGTGAATTTGAGACAACTGTTGGCTATTTTTATCATCCTCGTCACCATCATCATTATTATTACCAGTGGGATACCATGCAAATACAGGAAGATATGTGATTTCATCAGCTTAGGGAACTTCCAGTGTGGGAATTTTTTCTACCATGAAAGATAACCAACTTCTATCTAAAATATAACTAAGTCCTAGGGAGTTGCCTGAGTTGCAGAGAGTTCAAAGTGACCTTCCCAGTTTCACATAGCCAGTAAGTGTCAGAGGTGGGATTAGAACTCAGGTTCTCCTGACCCTAAGCTCAACACTCTATATCTATTATGCTAGGTTGCCTCTTCTAGGGTCACCTATACAAATATAGTTATACCTTCCACATTACGGATTAGATGCTTGGCGTTTTCCAGATCATGGAAGGTACTGTGCCACTAATCCCTGGGGATGTGGAAAATTTGTGTAAAATTTTTTGACCCTCCCTTCTTACCATAGAAGAAATCTGAATTATTATAGGATTAAAAGATAAAATATTGATATTATACAATGCTTCACATATATTTTATGCATTTCTAAATGTCTAAACTTTTCCTTTGTCATCTGCTGGCCTTCCCAAGTCTGTGACTTCCGCAAAATACCCCTCAAATTCTTATTTAATTTCACATGTCAACCCACAATATATAGAAACTGCAATGAGGAAAGTCTCAATGTGGAAGGGATTACTATACTGCTCGACAATAGTGACATTTCTTTTGCCTCATTCTCCCATTCAAAAGACTTTTTTTGTCTTTGTCATGATTTTTATCCACTAATAATAATGAGTGATGATTTTCCCATGTCCCGTCTTAGTTTGCACCAGATGGTGCTTTCACTGAATGTCACAACTAGAAAGGACCCCTTTTAGCCATCTCATCCAACCCCTACTTGCCAAGAATCCCCTCTATGACATAGCCTATGGGGGCTCATCCAGACTTCAGTCATGACAGTTCAAGGCCTCCTATTCCACTGAAGCATTTTCCCTTCCATTAAGCTCAAATCTACTTCCCTGGACTTTCCACCTGTTGCTTCCAGTTCTACCCACTGGGGTCAAGCAAAATAAGTCTAATCCCTCTTTCCATATGGTAGGCCTTCAAATCAAGTCAAGTCAATAGGCATATATTAAGCTTTATTAATCACCTGTCATGTGCCAGGGCTGTGCTAGGTGCAGGGGATACAAAGACAGACAAAAACATCATCTCTGCCCTTGAAGATCTTCCATTCTAATAGAGGTGACAACACAGAAACCACTGTGTGCATACAAGATTTACAAGATAAATGGGAGCTAAATTCTTGAAGACAACTGTCATATCCTCACCTGACTCCACCCCAAAGTCTATGAGTCTCCAAGTTAAACATTTTTAGTTTATTCAAATGACCCTTAAGTAGAAGGATCTCAAGGCTCTTTCCTATCAGAGTGACCTTTCTCTGGACACTCTCCAGTTGATCAACTTTGTTCAATACAGTTTTCTGGAACTAAAGAATTAACATGTTAGAATCACAGAGTTAGAACTGGAAGGGAAGACTTAGAGGATACTTAGTCCAACCTCTTCGTTTTTCAAATAAGGAGACTGAGGCCCCACAGGTTAAGTGACTCAGGACATGTAAGAAGCAAGTAGCAAGGATAGCATTCAAAACTCAGCCAGGATTTGAACCAGGGTTCTTTGGATCTAACTCCATTATGTTTGCCATGGACCACAGTTTTCTCACACCTATTTCTCTCTCTTTTCATAAATAGCAAGCAATTGAATGACTTCAGAGATGAACATTCAGTCTGCAGTGTTGCCAACAATCACAGGATCAGAGAGTTGTCCCTGGAAGGGACCTTGGAGGCCACCATTTTACAGATGAAGCAACTGACTAGGACTGACAATGTTTCTCCCTGGCTCAAGAGGCCTCCTCTTCCCTCTACATTTAAATACAACCTACTCTGGCATGAAAAGCCCTTCACAATCTGACTCTGCCCATAACTTTGCTTTTGGAATTGATTTAACATCATTCCCTATTTTCTTCCAACCAAACTATCCTGCTTGTTTCCCTTACAAGACATATCCATCTCCCTGAGACTTTGCCCAAGAGATTGTTGGGAATGCCATCCCTCCTCATCTCTAACTCCTGGGCTCCCTAATTCCCTTCTAGCCTCAGTTCAGGTACTACAACCTGTAAGAGCCTTTCCAATCCCCCTCAGTTTATAGTGTTCTCCTGGATAACACTTGGCAAATATTTTGCATTTATTTTACGAGCCAATGTAAGGGAAAGAGTTGGCTTCTGAGCTAAGAACACCTGGCGTCCAGGTTTGGCTCCCACATATATTTGCAGTCAAATCCTGAGCAAATAACTTAACCTCTTAGTTCTCTAGGGAACTCTCGAATATACAAAGTTGCAGAAATAGGGCCAACTTATACCAATGGAGGAAATTCCTCGCTGGGGGCTGCCGATGACATAAATGAAGTAATAGGTCCATCTTCTGCCTTGTCTGTTTTCTCCAGTAGAAGACATGCTCCTTGAGGGCAGGCACTGGGCTTTTTTTATATTTTGTTTTTCATTTTATCCCCAGTACCTAGAACAGTGTCTGGTACACAGAAGGTGCTTAATAAATGCTTGTTAAATGGAATTGACAACAGTAAACAAAAACAGTCTGAAAATGACCAGCTTAAGAAATATTAACAAGGGTTATCACTATTGTTGTCATCATCATCTTGCTCGCATTTATATAGCACTTGAAAATCTGCAAAGCACTTTACAAATGAAAAGAATTTACAGATGAAAAGAAAAACCCTAAAAAAATCCCACAAAACAAAAACAAATAAAAAATGCAGGAATTTGCTTTTCACAGTAAAATCCATACAGTTCCAGGTGAGCTAAAAACCAGTCCTATTGATGTACCATGGGCATGTAATAACTCTAAATTACCACCAACCGAACTCAATCTATCCATTCAATTGTTTCATGAATCAGCTTTTCTCTGAGTTCAGCATTGGATTATGGGAGGGATTCTTAGTACCCAGGTTATTTTTATGGATAAGCTTTGTCCCTCTGGTCTCCACATTTAATTTTTTGTCAAGGGGTTAATAATCACTTTAATCAAGCACAGGTATCAGAGAAAATCAAAATCAAAATTTCAGAGAAAATACAGAGAAATCAAAAGTCAACAGACATGCTTCCAAAATGTCTGGCCATTACCTATATATGCAATTACCAGAAAGGGAAGTATCAACTTCTGGGTTTTAGCCAGGGGGATCCTTAGTGGCTTCCCAGAGTCTCTCTGTCCCAAACACACTTCCAGTCAGTAAGCCCCTCCACATTTAAACAGTTTAGATAAATGGAGTCAAACTCAAATAGAAACAAGGAGTCGCTAAAATGCACCTATATAAAGATCCCTGCAGGCCACATTTTGATGTATAAAACCACATATTAATATCATCTATGTTCTATTGTATTTTCATTTACTTTTCTAAGTATTTCCCAATTATATCTTGATCTGGTTCAGGTATCCTGGGGAGCGTTGCTAGTCCATGTTAGTAGTCATTTCTGGATTAGGGGATGTCAAAGAGCTCTGTGGATGAAGAATAAACTTAAGATATTATTAAGAAAGATACAGAATACACGTTCAAGCTCCAGTTTTGGTGACTGCCATGGCACAGTTATCTTCTCATCTGAGAAGTTCTTGTTTCTCTGAGATCTTCTATTTGGTCTTCTTCCTCAGAGACCTCGCCACTTATTGTCTCCTCCTCTTGTCTCCGGGTCTGGATGGTGCTCTGGGCACTCTTTAAAAAAAAGAGAGAAACATTATCATCTATTACTCAACATTATAGATTACTGGATGACATCGCTGATCTCACTTAGATGGCAGCCATTGGGTTTGGAGTGTGAAGAGTCTTTGGAGACCGTCAGAGACTTGTAGCACAATCGGAATTTTAATCTGGGTCTTGTGACCCTGGATCCAGTGCTGTCCCATCATAGCAAGAGGCTGGAGACAGGATAGGACCGTTTTCTCCTGGAGACAGGAGAAGAAAGGGGGAAAAAGCAGAGAGAGAGAGAGAGAGAGAGAGAGAGAGAGAGAGAGAGAGAGAGAGAGTGCCCAAGAGCCAAGCAATACTGAAATTATGCCTAATGAGACTGTAAAGCTCAGAGGCACAACTTGCCTTGGATCTTGTGGCTTTTAGAAGATTAGCAAGAATTTCTTCTAGGCCCCAGCCGCCCAAGTGAAGTCATTGTAAAATTCCATTTCCAGGGAGTTCAGTAGTATGTCACTGCTACAGGAGAGGCTATGGGGTACCACGAACTCAGGAAATCTGAGTTCAAGCCCTATCTGTGCCAGCTATGAGATATCTCTTCCCCTCTCTTGGACTCAGTCTAGTCATCTGAAAATGGAAGGGGTTAGGCTAGATCTCCTCCACATTTAACATTCTACGTCCAGGGAACATGAAGACATAGCTTTGGAGGGAATGGACATATTTATTAAGCTACACAGTAGAGGTCAAAAGAGACAAAAAGAAAATAATGAATGTTAAAAATTGTTTTTACACGTAATTGGAAGGAAAATAAAATATTATTTATAAAAAGAGAAAGACTAGTAAACTAGTCTTTCTCTCAAAACTTTTTTCCTTCCTCACAATTCTCAGAATTTCATACCATAAAAGGCACTCATTTATTCTTATTTTACAGAATAGGTAAACTGAGTCCCAGAATAGAGAAGTGACTTGCCTAAGTCATCCAGCTAGGGGGTGGAAGAGTCAGGAACTGAACCCAGGTCTTCCATTTCCTAGCATGGTGTTCTTTCCATTAGACCAGGCCTGTATAACATGTGGCATGCCAAAGGATTTTGAGAAACCTGCAAAAAATGTAGAGGAAAACCAATGCATGCAGTAGACCATTTGGCTTTTCCTAAATATGCTTGTTTTTAAAAGCCACCATTTGTTTCAAACAATGGTATGGTGGAAAGACCATTGGTTCTAGACCAGAGGACCTGGGTTCAAATCTCACTTCTAATGCTATTTGTGATGTTGGGCAAATCACTTAACCTCCCTAGGTCTCCTCAGTTTCCTCATCTGTAAAGTGAGGGCATTGGACAAGATGGTGTCTTTGTCTTCTCACTTGAGATCCAAGATCCTAAATCCCAGATATATGAAAAGAAGTAATCCTTCATGGGACATTAGTAAGTCACTTAACCATTTTAGATTCTGGTTTCTCCCCTGGATATGGGGGATTAGACCATATGATATCTATGGACACAAACCTAACCTCTCTCTAGAATTTGGTTTGAACTTAGAGCTGTAAGCGTAATTTTTGATGCCAATGGTTTTAATTTAATTCAGAGTAATTTACAGGTTCTCAGTCTGGGCTCTGTTTGCTGTGTTCACCATAGTTGAACATTTCCCAACACTTACCGGACTAGCAAAAGACCATGGTACGGATGAGGAGGGGTTGGTAGCATTGATGGGCCTTGCATCAAGATTCCCACTGACACCATGTATCTTGGCTCTAAAATCCTATAGAAGCAAAAACAGTCTTGGTTGGATTTTAGTATCAAAGGACAATGTAACAGGAAATAAGAAAGGGAAGGATGGCAAAAGAAGATAATTGTGAGATTTGTTTCATAAATAAAGAAGTTCCACAGTGTTGTAGAGGTGAATAGAAGACCTGGGGTTAAGTCATGCCTCTGATACATATTGGCTGTATGACCCAGAACAAGTGAGACACTGTGTGACCCTGGGCAAGTCACTTACTAAGTTTGCTTCAGTTACCTCATTTGTCAAATGAGCTGCAGAAGAAAATAGCAAACCACTCCAGTATCTTTGCCAAGAACCCCAAATGGGGTCACGAAGATTTAGACATGAGCCATGGGGCAGTTAGGTGACACAGGAGATAGTGTGTTGGGCCTGGAGTGAAGACCTGAGTTCAAATCTGGATTCAGACACTTACTAGTTATGTGACCCTGGGCAAGTCACTTCACCCTGTTTGCCTTAGTTTTCTCATCAGCAAGTAACTGACTCAACTGTCACTGAACAAGTAACCTCACCTCTCAATGTTGTAGGCAACTGTCTATAAGTTTCCGAAAAGCTTTGCATTGGTAGAAGAAGTTACCTCACTAGGGAGTTCCCTGTTCCAGTGAAATCAAAGGTCCTGTCTATTATTATTTTTATCATCGACATCATCATCATCACATCTCAAATGCAGCTCCCTTCTTTTGCCATGATTAATGCAAATCGCTCAAAGAAAGGGTCAGAATTCTGAAATATATCACTACAGACTTTAAAAATTTAGTCTCTACCAAATACTTAGCAAGACATGAGCTCATGACTGGAGTTATATATATGAAGCTCACCATGCTTCTTGGACTGATAGATGACAAGTCCTGGAGCTACAATTACCTCAGAGTATCCCTGAGAACTCAACCAGTAAGCTATACCAGCACTAACTTATCACAGACCAAGCTGTTGCCTCAAATCACCCAGATATAATATTGATCTATAAAAACGTGTTAAAAATTTAACCTGATTTTTAAGATTTGACATAAAAAATCTTTTTTCTCTACATCAATACTCAGTTTCCAAGCTATGTGAAATTTAAGCCTTCAACATAGAAACTTAGCACAATGCCTGACACATAGTAGGTACTTATAGATTGACTATTGATGGACTGACCTAGCCGAGAAGGTCGAAATCAGCTAGAAATAGGATGAACTCATTCATATCATCCCTTCTGCTGCTTGAGAATGTTTTCAGGGAGTCTATAGAGGATAAGTTTGCACCTTGATATTTTTATTTAACTTCAAGAAGCAATTATTTTACTCATCTGTACAACTGTCTGTAGAACACTAAACATAAAGGAATAATAGTAAAACTTTGACTTGTCCTAGAGCTATTCCCATTTGAACCCCATCAAGAATGAGAAAATGAATGAATCAAGAATGTATTAAGTGCTTCTTTTGTACACGAGGCAGCTGGGTGGCACAGTGGGTAGCAGGGCAACCTTTGGCTATCAGTCTGTCACTTCACCATCTTTTTCTCTGACCATGTGTTTTTCCTTGATGATCAAATACCTAATAGCCATTGATAGCAAAACAAACCCAAAACATCAAGAGGAAATTTCTATTCATGAAATTTGACATCAGTGTCTCAAGTTCCTTAGAATAGGTTTTAGAATGAATAATGTGGTTTTTTAATTAACAAAAGTTATTCTTGGAAAAAGATGTGAAGGAACTAGATTCAGTAGTATCAGACCTTAAACCATATTCTAAGGTGAGAGCAGTATTGAAATGTAAAATGGATAATTTTGATTATTTTAAATTTAAAATTTCCTGTATAAATAAAGCCTGTGTATCCAAGAATAGAGAGACTATGGAAAAGTTGGGACAAAATAACCTCTCATAGTCTCCCAGACAGAATGGGATTGGAATACTGTTGTAGAAAAAATATGGAAAGATTTGGATTTATGAAGGAAGATGTTATTCTACATGTTATTTATAGATGCTATTTATGAAGGAAGATGTCTTTCTACAGAGAAACAGATGACAAGTGGAAATAAGCATAGTATAGTCTTATGTAAAAGAGTTTAAGTGTATATGTGTATATATGTGTATGTTTATGGATGTGTGTGCGTGTGTGTATGTGTGGGTGCGTATAACCAATCTCTGCACTTAATTGTAGCCTGGGAGGTGAGAAGGAGGGGAGGAAGAGAAAAATAAAATAAAGTAAAAAGTACACAGCAGAATACAAAAGAAAACCTGCAAAGAAAAGATGGACAGCTTTGAAAATAATATTTAGTATTCATATTTGCAATGGAAATAGAAATTTATTGCTTTATAGTGAATCATCTCATGTTCCACTGTGTAAATGGCAATGTTTTTTTCTTTTCTTATTTTGTATTTAGGTTTAAAATAAATTTAAAAATTACTTTTAAAAAAGTCATTCTTCTATGTAGTGGGGGTGGGGAAAGCAAGGGGAAAGGTCATTTTTTACTCACCTCTAGATCTCTTTCCAAGTCATAATTTTCCAGTATCTGGAAGGCCTTGGAATATACCTCCACAGCCTTGGCATGAAAAACCATCTCAATGGTTACAAAGTCGGAGAAAATTTTCTAGGGAGAAAAATCCCAAAATATTCCCATATTAATAACCTGTATTTCTATAGAGCTTTTCATTTTTACAAATCTTCTTCACAGCAACTATGGTGCCTAGCATGGTGGTAGCCACCTGTAATCCCTGAGGACTCCAAGGTTGGATCACTTGAGTCTGGGAGTTTTGAGCTGCCATGCGCTAAGTCAATGAGGTGTCTGAACCAAGTCCAACGTCAATATGATGAGCGCCTGGGAGCAAGGGACCAGCAGGCTGTCCAAGGAGGGATGAACTGGCCCTGGTAAGAAGTGGATCAGGCTCAATTTCTGTGCCAATCAGTAGCAGGGAATAGGATTGGAGGTGACTTGTACTCCTAGCCCCAGGTGGGGGGGGCACTCATCTCTAACCAAACCTACCATAGAAAGAGTCGTGATTATGGAGTACAGAAGTCCTAGGTTCAAATTCTACCCCTGATGCTTATAACTCGTGTGACCTTGGGCAAATCACTAAACCTCCCATCCTCAGTTTCCTCATTTGTAAAATGAGGGTCTCTCATGTGTTTTCCAGTTGTCAATCTACTTGGTCTACTGAGGCAACCCATAGTACTTCTGTTAGAATACTCTCTTCTTTAGAGCCCTAGATCTGCCTCTTTCTCCCTTCTAGTGCTACCTAGCAAAGAAAAGAAAAGGAATCAATCCTTTCTCACATATAGCCCTTGAAAACAACCCTCGTGTTACTTTAAATCTCCTCTAAACACCCACAAGAGCCCAACCACTTATCCATGGTGCAGTCCCCAAACAGTGCAGAACTACACAACCCCCAGAACGCAGTCTGACCAGGAAAGACAATGAGAAGGCTATTTTTATTTTCCTTATCCTAGCTGTGATGTCTCTCTAAGAGCATTGTAAGGACCTGTAAGCATTTTCATCTTCAAAATTACACTGCTGACCCATGTTGAGTCTTCTAAAATCTCCGGATTTTTTTTCAGAAGGACTGCTTCAAGCCATGTTCTTCCATCCACACCCCTACTCTCAAATGTGTCTTAGGTTTTTACACCTTCCTGAAATGCCCTTCTCCTTTGTCATGAAGATAGCTACCTTTGGGTAATTCTCCCCAGCAAGTAGAAATTGAGTTTAGTTGTGAAAAATCACATGCATAGCTCTAAGGCGTAATCTGAAGGGCATGAAAATCTCTGGTCAGATCCCCTCTATGATATAATGTCTTGGCTTCAAGGTCAGACTGTGGGCTACATGAGACCCTAAGATAAAATAGATGAGAGCTCCTGATGGACTGTCCCTCCCAGAGGAACCAGAGAAGATGGCAAGGAAAAATCCTATGTGACCACAACTGAACCACTATAAACTTAGAGCCTTAGTACTACCCACTTCCTCATCTCCTTACACCTGGCACTGCGACTCTCCCAAGATTTGGACCAGTCTGACCAAAGTATAGCAACCTTAGCTGGATTATTGACTTACTGGATCTCGATGGAGACTCTGAGGTGTATCTCTGGTGTATAGCCTCAGCTGAGTTTCTCTACCACCCCATTTTTATTGCTAACACCCTCTTTTTCAGTTGCTCTTGGCAACTCTAAATCCTACTATCCTTCAAGACTCAATTTCTACACAAACTCTTTCCTATTCACCTTTGTCCACTGGAGTCTCTTGGCCCTCTCTCTCCTCTTGTCTCACTGGGTATAATGTTTGGCACCTAATGGGAAGCAGACAATCCCTATCCAGTCTAGTTATATCCCACTGTTGCCATTACTAGCAGTACCAGAAGATGGTGCTTCTGAGATCTCTTTGTTGGCCAATCAGATGCATTCTTTAATGCACTGGTTCCAAGGTGGGGAGAGCTAAGTGACTCCAGGGGAGAACAATGAGTGTGTTATATACCTGGATGTCTTTCAGCTTCTGCTTCTGAAATATGTCAATGGTCTCTTCAAGTTGGTGGGTGGTTCGGCTCGCATCCACAGAAGCTTTCTGCACATTTGTCTCAGCCTGAGGAATAGGAATGAGGGATTAACTTTCAGCACAACTCTATACTTACCAAAAATCCAGGAACATTTGCTATTAAGACAAAAGTAAAGAGAATGGACTTAAATGATTGATTCAGGGATGGCTCTATGCATAGGGCAAGTAGGTGGTCACACATGGTGTAATTTCTTTGGTGTCAAAAGTCCTCTCTAACTAAATATCTATCTCTCTTTCGTTGGCCTGAGATTTCCACCATTATAGATATCTATAGTGGAGAGATATACACATAGAATCCCAGAGTTAAAAGGGGTCTAAGAGAGCATCTCTTTTTATTCTTTTTAACAGATGAAAAAAATGAGGCCCAGAGAGGAGAATTAACTTGCCCAATGTCACATAGATAGGAAATGAAAGAGGCAGGATTCAAACCCAGGATCTTTGATTCCAAATTCAGTGTTCTTATCACTATGCCATGCAGATTAATTCACAGAAAAAAAAACCCAAGACATGCACCAGCTAGAATTCCTTAGCAGGAATTATTGACTTGGTTCATTATTTGCCATTGCTTTTTGCAGCCTGCTCTAGTGGAGAAAGAACTGCCTTCAAGGTCAGAAAACTCTGCGTTCAAGTCCTTCCTCTAATACATACTGGCCATGTGCCTCTGGGCAGTCTACAACCTCTCAGAGCTCTAGGCAACTCTAATTCTAGAAGGTACCAAGAAGGTGCCCACCTACCCTATACTAATGAAATCAGAAGTTTGGTCCCCTCTCTCTTTGGCATATTGACACGTGGCCAGGGTGGGATCTAGATGGGAAAGAATTCAAGTCCCCATTGTCATGGGCCACTGGCTCCAAGCCTGGATCGCACTCCCTCTTCCTCTCCATCTCATAGAATTACTCTCTCCTTTACTTTTTTTTATTTAGAATTATTCTCTTCAAGGACCACTTACTACCTGAAGCATCGCCCTAATTTCCCTCAACATCTAATGCCTTCTATCCCTAGCAACCCTGTATTTATTTTGTACTCACTGTATGTATATTTATTCTGTATGTACTTGCATAGCTATATGTTTTCTCCTCCAATAGGCTATAAATTCCTCAAGGGCAAAGATTTGTTTTTTTTCTTTTTTTTTTTTTTTTTTGGATTTTGTATCCCTGATACCCAGCTCAGCTTAGTATACAGTAGGTGCTTAACAAATGCTTGTTGATTGACTGATCTGTAGAATAAGGGGCTTGAACACCAGTTCAAGTAGGGTATTTCCAGCTTTTATCACAGTTCCTGGTACTTAGTAAGTGCTTAATAAATGGTTGTTGACTTGGCTTGATTTGACTTAAATGATCTCTAGGGTCTCAGCCTACCAACCAAAATGATAAAGATCAGTGAGGGGCATCCTTTGAGGTCAGCCACCGAGTTTTTGTCTCACAGAATCTCAGAACTGGTAGGGCCCTTACAGATCTTCTAGTCTAGCCTCTTCATAATGGTACAGATGGAGAAACTGAGGTTGAGAGATTAAATGATGCGCCCAGTATCATGGAACCAAACCAGGACTAGATCTTTAATCTCTCAGGACTATGCTCTTTCCATGACATCTTTGTGCTCAATAAATGTTTATTGTTTCCCCTTGAGTTCTATCCAGGCCTCATTACCTAATACAATGCTCACCTGTGGCTTGGCAGGGGGATTTATTACCATTTCGTAACAGCAGGGTCCCTGCAGGTGCTACACTTACCTGGGACTGGAGAAAAAACCAGTTATTAAGGAAATCTAAATTATAGGATCAATCATGGAAACTTTTAATGAGCCAGTGTAAAGCAACAGAGGGAAATTATGACAGCTATCCCTCCCACAAAGGAAAAAGTCCATTCCCAAAACCAAAATTGAAAGACCACTAGCGCAAGATCATAGGTTTATTCAGTCAACCAGTCAATTAAACATTGACTATATTTACTCTGCGCCAAGAACGGTGCTAAGCACTAGTGATACAGAATAACAGAAGAGAACACAAAATGCCAAAACAGTCCTTGCTTTCAAAGAGCATCTGTTCTCATTGGGGCAGGAGGAAGAAATTTTAAAATGAGGCAATTACAAGATAGAGACAGAGCGGATGGAATGTAATTGGAAAGGAGGGACAGGAGCCACTTGTGGAGAGCTGTGAGGGTGTCTGGGAAAGACCTCTCACAGAAAGTAGGCTCTCAGATGAGTCTTAAAGGAAGCCAGGGAAGTAAGGAGAGAGAGTGTTCCAGGCATAGGAGGAAGCCAGTGCAAAGACATGGACTGGGACATGGGTTGTCATGTGTGAAGAACCCCAAGAAGACCAGTGTGGCTGAACATGGTATATGGAAGGATGTGAAGAGTAGGGAAACTGGGAAAGTAGGGAAGGACCAGGTTGCAAAGGTTTTAAAGGCCATTAAAAAGAAGACTTTGTATTTTATTCTGGAGGTAATGGGGAGCCACTAGGAACTCAATGAACCAGGGGAGTGACACAGATAAAAATCATGGCAGCCAAGTGGAAGATAGATTGGAAGACCATCAAATCTAATCCCTTTATCCAGATTAGGAAACCAAAGCCAAGAACCGGGAACTGATAAGCCCAAGGTCACACCAGTAACAAATATTATATTCAGGATTTGCATTCAGGTCCTTTGACTTCATATCTGAGGTATAGTAGGTAGATGCACTTAAGAGACAGAGGCACCCAAGGTCACATTAATAACAAATACGATAATCAGGATTTGCATCTAGCTCTTTTGATTTCTTATGAGGAGTGTAGTGGACAGAGCTTGGGACCTGGAGATGGAAAGACCTGAGTTCAAATCCTCCTTCAGATACTTCCTAGGTGTAGGATTCCATGCCAGACATTTTGTTCTCTCAGTTAACAGTTTCCTCATCTGTGAAATCAGGACAACAATTGCACCTACTTTATAGAGTTGTTGCGAGGAATGAATGAGGGATTACAGCTTTAATAGCTTAGAACCGCACTAAGATTTTTGGGACACCCTGTAAAGTGGCTCTATAGTCTTCAAAGAGCTAATTATTGTTACTGTTATTAACATCATCATTCTATAGCTCTTCTTCCTCCTCCTTTCATCACACTAGCTTGAAGACTCTATGGTTCTATATGGAAGGATACGATTGTGTGTCGGTCAGAAGGTGACTTCTGCCTCAGTCTTTCCAGTTTCTCTAGTTGTTTGATTTCATTATTTCGAACCTTGTTGAATTTCTTGATCTCATTCTAAAGGGAACAGATTAGTAGTACTTAACATCCAGCATCACTGAAGGAAGGAGAAAAACAGGAGATGGGGTGAGGTGACCAACCATGGTGTCAGAAGTGTCCTCTCATACATACACGGGTTTGCTTTATCTGGGTCCCATAGAGTCTCAGTGGATGGATGACTTTCATTTCAAATCTTTCAACCTGAAATAGAAAGGAAAGTGAACATATGGTTCAGAAAGAATTAGTGTAAAAAGTGCCATGGAAATGTGATTAAAGGAAGGAAGGAAAGAAGGAAATAAATCTTTATTAAATGTCTACTATGTGCTGGATACTTATTTTAGCCTCATATAACCCAAGGTAGCTAGGTGGCACAGTGGTAGAGTGCTAGATAGACTTATCTTCCTGAGTTCAAATTCAACCTCAGATGCTGAACCCTGTTTGCCTTAATTTCCTCATTTGTAAAATGAGTTGGAGAAGGAAATGGCAATCCACTCCAGTATTTTTCCTAGAAAATCCCAGATGGGGTCACTAAGAGTCAGACACTACTGAAAACAACTGAAAAATCCTAGAAAGGAAGTGCTAATATTTTCTCCATTTTACAATTGAGGAAACTGAGTCAGGGATTAAATGACTTGCCCAGGATCACCCAACTCAAAAGTGTCTAAGGCTAGATTTGAACTCAGATCTTCCTGACTCCAGGCCCAATGCTCTAGCCTCTGCACCATAGCACTATTAACTCTATCATTATAATATAGATGGAGGGGCGAGTAGGGCCAGAGTATTTAGAGAACATTGCCCCAGTGTCAATCATAAAGGACAAATACACAATGATATAGGTGAGGCACAGGGGGAACTATGAGCTAGATCTTTATTGCACCCTGATAGGATTTTATAAACTGTTTTATTTTCAGAGAAAGGTTGATTTTTGCACTGATGGACAGGAAACAATCTGAACATAAGAGAAGGGATTTTTAATAGAGATCTATTCCAACCAACTCTTTTTTACAGATGAAGAAACTGAGGACTGGAAAGGTAAAATGATTTGACCAGGGTCACACAGCTAATAAGTAACAGAATTGAGATTTGAACCTAGGTCCTATGATACCCCATCCAATACTCTTTCCACCATCCTATATTCTTGGCTAAACCATCCTATGCTTTGAGGATATGCAGCTCTTTCCTTAGGGCCATACCATGTTTTAATATCAGGAAGTCACTTTAGGCTCAAACCCAGGTCCTCTGACTCTTAAATCAAGTGGGCTTATTTTTTTTCTGTTTTAAAGCAGAATGAGCATGGATGGCTACAGAATGAATTATAATGAAGTAAATACTATAAAATTACGGAATGGGGGGGCAAGAGGTAGAGGTCATATAGCCCTCCCACCCATTAAAGGAATCTCCTTTGCAAAATACCTGATTGGTGATGGTGTCTGAATACTTCTAGTGACAGGGTGATCATAGCCTGTTTCATTGCCTAACAGCTTAATTATTAGGTCATTCTTCATTTTATATTGATTCAAAATCTGCTTTTCTTCTCACTTCCACTCATTGGTCTTTGTCTCCCTGGGGACAGGTAGAACAAGTGCAATGACAGCTCCTCAGGTATTTGAAGACAGTAACTATGTCCCATACAGGTCTCTTTTCTAGACTTTGCTGTTGTTGAGTCATTTCCATTGTGTCCTACTCTCTATGACCCCATTTGGTGTTTTCTTGGCAGAGATACTAGATAGTTTGCCATTTCCTTCTCCAGTTCATTTTACAGGTGAGGAAACTGAGGCAAACAGGGTGAATGACTTGCCCAGGGTCACACAGCTAGCAAGTGTCTGAGATCACATTTGAACTCACATCTTCCTAACTTCAGTTTCATTGCTCTATCCACTATGGCGCCACCTAGCTACTCCTCTTTCCAGACTAAAAATCATCAGTTCCTTCAGTTCATCCTTATTCCCCTTTAGTGCTTTTGTCCTCTGATACATCTATTTTGCATTCAAGTTCTTTGGGAATAAATCCCACTTATTTTGTCACAGAGCAGACTTGAGGAAAGGAGCTGGAGCTTAATTTTCTTTGTTTCTTCCCATATTTAGAGTTGGAAGGAACCTTATCCATCACCTAATCCAATAGAAGGTAAGTGACCTGCCCAAAGTCAAATAAGCAGCAAATGGAAGAGACGGGATTTAAACCCAGGTCTCAAGCATTTAAAAAATACTCATTGAATATTCAACAAGATATAGTTTCTAGACCCTTTGACATATATCCATAAAGTATTTATTGAGCATGTATTGAATGCTTTCATTAATGAAGGTATATACTTTGGAGGAGACCTTAGGCAACTCCTTTCTTTGTGCCTCAATTTCCTCAATTGTAAAATGAAGGGGCTGATCCATGAGATTCCTTCTAGTGCTAACATTTTCAGGTTTTATGGCAAAGCCCTTTCAGAGTTCAACTCTGAAGTGATTTTTTAAAAACTCTTTTAAAATTGATCTACTTTCACAGTAACACCTCATTTCTATAACCTAACATTTAAACCACACTCTGGTTCCCACTTATCTTTGAAGTCTTGTTTCCTATCCTCATTCTCCTCCATAGATTCTACATTTCAGTCCAATTGGCCTATTAGCTGTTCTCAGTGCCTGATAGCCCATCTCCTGTGCTTTGGCCCAAGTAGTCTGGGGTTTCTAGAATTCCCTCTCCCTTTACCTCCATTGCATCAGATCACTGGCTCTCTTCAAAGTACCCCTCTTCCATGAGGCTGCTCCTACTCATTCCCCAGTTATTAGCATTTTCTCCCTCTTGCAGTTACTTTGCATTTACTTTCTTTTGTATGTTTTGTATCCCTCACCACCCAAAAAGAATGAAAGTTTTTTGAGGACTTTTATTTCTGTATGTATACCTAGCAGCCAGCCCATTGCCTTGTACACAGCTGGCACTTAATAAATGCTTTCTGAACAGAGTTGTATCAAATCTTCATTGTGTTCCAGGTAGGCAGCTCATTAATTGTGGCATTTGGGGCAGGGACATAGGGGCTCACCTCCGCCTGCCGGTAATCTTGCACCTTGGCCAGCTCCTCGGCAAAGTTCTTCAGGGTAGTCCGCATTTCAGGATTTTCGGTATTGGCAAAATCCAAGAGCTGCTTGACAAGCAGGTCTGCCTTATCTCTCAGTTTGGCTGTCTTCCGGGTATAGGCAGCCAACAACACACAGAACTGGCCAAAGTACTTCTCAGCATTGTTCACCGTGTTCTCCATCACCCGAACTTGGCTGTCTCTGAGGAGAACAGCAAAGAGAGTTGATCTGGTGTGGATAGCAACTGCAGAAAGTGACTTGGGTCCTGTTGACTCCACTGTTCTTTCCTTGATATAGCATAGTCTCTTAGAGGAGCACTGATCCACCCTTTAGTTTGCAGTAACATTAGATCCTGAATGTGGCTCTTCCCCCTGTACCCCTCTCCCCAATCAGAATATGTTTATAAAATCTTTAGTATTTTCATATATTTGTCTCATGAAGATCTAAACTCACCTTTCCTTTAGCTACACTTAGAAGAAAAATTTCAAAGTAGGTGGGATTGGTCTTTGAATACCCTCCTACCTTCCTTTTTGCACCATCTCCTGGACCATTCTGCCATCTTATAGGTTTCCAGGCTCGCCTTTACCATCCTCTAGGAGCACCTTTTAAAGCATTCTATCTCCACTTCTCCATTCACCCAGGACCCAATCCTCCAGATTCCTAAATTACCTCTCCCTCTTCCATCTTCCCATCAAAACTACTAATTCCTCAGTAAGTCTTTTATCTGTTAGGTATTAGTATGAATATTTAATCCGAGTACTTTCCTAACCCTCTCAAGGGTATTTATATTTTATAACAGTAATCCTAAATCCAAAGCTTCATCAAGGAATGAAGGTGATCCCAGAGTCTCAAAGCTATCCCATTATAGTATCAGCCCTGGTGGGGTCTACCAAGTCAGGAAGATAATCAATATAATGATATAATAAATACTTCCTTCCTTCCTTCCTTCCTTCCTTCCTTCCTTCCTTCCTTCCTTCCTTCCTTCCTTCCTTCCTTCCTTTCTTCCTTCCTTCCTTCCTTCCTTCCTTCCTTCCTTCCTTCCTTCCTTCCTTCCTTCCTTCCTTCCTTCCTTCCTTCCTTCCTTATTGAACAGGTACTTTTTTCCCTGCCTACTATATGCCAGGCACTATGCTAAGTACTTTTACAATTCCTCCTTTGGTCCTCATGACAACCTTATTCCTATTTTAAAACTGAAGAAACTGAGTCAGAGGTTAAGAGACTTAACCAGGGTTACACACCTGGTAAGTGTCTGAGACAACATTTGAATTCAGGCCTTCCTGACTACAGATCCAGTATTCTATCTACCACACTACCTAGCTTCCTCTAAGTATGGTCCTAGCAAGAGATTGTGTCTTCTTTCCAAGGACTGACCCAGATAAGTATGAAGAGGCTCACCACCAGAAGGTTAGTCACCAGGGGATATCTTCTTTGGCCATGGAAATCCAAGAAACAAGCGAGAAAAAATATACACCATTGCTGTTAGCCCTGCATGTTCCCCTTCGACTTCTGTAGTGATAGGAGTAGAGAAAAAGGAAAGGGTGCAGAGAAAACTAATAACTATAGGTCTTTAGACTAATTCTAAAGATTGTATCTAACAACTAGCAACCAAGATCCTATGAACAGCTGCTGGTACTCTAAATGTGAGATCCTTGTCCAATTGATTAATGAATTTTCATTCTACTGGAGAAATGGAGTCATGTCAATATTGGCATTCTCACTGTAAATGAAACCAGAAGTTATGAGGAAGGGGATGGTAAAACTTGGGGATTCTTGGAGAGGCAAATAAATGAGTTGGCAGAGTTGACTTTTATTATACATCCAAAGGCAACAAGAAATTATTTCACAGGATGCTTGCTCATCTAATGGTGTGGTGTTCACAGTAAGTCACCATGAGGATCATTGCAACTAAAGTGTAGCTAATCTGCTGTGAAGGATGAAAAGAAAAATTCCATGAAAGACTTCATAAGACCTCCAAACCAAAGCAACACATGCTTTAATATTTACAGACTTAAATGCAAAGGTAGGTACAGGGGAAATGGTGAAAAATATTATGGAAAAATCAAAAGTTTGTAGACTATGCAGTAGCCTTGTGTCGATGTACCATGAACATATTTTCCCCAGAGGCACTGGTTCCAAATCCTACTTCAGATACTTTCTTAGTTATGTTACGTTGAGATGGCTTGGTGGAAAGAGTTCCATGCCTGGAGTCAAGAAGACCGGAGTTCAAATCCAGCCTCTGACACTTACTAGCTGTGTGACCCTGGGCAAGTCACTTAACCTTTTCTGCCCAGGTTTCCTCATCTATAAAATGAACTAGGAAAGGAAACCACTCCAGTATCTTTGACTAGAAAATGCCAAATGGGGTCACATCAGACATGACTGAAAATGACTGAATGATTAATTGGTAATATTCACTTTCCAGTTATGTGGAACAATTAATATCATGTATGTAGCATGTTTTGTAAACCTTAAGAAATATTATAAAACCTTGGAAGACTTATATGAACTGATGCCTAATGAAGTGAGCAGAACCAGGGGAACAATATGATGACAGCAACATTGTAAAGACAAACAACTCTGAAAGACTTAGGAATACTGATTAATCTGATCAACCAGCCAATGACCAAAGAACTACAGAGGACTCCTGATGAAATATGCTGCCCATCTCCTGATAGAAAATGATGGAATCAATATATATATATATATGTATGTATGTGTATACATATGTCTAGATTTATATATGCATACATACAATATATGTACACACATGCGCATACATGTGTGCAAACATGTATGCATATATAAAACATGTACACAATCTACCTATATATACACATGTATGAGGGGATATAACATATATGTATATACATGTGTATGTGCCCATTTTTTGACATGAAGAGATTTTTTTGTTTGAGTATCCACATTTGTAACTCATTTTATTTTTCTTGCTTTCTTAATGGGAGGGAAAAGGAGAGAGAGAATATGGAACTGAAAAGAAAATTTAATTTAAAAAATATATACTATGCCAGTGTTAGTTACTATGATAAGACCATTCCTGGATACAACTACTCATCTCCCTTTCCTTTTTTCCCTCATTCTAGTCTTTCCTCCTTTTCTTCTTTCTTCAAATTCCACCTCTGACCTACTCACCCTTGTCTTTCAGGAGTCACTTATTCAGAACCACAGAAAGTTCCAACCTTGAGGGGACCAGGGAGCATAGACCCTTGGGGGCAGTATGGAAAGGGCCCTGGGATTTGGGTCAAAGGACACTATTTCCTACCTGTGTGACCTTGGGCAAATCATTTACTATCACTTGGACTCAGTTTCCTCTTCCATGAATGAAGGAGTTTGGCTGGATGCCCTCTAATAACCTTTCTAGTTCCAAATGTATGACTTTAGTATCTTGTCATCCCCATCACTGGGAAGCTGAGTCCCAGAGGGGGGAATTAATTTGTCCAAGGTCCCAGAGTGAATGAACATCAAAGCTGGAGCTTGATATCAACCTCCTGACTCCCAGGTCAATGTGTTTCCAATACCCGTGCCACACTTCATTCAGTAACAATTCTGAAAAGAGGCAATGGTCACAAGTAGGTGGAAATGATGGTCTTTCCAGAGTCTCAGCCCATCCTGTAATTTGACCTGATACTTCTATTTGGGAAAAGAAAATGCCAGGAAAACTAAAGCATCTTGCTTCCAAGTCTCATAACCTAACTAGGCCAAGAAGACGGCATGTGATCAAGGCCTATGTTAACATAATTCACCAGTTCTTATTTCCTGTTATTATGTCTGTAGCTTTGTAAGACACCTCTGAAACCAAAACACCATCTTATTCCAAGGTTGGTAGTAAGCTGGTGCTTTGAATCGACTTTAGATGGGATGCTCTCTCTGTCTCTGTCTCTGTCTCTCTCTCTCTGTCTTTTCCTCTCTCCTTCGCTGCCTTCTTTCCTCTTTCTTTCTCTCTCTTTTTCATTATTTCTCTGTCTCTCTCACTTTTTCCCTGTCTCTCTCTTACATGTAGAGGGGGAAAAGGAAGAATCTGAGGCAGCAATTTGTCCATTCCCCTTCTTTCCCTCTTTGATCCAGCCAAACTGGCTTTCTGTCTATTTTTTTCCAATGATACCCCATCTCTCATCACCATACCTTTGCATTGACCTGTTCTCATTCCTGGAATGCACTCCTTTCTAACCTCTGCCTCGTAAAATGCCTCTCTTCCTTTAAGATACAGCTCAGGCACCATCATCTGCATGAATACTTTTCTGATCCCAATAACTAGTGCCTTTCCTCTCAAACTATATTGGGTCAATGACTCTGTCATTGTGTTTATTCACTTTATATTTATGCATGATACATAGAAAATAGATACAAGGAAAAGCTAGAGGGGAAGGCCCCTATACTTCTTTCTTACACTGCCCAAAATTCCACCAAGAAGGGTAATTTAGCCTAATAATCTCCATCTTATAAAGTGGTAGAAATGAAGAGATCTGGGTTTGGATTTTTTTATTATATATTTGTTGTTTCTCCCATTAGAATGCACTCTTTGTACTTGTATCTCCAGAGGCCAGCACAGTATCTGACACGTGTTGCCCTTGCTATTTTTCAGTCATTTTCAATCATATCTGACTCTTCATGACCCTATTTGAGAGTTTCTTGGTAAAGATACTGGAATAGTTTGCCATTTCCTTCTCCAGCTCATTTTAGAGATGAGGAAACTGAGGCAAACAGGGTTAAGTGACTTGTCCTAGGTCACACAACCAATAATTATCCGAGGCCAGAATACACAGTTGCTTAAGGAATACCTATTGGTTTATTCATAGTCTAGCTTCATTATCTTCTTTTAAATGTTCCTAATTCCTAGGCCATAGCAAAACAGAGTAGACCAGAACATATCCCAGAAAGGATACATGATGTAACAGTAATAATGTAATAAATCCTTGCATCTACAAGGTCTAGGTATTGAATCTTTCCTCTGGTAATATCCTCACTGTGAATTTGGGCAAGTCACCTTCCCATCTCTTTCTCTTCTGGACAATGAAAGAGTTAGAATACTAGCCACTGAACAAGTGTTTACAATTGCCTAGTCCAGGGGTAGGGAACCGGCAGCCTGGAGGCCACCTGTGACCCTTGGTCCTCAAGTAGACCTCAAGTGGACTTGAAGTCCGGGAAAGTCACATGTGACCTTTAGGCTGCAGGTTTCCTAGCTGTGGGCATTAGTGCTGAGGATTATAGGTACAAAAAAAATGAAGTAATAAATTCTAAAGTCATTTTCAGCTTCAACTCCCATAATACTTTCAATACAAAAGATTTGGGGTTTGTCTACCCACAGTGACATGAAATAAAGTAGTTGCTATGTTGCTTAGGCCAGCCCTCTGAGGCTGACGCATTTGGATGCAGTTGCCATGGAATCTGGCCCATAAGCCTCATGGTCATCTTATCAAGGAGTGATTACAGACAGGAAGATGTGTGATTACAGCTTGGACAGAACACACTGGCTCATACTGTTCATGTGCCCAAATTCACACATGTATAGCTGGAAAGGGCACCCACTAACTGTGGCATATCCCAATTTTCAGCTGCCTACTGGTATTGCTTATCTGGGGAGCATCACAGAATCAATGCCTCTAAAACAGAAGTGATTATATTTTTTCCTCCAAACAGATTCCTTCTTTTGACTCCCATATTTGTCAATGGCACCCTCTCATCTGCCCTCATTTATCCCATTTCCTATTCCTCAGTGCTATTTTTGGTTTTCCACTCAATTCATTTCATGGCTGTCTTCTTACCATGCTACCTATTCTCCAGTGATTATCCTACCTATCTAGGTCCACCAGCTGTGATGGGTGAGCTTTTGTCTTATCCTGCCAGGACTTGCCAGTTCCTGGACATTTCCTCATCATGGTCATGCAGACATTTTGAACTGGATGTCCAGTAGACTTCTTAAATTCAGTATGTCCAAAACAGAACTCATTATCTTTCCCACTCAACCTTCCTCCCCTCCTACCTTCCCGATTATTGTAGAGGGCAACACTCTCTACCCAGTTCCTTGGGCTCATAATCTAGGAGTCGCCCTGGACTCTTCACTAACCCTCAGCCTCCATCTCTAACCTGTGGTCAAAGCTTGGTGCTTTCATTTCTGCAATATCTCTCCCATGACCCCTTCTCTCCTCTGACACCATCCCTGCTCCAGTGCTGGCCCTCATCACCTGATACCTGGATTGTGGAAATAGCCTGCTGGAGGTCTGCCTGCCTCAAGTGTCTCCCCCCTCTAACCCATCCTCCAATCATTCACCAAAGTAATTTTATGAATGCGTACATCTGACCATGTCACTCCCACACTCAATAAACTGCACTGAGTTACTATCACTGCCAGGATCAAATACAAAATGCTCTGACATTAAAAGCCCTTTATAATGTAGCTCTCTCCTACCTTTCCATTCCTCTTATGCCTTACTCCCCAACATGTCCTCTTTGATCCAGTGACTGGCCTCCTGACTATTCCATGAACAAGACTCTCCATCCCTCAGCTCTAGGCATTTTCTCTGATTGTCTCCCATCCCTGGAATGTTCTCTCTCCTCTTCTCTACCTACTGACCTCCCTGGCTTCCATTAAGTCCCAAGTAAAATCCCATCTTCTATAGGAAATTTTCCCCAAACTCTTAATTCCAGTGCCTTCCCTCTGTTAATTATTCCCTATTTATCCTGTTTGTACATATTTGTTTTTCTTGTTGTCTCCCCCATCAGACTGGGAGCTCCTTGAGGGCAGACATTATCTTTTGCCTCTTTGTATCCCCAGCACTTAGCTCGGTGCCTGGCTCTGGCTTAATAAATATTTATTGCTCCACTGGTTCTATAAACTCTCAAGCTCAACACCTCTCTCCCTGACTTCTGCTCCCCTCCCCCCACAATGGAAAGTAAATTTTGTGAGGACAGGGTAGGGATGGTTTCTCCTATACTTGATCCCCAGCCCTTAGCACAATGCCCAATACTAGTAAAACCTTAATAAATGCTTTATCTTTCTAACACACCCATACAATGAACAAGTATTGTTGATTCGGTCTCTGCAATCTCTCATATCCATGCCTTCTTCTCTCCTCCACTGCCCCCAGAATAGTCTATATAGGCCCTGGGCACCACCAGCTTGAGTTATTTTATTAGCCTCCACATAGGTCTTACTTTCTCTGTGCAGCCAATGATCTACGCAATCAGATATCTATCTGATTAGATTGCTTCTTCACTCAGAGTCTTTCTCTGGATTCTCATTACCAATTAGAATCTAAGCTCCTTCCTTGGCCTGACATTCAAAGCCTGCTAAGACTTCACGCCAGCTTGCTTTTCTATCCCAATCTCATATGACTCCTCTGCCTCTTTGGAAAAAAACCATAGGCTTTTTTAACGGCAAGGACATTGTCCGCCTTCAATTCCTGTTACCTAGCACAGTGCTTGGCACATGGTTAATAAATGCTTGATAACTTGACCTAGGTCACAGTCAGGATTGAAATTCTGGTTCTCTCATTCCAGGCTCAACCTCTCTCTGAATCGGGACTATAGAATTTAGAGCCATAAGGAATCATAAAAATCAGCCAGTCCTACCCCCTTGATGAACAGAGGCTCAGGGAGGGAAATGACTTACCCAAGGTCACATAGAGAGAGAAAGGGGCCAAACCTGGACTAGAGTCCAGGTCAGATTTCTTTTCACTGCATCCTTTGCATACTCAAGAGTTGCTTGTGCATTCTGCCTGTGGTTCAGGTAACTCCTTTCCTTAAAAGTAATAGCTGGCTTCCTTGAACCTTGCAGCAAAACATCATTTATTCACTTTTTGGAAAATGAAATGTGTGATTCTGAATAGTAATAGTGCCCCCTGCTGAGTCTTCCATCGCTCCATGCTTTCTCTACAGCTGGAAGTGACTTTGGAGAAGGAAAGATATTTGCATTCATCATTGAAAATGCTAACTCCTACAGCAGGCCTACTTTGAATAATCATCAGGTACAACATGTCACTCAAAGTATTTTATTCTTCTGTCAAAACTACAGAAAATAATACATTCTATGGTCTGGAGTTGAAAGACCCGGAGCTGAAATCCCACAGTGTTAGAACTAGACCTTGGAGGGTCTTACATTTTAGGAAACTGAGGCATGGGAAGAAGAGATCTCACAGCTAATTAATAACCCGGGTCTCCTGATTGTCAATCCATAGCTCTTCTTTAACACAGTCAGCCTAGAAAGGGCTTCCTCAAGGGGCCAGAATTCAGAAGAGCCCTGGTTCTACCTCCCTCTGGCTGAGTGACCATCACCTCACCTGCAAAATGGGGACAATAGTACCTTGCTCTGCTTATCGTACTGGGGCTGCCATCTGGGGCAGAGGAAAGGATGTATATAAAATTTCTTATAACCAGAAAGGTACATGCAAATATAATATTTTTAATCTTAAGAAGAATAACAGTATGGGTCAAATAATTACATGAAGAGTCCAAAGTTCCAATTCATCTGTCCTGCTAGCAGTTGAGAAGTCCTTCTTAAGGTACCAAGACCCTGCCATGAATTTGTGCTTGTAGGTGGAACCATGGATATGATGCTGCATTTGGAAGACCTGCTTCAGACCCTTACTAGCTGAGCGATCCTGGGTAAGTCACTTAACTCTGTTGGCCTCAGCTTTCTCATCTATAAAATGAGCTGGAGAAGGAAATGGCAAACCATTCCAGCAAGACTCAGTTTTCTCATCTGTAAAATGACCTAGAGCAGGAAATTGCAAACACTCCAGCATCTCCACCAAGACTCAGTTTTCCCATCTGTAAATTGAGCTGGAGAAGAAAACGGAAAACCAATCCAGTATCTCTGCCAAGAAAACCCCAAATGGGGTCACAAAAAATTACATGTGACTGAAACAACTCAACAGTAGCAGCAACTGTTTTTGTAGCTTGCAGCCAAGTTAAAGGGTGGTCACTTACTTGGTGATAATTCCATGCTCCTGACCACATATTTTTGTCCCCTAGTTTTCTACACATTGGTTTTTAGGAGACTTCCAAAGTCTTCACTGAGACTAAACAGGTTGGAGCAGGAAGAGAATTTAATCCAGCCTCTGTACAGAGGGACAAACCAAGCTACTTAGTAATAGAGTGGAGACCAATCTCCTGATTCTGAGTCTTCCTAGTATACATCATTCTGAGGCTTCCCTGATAGTTCAATTCAACAAATATCCCTTAAGTACTTATGAACAGAACATTGTACTAGGTGTTGGGAGGTTGGGTGGCAGGTTGTTGACACACAGTTTACAAAAGATTCTGTGTTGGTCTTCACAGAGTTCATAGTCTAATAAATGCAATACACAACAATAATGGCAATGTAGTCCATGATAAATACATCAAAAGTGCAAAACGAAATTTGATGTGAGTTTGAAGGTTACTGGCTTTCCCTGTGGGGCCCCACAACATGTACACATCTATTGATCACTTCCCACAATTAGCACTGGAAGGAACCTTAGACTTCATTTATTCTATTCTATTTATTCTAAAATTCCTCATTTTACAGATCATAGGATCATAGTTAGAGCTGATGGGGACCTCGGAGGTCAGTCAGTCCAACATTCTCGTTGCATAAATCAGAAAGGCCCAAAGTAGGGAATGACTGAACTGGGCTCCAAACGCAGATCCCCTGGCTCCAACCCAACATTACCCTGCAATTTCTTACTGTTTAGCTGAAGGGGCAAGACAAAGTCACCAAGAGACAAGGGTTGGCATGAGGCTGCTTGGGTTAAACAACAAATGAATGTTGGAGACAGCAGCTCATGGGTGCCAGCGATCACTGAATTGAAGTCGTCAGAGAAAGTTTTGAGGAAAGGCTGGGACTTGCATTGGACTTTGAAGAAAAAATTGGATTTGGATAAAGGAAGAGAAGCAGGTTGATGGGAGCCCAAGGATGCACACGATGCATTTGGAAGGACAAGATCAATCTGGACAGAATGAATGTCTGCATGGGAGGTTGAGGTTAAAGTCATAGGTAAAAGTCAGATTGAGGGGAGAGGAGAGGGATCATTGTATTCCCTAAGCTGTAGGATCATAAAACAACCTTATTTTAGAACCCGGGAGAACCTTAGAGATCATCTAGTTTAACTTATTCCCTTTATAAATGGGGAAACTCCATGTGACCTTGGAAAAATCACATCATTTCTCTGTGCTCCAGGTGGTTCTCAAAGTGTGATCTAGGGTTCCCTGAGGTCCTTTCAGGGGATCTAAGAAATCAAAACTATTTTCTTAATAATACTGAGACATTTACATTTTTAATATAGTAAATATTGAGAGCTATAACCCAATAAATTAATGCTGAGATTCCTCAGTGATTTTTAAGAGTGGAAAGGGGTCCTGAGACCAAAAGATTGAAAACTGCTGGACTCTACGATGTCTAGGGTCTCTTCTAGCTATATCTTATTGATCTGATGAGTGCAAACACATTAATTCTAAAATCTGCTTGAGTCTCCTTTGAGGCAAATGTAATAAACACATTCATATTGCATTTTAATATTCACAAAATGCTTTCCACCCGATAATCCTGTGAGACAAGCAGTGTCAAGCAGGGATTATTTATTCCTATTTAACAGAGAAATTGAGACTCAGGTTATACAAATGGTCCAGGGGTCATTGAGACAGAAACCCAGGCATTAAACGTTCTGTTGTTTTTTCCCCTTTTCTCCTTTCATATGGGAAAATTTCAGGGATGGAGAAATCTAGAATGCCAGAGACAATGGCTGGGCCCAAAGAAAAGACTGAGATTACAGAGAAACCACTCACCTGGACAGGACAATGTTCATTGCGATCAGAAGGAGCCAGATCTGCTTTAGAAGTGAGAATGAGAACTTGGTTTGAAATAAATAACAATGAATCCACCAGGCAGGGTGGAAAGAGAGCCAGATGAGGCACAGTTGTTGTCACCTGGCTCAGGTGAAGCTGGAGGCCGTTGCTGCGGCAATGCTCCCAACAGCACAGGGCTAGGGGAGGAGTCAGGCAGGTTGCCCTAGTAACGAGGCCAGCCCTGCTGGGCCCAGATCCAGCCTGCCTTTGAGGTCACTCCTGACTTTTCTCCCAGAGGATGGACCCACCTGTTTTCAACACCCTCTCCCCTTCCCTCCTCTTCCCCCCCCCCAAAAAAGAAAGAATTAGGCCTTTACAGACTTAAGATTCTTATGGAACTAGGTAGAGAGGAAAGGCAATGACGGGGAAGGAGCAGAAGCAAGAGGAAGGCTTGGGGGAGTAGATGATTTTCCTCAGGCAGAGACTTCTAAGAGACAGAAAGAAAGGGATAGTGGGGGCATCTCAGTTAGTGACTGTCAACACACCTGCTTGTCCCCAGAGTCTGATATTTGTAGCAGGCTAGTGAGGGTGCTAGCTAGCTTAGGTTCATTTTTTAAAGTCTTATCACAAACAATGGATGTGATAGGGCACTTGGGTGCTTGTGCTCGGACCCCAGTTCCAAGATCACATTTCTCCCTAGGCTCAAAACACTATCCCTGACAGTTTTCTCCCCAGCCCAAGAGCACTATGCCTCGGTATGACTCAGTAAAACAAACTATCTTTCCCCATCACAAGAACAAGCTGACCTATGAAGAAATTCTTTTATAAAAACAGGACTATCTTGTAACCACAGTATTATCATGTATTGATTTCCAAAGTTATCATATCCAGTCCAGAGGTCAAGCTACAGACATCAACTCTCAAAGCTATCTTGCTGCAGACGTAACAGACCAAAAATACCTGAGAAACCTCTTCGTCTGATTTCCAGTAGTGAATGATGCTGGTGACCAAGGTTGTAAGTTATCACTTAATTAGCGTATCTTCCAGATAATCCATTACTTTTACTATATAAGCTTTAGCATCATTTCTGTTAAGTTGCAGGTTCCTTAAGGAATGCAAATTCCTTAAAGAGCTCTGCCCACCATATTGGCGTTACAATAAACGTTGGCCAACTTGAACAAAAGAATGCTTAAGTCCATGAATTCATTCCAGATGACCCTGTCCAGCTCTCGGGTCTTTGAAGAGTCCCTAAACCCCAAATAGAACACTGGACCTGGTGTCAGGAAGAGCTAAGCTCAGATTTGAACTCTGACTCTAGTTGAGTAACCATGGGTAACTCTCATCTGTAAAGTAGACATAATAACAGTATTTAACTCCCAAGGTTGTTATGAGGACAGTATTTGTAAAGTGCTTTGCAAACCTTAAAGTGAACTATAAATGCTAGCTATGATGATGGTTGGCTGTAGGGTATATTGGTTAGAGAGCCTGGCCTGGAGTCAGGAAGACTCATCAAATCCACTTACTAGCTGGGTGGCTCACTTAATTTCTGTCTGCCTCAGTTGATTTGTATGTAAAATGAAGATTATTGATCTCACCAACTTCTCAGGGGGTGCTGAGGGGATCAGATGAGATAGTCTTTGTAAAGTGCTTTGCAAAACTTAAGATTGGTAGGTATTATTATAACTCAGCATTTCTAAAGCTAAATCTAGGGTCTTGACTCCCCAAACTCAGTCTCCTTCTTACTCCTCCCATCACTAGGAGTTGTATTGTTTTTGTTAAGTTGTGTCCAACTCTCCATGGCCCCCTTTGAAGTTTTCTTGAGAGATACTGGAGTGGTTTGCCATTTCTTTTTCCAGCTCATTTTACAAATGAGTCCACTGAGTCAAACAGTGACTTACTCAGGGTCACACAGCTACTAAATGGCTGAGGCTGGATTTGAATTCAAATCCTCCTGACTCCAGACCTGGAGCTCCATCCACTGTACCACCTAGGAGAATTGCAGTTTTTAATAAAGGAGCTCTAGCCACACTGGGCTTCTGTTCTCCATGACATTCCATCTCCCACCTTCATTTCTTTACAGAGGCTGTCCAGCGAGCCTGCCATGCTCACCTTCCCCAGATCTGTGTTTTGGAACTCTCAAGGTTCAATTCAAATGCTAACTCCTTTAAGAGGATTTCTTCACTCTTTCCCTTGTTTACCACTCTCCTCCCCATCACAACTTATTTATTTCACAGAAAAATTCTATATTTCATGAAGCAGCAGATAGAAAACTGTCCTCAGAGTTAGGACTCTTCAAGGGTTCAAGTCATTCCTCTGGCCCTGTGACCTTGGCAATGTCATTAACCACTCAGTGTCCTGAGTGACTAAGTACCCTGAGCTGCAGAACCATTGTCTACCTCTGGGCCTCAGGTTTCCCACCCCTGGTATACCTGCACTGGCAAAGAGGTTCCTTACCAGGGAAATCCCCACCCTGATGAAATCACAGATCCAAACAAATAGACACAATCCCATCATTTACTTATCAGCAAACAGGTAAAAGCCTTGTGGAATGTCAGATTGTTCTCGCTCTCCTATCTGTATCCCTAGTACTTTAAACAGTGCCCAGTGCATAGTAGGCATTTAATAAATATTGATTAAGTGATAGCCTCCTTTCTAAATGAGACCCTGGGCTGTACCCATGGAAAAATCCCAGTTATGTGAACTTTCTAATTGCTTAGATTCTGAATGAGTTTATTATGCAGCATGTCCCAAAAATCTTAGTGCAATTTTAAGCTACTCAAGTTTAAAACTTAAACCATTAAATAAATATAAACTATCCAAATAAATTCAATAAATTGTTTAAATAAATAAATCATAAATATAAATGTGCTATATGTATATGCATAAGCTCTAAATATAAGTAAATTATTTAAATAAATTAAACTTTGAATAAACCATAGATATAAATATACTCTATTAGATAAACTACTAATATAAATAAGCTATTAAATAAGGTAAACAAACCATTTAACTAAATAAGCCATAAATATACTATATCTATAAACTACAAATAGAAACTATTTAAATAAGCCATTATTATAAATATGCCGTAGATACCTAAACTCTAAATATAGCCAAACTGTTTAAATAAGTAAAAATAAACTATTTAAAAGTATAAAATAGCTTCTAAAAAGCAAGTGAACCTTAAAACTGCAGTAAGGCTTTTGGGACACACTGTATATGAACACTGCCCACAATGCACTTCAGCCACTAAGAACCTTCTGTGAGTATCAAAGTCCAGAACGCTAGTTCAGGCCCTCATCATCACTTGACTAGAGTATTTTAATAGCCTCTCTGGCTTTTATCTCTCTCCTTTTCTGTCTTTTCTTTATATGCCTGCCAAAATAATTTTTTCTAAGACTCAAGTCTGACGGTGTCATTCCCCCTCCTCAAAAATCATTCATTTCTCCCTATTGCTTATAAAACAAAATAAAAATTCTTTAGTCTAGCCTTCAAGGCCCTCCACTGTCTGGTTCCAAGTTTTTGGGTTTTTTTTTCTGGCTTTTTTCCTATTCCTTCTATTTATGTACTCTATGTTCCAACCAGATTGGACCACAAGACATCTATCACGTCTCTCCCTTCCCCAAACCCATTCCTCAATCTGCAATACACCACCTTCTCATCTCTGCTCATTCAAAACATCCTTTTCCTTAAAGCTCAGTTCAGACATCTCTGTCATTTAGAGAAGTCTTAAATAGCTTGGCCTTGGGGGTGGGGGTGAGAGGTTAGGGGGTGGGGAAGCAAGTGATTAAAGGCCCTGAGACCCACAGCCTTTGCCCAGACCTAAAAGAGATGAGACTTTCCCAGGCTCAGAACCAGAGAGAAGAGCTTTTAGTTGCAGTGCTGAGAGACTCAGAGAGCAGCCAGTACATTAGCAAGAGCAGCCAATGAAAGAGGCTATAGAAGAGGGCTGCCCCAAAGCTGGCAGCGGCTGGCCCCCTCTTCTTTCCCTGGCTCACTCCTGGGATTATTGAGAGAATTCAGTAGGGAGGAACCGAGTCATTATTCCCATCCTTCCACTTCCATTCTGGGGTTGTGCCTCTTGATTTATCCTTCCAGTCAAACGAGCGACTTTGCCAACTACTAAGTGTTTCTGTGCTCATCTACATTTGCTTCCTGATTGGATTGTAATGATGGTTTTCCTAGATAAAGATAATTTTCTCTGAGTCCTGGGGCAGGGTCTTTAGAGAATGTGGAAAAGAGAGAAAGTCAATAGATATTAGACTGAATGGAATCTTATCACTTAGGAAGCCTCACTCTGCAACTGAAAATTGCCTCAGGGCTCAGAATTTTTATGACTTTTATTAATAATGCTATTAGTGATTTATCATTAATTATTATTAAAATTTTTTCTAGTCTTACAGTGTAATCTCTGTCTTCTTATTGTTGCTGAGTTGTTTTAATTCTGTCTGTCTCTTCATGGCCCCATTTGGGGTTTTCTTGGCAGATGCTGAAGGAGTTTGCCATTTCCTTCTCCAGCTCATTGGACAGATGAGGAAACTGAGGCAAACAGGGTGAAGTGACTTGCCCAGGCTCCCCCAGCTAGTAAGCATCTGAGACCGGATTTGACCTCAGGAAGATGAGTCTTCCTAATTCCAAGCCCAGTGCTGTATCCACTGTGCCACTTGGCTGCCCCAATCCCTCTCCAAGGCACAGCCATTTGAAATTGGGATCATTTTATCACTTTATCTCTCCAGCCTACAACTCAGTGGAGGGGAGGGAAAGTAGGGAAGGGAACTTGAAGTTAAGGTCATGTCCTAAGCAGCCAGTTTGAAGAACTGTATGGTCAGGGAGGATAATAATAGCCAATATCGATGCCTCACTTTAAGGCATGCAACATGCTTTATTTATCTCATTTGTAAGCTTATTTGATTCTCACAGCAACCCAGTGTGGTTGGTACTATTATTATCTCCATTTTAGACATGAGGAAATTGAGACTAAGGGAGGTTAACCAATTCTCCTAGAGTCACACACAGCTGATAAGTATCGGAGGCAGAATATTGAACTCAAATTTCCTGACTTCAAGGGGCAGCTAGGTGGTGAAGTGCACAGAGCTAATAGGTCTACAATTAGGAGGAATTGAGTTCAGATCTGACATCAGACACTTCTTCATCAGGAAAATGAGCTGGAGAAGGAGATGGCAAATCACTCCCATTTTTTTGCCAAGGAAACCCCGAAAAGGGGTCAGGAAGAGTCACACAGGACTGAAAAACAAACAATAGCCAAAGGTACTAAATTAATACATACTTGCTGAAGGGTTGCTTGAGTGATTCTGACCTGGACGTTTTCATGCCCCACCAAGAAGTAATCGTAATCCTTCTCCAAGAGTTTTCAACTCAGTCTATTAAGGCATTTCTTTCCCCTACAGGAACATATCAACAATTGTATCACATGAATCTAAAGGGTAATAAGATTGGATTTTTAAAATTTCACTTTGTGCAGTTTTTTTTTCCAGTTGTGTTTCTTTGGGAAAATAACCCCCTCTCTGGACCACAGTTCCTCATCCAAAAAATGGGAAGGCTGGACAAGATGCCCTCTAATGTCTCTGCCAGCTCTGGATCTGCGACCCTAGATCAAAAGAAACCTCTTATGTATGCATTCTAGGGCTCGGTGACTATAGGAAAGTTCTTACATTATTCTCAATGGCCACGAGAGGGAAGCAGAGACCCATACAACCACAAACTACCAGTCATCAGGAGAAAAAAATCCCATTTCCTCCCAATCTTTCACCTGCCTGAACTGCATGAACACAACCACTCTCCCCACGTCCCCTTCCTTCCCGTTCCAAGCCACCTGCCTGATTTTACCTCTGGCAGACAGCCTGGCTGAGTTCTGTCTTTTCAGAGTAAACCCGATAGACACTTATTTTTAGCCACCTTGCCAAGGGCTTGGACGAAGTAGGCTGGAGAGTTAAAGGTTCCCCACCCAGATGGAACAACAATTAAGACTGTCCCTCCAGGACCTCCCTTCCTCCCCCTCTGCTACCTCCCTAATCCAGGCCTTGCTTAGTCACTCCGTGACCTTGGGCAAATCAGCTCCTCACGTTAGGCTGTGAGATGACAGGGTTGGGAATGTGCCTTCCAGCCCTGGCATCCTGAGTTTTTAGGGCTCTGTTCAGTCTAACAACAAGGCAGACTATGGTGGAAAGTACCTTGGAATTCAAAGAAGGGGCTG
This sequence comes from Bettongia penicillata ogilbyi, assembly GCA_023548195.1. Classification (NCBI taxonomy): domain Eukaryota; kingdom Metazoa; phylum Chordata; class Mammalia; order Diprotodontia; family Potoroidae; genus Bettongia; species Bettongia penicillata. The sequence continues at coordinate 23,748 of JAJHZJ010000850.1, read as the reverse complement.
GGGTTCAAATCCTGACTTTGAGACTTGATAGCTTGATACCCATGACCCTAGGTAAGTAATTTCTATGAGCTACCCTTTTCTTATCTATAAAATGAGGTGATAATATTTATATTTTGGTTAGTTTTATTGAGTCATTTCAGTCATGTCGGACTCTTCATGACTGCATTTGGGGTTTTCTTGGTAAAGATACTGGAGTGGTTTGCTATTTCCTTCTCCAGCTCATTTTACAGATGATGAAACTGAGGCACACAGGATGAAGTGACTTGCCCAGGGTCACAAAGCTAGTAAGTGTCTGATGCCAGATTTGAATTTATGAAAATGAATCTTACTGTTTACAAGCCCAGTGATCTGTCTGCTATAGCATCTAGCTACTGCTAATACTTACATTACCTACATCAAAAAGTAAGAAAAGTGCTTTGTCAGCCAGTAAACATTTATTTAGTGACCACTGTCTGCCAGGCAATGGGCTAAGTGCTGGGATAGAAAGAAAGGTGAAAGACAGATGCAGTTGTCAGAGTTCCAGTGGGAGAGACAGCAAGCAAACAGATATGTACAAACAAGATATGTAAAATATAAATTGGAGATAATTAAGAAAGAGAAGGTTGTAGAGGGAATCAGAAAGATAGATGATGGGATCTTAGCTGGGACTTGAAGGAAGTCAGGGAAGTGAAGAGGAAATAAGTGGGGAATCATTACTAATATGATATAATGATTAAGTTATTTAAGGATAACCTTGGGATTTCTCTTTAGTAAACTACTCCATTATTAAAGACGATCAGGCTTCACATTACTGAACTACAACTTCCGTTCTCTTCCCCCTCAAATTTCCCTCATTTTAAGCTCTAAACATCCATTCAGGTTTCCACTTCTCCCCTCAAAAATTGCCAGTGGTTCCTCCTTTGTCATAGATAGCAGACGTTACCATTTAGTGACTGAGAGCCAGTGACCTATAGGATAAAGTCCAAACTCATTCATGGAGTTGTTTCTCACACACAACATTCCATATCCCACCTCTGTATCTTTGCCCAGGCTGTGCCCCCTGCCTAGAATACATTCCCTTCTCACTGCTCTCTTTTAGCATTCCCAGTTTCCTTCAAAACTCAGCCCAAGGGACACTTTCTATATGGGCCTTTTCCTGATCCCCAGGGGTAGATATTTTCCCAATACCCTCAAATTACCTTGATTTATTTTGCATCTCTTTTTTGTACTCAGTGGTAATAGAATGTAAGGTCCAAAAGGGTAGAGGGCCCTTCATATTTGTCTCTATTTGTCAGTGCCTGGCCGCAGAGCCTGGGCACAGAACAGATGTTCAGTAAACACTTCTCAATTCAAGGTCTCCCACAAGCTACCTTTTCAGGAGTCTATGTACTATTATCTTAACCATTCTGTGCTGGGATCATTTCTGCACAGGATGTAACCCCTGGAGAATAAGCCTATTAAATCTCAAATACTTGCCTTGGCTATTCTGAGTGGTAATCACCTTCAGCCCCAGAAGAAATAGGAAACAAATGAGCTCTGCTTTGCAGTTAAGGGATTCACAAAAAGTCAATCAGTTAGGAAGTACTTCTCAGATACCCACTCTAGGCAGAGGTCATGCAACTGGTTGTGGAGAATTATAGCCCAGGCTTTATGGGCTAGGTGGTCCAGTGGATAGTGTTTGACTTAAAGAGAGGATGATCTGAGTTCAAACACTTATTAGACCCTAGGCAGGTCCTTTCCTCTCCCTTGGCCTCAGTTTCCTGATTTGTAAAATGAAGCTAATAATAGCACCTAATTAACAGAATTGTTGAAAGAATTAAATGAGACAGCATAGGGAAATACTTTGCCAACATTGAAGCAATAAATAAATGTGCTAGTGTTGTCAAAACAATAATTACTATTAATTAAACAATTACTAAATTATTATTAAATGGTGTTTACTATTAAACAATTACTATTTGTTATTATTATTATTATATCTTCTTGGGGTTTGCAGTATAGTTTGTGAGCTGAAACATACACTATTCAGAATATAAGGATCAAATACTCCCAAGGAGTAAGGGTATGAGTTCGAGTCCAGCTCCTTGTCACTCACTAACTAGCTGTGACACTTTGCCCAGGTTCCTTAACCTATCTGGCTTCAGCTTCTCCATCTGTAAAATGAAAGAAAGGGTGATACCTGAAGCATATTTTTTTGTGAGGATGCTTCCAGTTCTAAATCCTAGGATTTGTAAGTGATCTAGACAAAAAGCATTACCAGAATTTAGAAGAAGGAAAGTTTTCTGGGAGGTGAGTAGGTCAAGAAGAGCTTTTCCAGAAGAGGTGAAGTCTGAGTTTATTCACAGGAGAAAAGCCAGCAGGTCCTTCAGAGGCTGCTTAGATCCACCCCCACTCCCACCATTTTACAGATGAGGTAGCTGAGGCATTGGCTCAAGGTCACATGGATATTAAGAGTCAGAGGGGGAGGCAAAGCCAGGTTGTCTGTCTCTAGAAGCAGTGTGATCTCCCCTGTATACACTGGTTCCAAGGACAAAGGAGCATTTAGATGGGCATTCCATGAAGGATGGGATAGCCTACAAAAAAAGTCAATCAGAGGGTGGAACTGGCCCTTAGGGAGCAGGTCAGGCTGGCTTTAAGAGAGCATTGATCCCCTCTTGGATCATTTGAACTCCACCGTGGTTACAATGAGCCATATAGTAAGACATAAAACTGACTGAAATGAAGTTGTTTAAGGGGATTAGGCAGCTCTGTTGCTGAACTAATTACAAAGAGACCCGATATGTGAAGAGAGCTGTGTATCTCTGAGCAAGGGGGCTTCAGTCTTCTTCTGAAAATAGAATGATCTGTGCCAAATCTCTCATGAGAATTCCAGGCAATCGGAGGGCAAGATGTGGAGGGAGAATAGGGGAGGAATTTCAGGGGCCGGGAAAGGCACAGATCCAACCCTTACTCCCAAATCCTTCCTCCTGTGTTCTCTATTAGAATTCACAGTCTTCATCTAAGGCTTTAATGTTTTCTAAGGTATCAATTGAGGAGCTATAAGCAGATCAGGCAGTGTAGAAATAATAGCTGCCCTATATTTATAGTGAAGGAAGGAAATAGAAGACTTGGACAGGAAATCAAAGCCATAAAGACAAGTAAGTCTCCATTTCTAATTTAATTTTGTTGTTCGGTCATTTCAGTCATGTCCAACTCTTTGTGACCCTATTTGGTGTTTTCTTGGCAAAGATACTAGAGTAATTTGCATTCCTTTTCTAGCTCATTTTACAGATAAGGAAACTGAGGCAAACAGGATTAAGTGACTTGCCCAAGGTCACACAGTTAGTAAGTGTCTGAGAAGTCACTTATGGTGAGTCTTCCTGACTTGAGACCCAGTATTCTATCCACTGAGCTGCCTAGCTATATGTATATACATACATATGAAGAATTATACAAATTTGAGTTACTATTATTAGACTGAAATGAGTCATTGAGAGAAAGGACAGCCCTACCCATCTACCCTAAGCACCAGTTTTCTGAAGCTTGGGGAGGGACAAACAGAATTAGTCTATATGAGTAATTAACTCCAATCACGATGAGGAGTTGACCTTTCAACCTTCAACTTTTTTGATTCTGCCAGTGGGTTAATCCTAGAAAATTGAGATTTAGCTAAAATGGCGCTATATGTAAATGAAGTATTTTATGGCTTATATTTATGGCCTCAGAGGTCTCTGATTAGACTCTATAAATATCCCTAGTTGGTTAGTTAAGAGAACCTCTGTATAGAAGGAGCTGTCCAGAGCATTTGTAAGTATGAATCTTTGTACCCAAGGAAAAGGGGAGAGAAAGCGTTCTTCTTTGGGGAAGAGGGGAGACAGGAGACCCTTGAGATGCTAGCACTAGGGAGAGGAAGCACTCGGCAGCTTCCTATATGACCTAATATGCATTTTTAAAGTTCCTAGTAAGTACAAGATGACATTATGCTTAGCAATAAAAATACAGAGATAAAGCAAATCAGGCCCTGCCCTCAAAGAGCTTATATTCTACTAGGAGGTACAACATGTAAAACAAAGTGCCTCTTTCTCCTCTCACTACAGGTTTCATCTGAAGCAGGAGAAGATGAATGATTCTTGTGGTGGTACTCCTAATGCCCGAAGGATTTCTTGTTCTATCTCACCTGGCTGAGATTAGCTACTAGGAATCCACTTCTGAGGATCTTTTGGTTCAAATGTCTCATGTGGGAGGCAGGTGGGCACTGGTAGAGGGAACCAATATGACAGGGTATAACATAGCTATTGCCCTCACTAGAGACCAGTGTTTGGGGGGAGGTCAACCTTATCCTTACCTTTTTATGTTTTAGTTCCTAGCTCTTTCTTGGCAAAGAGGTTTGAAGACTAGGTGCTTCCTGCCCTCCCCATAGTCATGCCCATCCCTCTTACAACCCTGGCATGGGTTGGAGATGCTCAAGGTATTAGAATCAATGAAGTAGCAGGAGATGTCTTTCCTGGATCCTAGAAGGGGGGAGAAGCTTAGAATATTGGCTTCTCTAATACCCTCCAGAGTGTGGATTGCTAAGCAAACCCCTCACACCTCCAAGGCCAATTTCATGCCCACTAAATTTGGTCATACCCGGGACAAAGTCTCACTTTTCAAGTCCAAGTTATACAGTTCTGGGAGGTCTACTGGGGCCCCTTTCAATAGGCAGAATTAAATACTAGGAATGCAGCTAGGGAACACTTAAGCATACAAAAATTTAAACCTCTGAGCAAATGAGAATAAATAGGTACCACAGGAGCCCATAATTTGCGCAAACCTCCCAGTTTTTTTCTGAACAAAGGAATAGTAGAAATGAATTCCCCTTACCGATATGAACCTCTATAAATCAATGGAGTCATTAAATGTTTGTGTGCCCAGCCCTATGCCGGGAAGATCATAGGCTCAGCCCTTGTGCAACTTAGAGTCTAGTTGAGAACATAAGATTAAAACACTGGAACGATATAAAAAGGCATGTAACTAAGGGCTTAAGTAAGGGTTAGCTTTAAAGAGGAGAATTAATTCTTACTGGAATACCAGAAAAGCTGTTCTATTTCGTGTCTGCTTGTAGTTAATCAGTTACGCAGTCAGCAAACATTTATTAAGCACCTACTATGTGCAGGCTCTGTGCTAAGTCCTGGGAATACAAAGCAAGGCAAAAGACAGTATCTGCCCTCAAGGAGCTCCCAGTCTGATGGGGGGAGACCACATGCAGACAGCAAGGCATTTATTTATGGGATAAATTGATGATACACAACAAAGGGAGGGCATTAGAATTAAGGAGGATCAGGAAAGCTTCCTGTAGAAGGCAAGGTTTTACCTGGGACTTGGGGGAAGAGAGGGAAGTCAGGGAGGTGTAGACAAGGAGGATGTTCCAGGCACTGAGGACAGGCAGAGAGGATGCTGGGAGCCAAGAGCTGGAATGTCTTGTTCATTGGATGGCCAGGAGGCTAGTGTCCCTGGATGGAAGAGTCCTTGGGGAGGGGGGAAGGTATAAGGTATAAGAAGACTGGAAAGGTCGAGGGGGAAGCCAGGTATGCAAGGCTGCAAACCTGCTTCCAGTGTAACTGATAAATGGTTTTGAATTAATCAGGCATAGTTGGATCTCACACAAAGGTTTCTGTAGAACTGTTTTCTTCTCCACCACTTTTTGCTATTTTGTAAAGTGATATTGTTCATAATCTTCTGGCATATTCCTCTGCTAAGCTGTAATTAGACATTCTTACTCTTGAAACAGATTCAGTTAAATGGGGATGAAAGAAGAGGAAATATGGAGAGGCTGTCTCAGTACCCAAAATGTCTAGTCTGGTCCCCTGCACCATGACCAATGGTTACCAGAACCTTGGATGAGGTCGAGGGCCATGGAGGTGGTGGGGAGGACAGTTCCCTGGAAAACAAAGATCAAAAACATGAAACCCTGGGGGTGGCAGTCCAGGACAAGCCACAGGGATGGGGAAATTGTACTGTGTGTCCTGGGCAGACTGGCATTGTACCAAGAGGTATGGGGTTGAAGTACATCCTCCCCTGGATGATGGAGCTCCGGTTACAGTTCCGCTCATCTCTAATGTTTTTCAAATCATAGGGCAATTTGACTGGAACATAGAGTACAGGGTGGGGTGCTCTGTGAAATCAGCTGGGGCAGATAGGTTGAAATCATATTGGGAAGGACTTTCCATGCTGAACAGTGGAGTCTATTTTATACCAGAGGTCCGAGGGAGTCATCAAAGCTTTTTGACCAAGAGGATAACATGGCCAGAATGCGTGTTGGGAATGTTACTTTTGCAATTCTGCAGAGTAAGGGACCAGCAAACTATGACTGTACAAAAGCAGTCAATGGGTCAGATTTGACCCACAGACTGTATGTTGTTTGCTAGTTGCTGGTGCAGAGAAAGTATCCGAGAGGGAAAAAAGCTGAGGCAGAGAATCCAATGAGAAGATTATTACAACAATTCAGACCTTGAGCTAGGGTGGTAAACATGTAGTTGGACAAAAGGAGATAGGCAGAAGAGATAACAGTAGTACAATAGAACAGGTTGATGACTGATTGAATATGGGGGAGGGGGGAAGTAGTGGAATTGATGAGTTGAAGATGACCTGAGTGACTGGAAAGATGATGGTGTCCTTGATATTTTGTTTGGATTTGGCAAGTCTGGGAAACCAATGGGACATCTAAGTGGAGACACCCTAGCAGGCAGTTGGTTATGAGAAGGCTGGAATGTAAAAGGCCTGGATAGGCAGATTTGTGAATCATCAGACTTGTTGTCCAGTTCTGTCTGTGTCTGACTCTTTATGTCCCCATTTAGGGTTTTCTTTTATTTCAGAATAGTTTGCCATTCTTTCTCCAGCTCATTGTACAGATGAGGAGACTGAGACAAACAGGGTGAAGTGATGTGCCCAGGGTCACACAGCTGGAAAAGGTCTGAGACCAGATTTGAACTTGAGAAGATGAGTCTTCCTGACCATAGGCCCTCAACTCTATCCATTGCACCCCCTACTTGTCCCTCATCTGCCTAGAGAAGATAAATGAATCCATCAGAGTTAATTAACTCATTAGAAAGCATAAAGAGAGAAAAGGAAGGTACTGGGGCACGGATAGTGATTCCACCAAGGAGACTGAGAAGGAATCATCACTTAGGAAGGAAACCCAGTGACATCAAAACCCAGGTAGGACTGAGTGTCCAAGGTGAGAAAATGGTCAATAGTGTCCAATGCATCAGAGACTCCAGGAGGATGAGGGCTGGGAAAGGACCATGGTAGGTACAGGTAGGATGCTGGTAACCTCAGAGGGAATTGCTTTTATTGAGTGACAACCAGATTCTGAGCTTTCTAGAAGTGACTGGGCAGCGATGAAGTAGGAGTGTGGACTGTTATTTCTAGGCCTTTAGTTGAGAGAGGAGAGAGAAAGGACAATAATTTGAGGGGAGTGCAAGGTCAGGAGAAGGATCTTAAGGATGGAGATCTAGGAATGTTTGTAGGTAGCAGTAAAGGAGCCAGTGGATAGATCAACTTCAGGTGATAATGAGAGAGGGGAGGAGGAAAGGAACAAAGGGAGACAGAAGGGGAGGTGATACAGGGATTGGTAAAGGAACTGGCATTGGTGCAGTGAGGATCTATTCTTTCCTCTGAGTCTGGAGCAAAGAGGGTGAGAGTGAGAAAACTGAGGCAACAATGTAGAAAGAAGTGGCAAATCTCCAATGCAGGATCTCAGTTTTCTTGATAACTGATGAATCACTTAACTTCTGAGTGTCCCAGGCAACTCTCTAAGGTTCAAAGCTGCAGATAAATTGGCAATCTGTATCAATGGAGAAATGTTCCACAAGAGGAATTCCCTATAGTAATGAAATACAAGACTTGTACCCACAGCTGGCATCACAGTGGATAGAGTGCTACGTCTGGAGTCAAGAAGCTGTTGTTCAATCATTTTCAGTCTTTTTCCTGACAAAGATACTGGAGATACTAGTTTGCCATTTCCTTCTCCAGTTCATTGAATCCCACCTCAGACACTTAACTATGTGACCCTGGATAAGTCATTTCAGTTTCCTCATTTGTAAAATGAGCTGGAGAAGGAAATGGCAAACCTAACCAGAATCTTTGCCAAGAAAACCCCCAATGAGGTCATGAAAAGTCAAGCATAACTTGAAATGACCAAACAACAACTCTTTTGGGGTGTTTTTTGGCAAAGATACTGGAGTGATTTGTCATGTCCTGCTCCAGCTCATTTTACAGATGAGGAAACGGACACAAACAGGGTTAAGTGACTTGCCCAGGGTCTTGCAGCTAGTAAGTATCTGAGGCTGAATTGGAACTCATGAAGATGAGTCTTCCTGACTCCAAGCCCAGTATTCTATGCTCTGTGGTACCACCTAGCTGTCATCTACTTCTGGATGTGCATATTACTTCTGAGAGCTTGTAAGCGTCTTGAGGACAGTGATTTTTTTTAAATCTTTGTCTCTCCAATATTTAGCACAGTCCCTCCTGTAGTAAGTGGATTGAATTTAAAATCCCTTGTTTGGCATGAACCTGGCCTCTGCCTACCTTCCCCATCTTCTTAAGACATATTCTCCCCCAACCATTCTACTCTGGCCTTGCCACTCCTTCCACATGAAATTCCTCTTCTAAACAGGTTAAGGTTCATTCCCAGGGTCTCTCAGATGGGAAACAGCAGAGTCGACATTCCAAGGCCCCTTCCAGCTCTGACGTTCTATGATATGTTTGTGTAAAGAATGACTAACACTCCCAAATATCTCTAGGCCTCTCTTGCCTCCCGCCCAGAGTCTCTTTGCATTCCAGTTGGCTGTTGGATGCTGTCCTATGCCTGGAATTTGGAAAATCTGGTTTACTTCTTAGTCTGTTTCTTCTATCACTCTTTCCCTGATCTCAGGACCCCAAGCTAGCCCCTTGGTGTTCACATGTCCCATACCATCTGTTTTTCCCATTAGCTTCTCCAGCGATAACCTTGCACTCGCCACAAGGCCAGTGCAGCAAGTTCGGAAGGTTTTCTACGGGAGATCTTTTCTTTTAGGAATGAAGAGCTAAGAAGTCCTTCAGTGCCGCATCTGCGCAGCAGGGAGGGGCTCTCTAGAGATGGACATTCTAGGTGATAAAAACCCAGACCCACAGTTTAAGAATGCAGTGTGTAATTGAAACCATGGCGAGCTTTTCAAAATTGCCTTCCATTCAAGGAGTTATTAACATCATGGGGAAATGACTGAGTCGTGATAAACTGCCATTCCAGATCCTTCACAATCCGCCCCCCAATCTACCCACGCTGCAAGCATGCAGTACGACATATCTGGAGTCAGAGGACCTGAATTCAAATTGCATGGGGCAAATTACTTAAATTCTCTGCACCTCAGTTTCTTCATCTGTAAAACTAGGGCATTGGGGTAGATGATATTTAAGGTCTTTTCCAATTTAAAATTACAAGATCCTCTGATTCCACCATTCAAAGTATATCCACCATCCTGTAAAAATACTTCGATAGATCTGTATCTATTTCCTCCAATGGAGCATTTGTACTTTCTCATACTGTTATATTCACCAATTACTTCCCTATATCATCATCATCATCAAAATTAGCATTCCTCCCAATGAATTAGGTATGATAAGAATTTTCATTTTGCAGATAGGTAAACAGGTTCAGAGGAAGGGAAACCACATGTGGCCTCTAAGTCTTCAAGAGCAGCCCTTGGATGTAATTCAAAGTTCCCTCTGGATCCTCAGGTGCAGCCCTTTGACCGAATCCAAACTTCACAGAACTCAGTCAAAGGGTGGCACTTGAGGACCTAGAGGGCCACATGTGGCCTCGAGGCCACAGGTTCCCCACCCCTGCTCTTGTCAAATCCAGCCATTTGCTTTTCCCTGAATGTGCCTCAGGAATCCCTTCTCCACACCTTTGCTCATACTTGTTCCCTTTCCTGAAATGTCATCTTTCCCCATCTTCCCCTGTACAAATTCAATTTATCCTTTAAGTCTCAGATCAAATACCACCTCCTTTATGAAACCCTCCTTGTTCTCTGTTCTTCTCCAGCTCCCAGACGGATGTACTCCCTCCCTTCTCTGACCTCTGTGGTACTCTAGGGTGCCAATCCCATTCTATGTTGAATTATAGTAATTAGTGAACGTGCCTTATTTCCTGGGTCAGTAAGCTCTGGGAAGCCAGGGACTGTGTCCTATTCTGTACTGCATTCCTCGGAGTGCTTAGAACTGGTTATTGTGCATAGTAAGTGGTCAAGCAGTGTTTTTTGAATAATAACTCACGTTTTGATGTCATATTAAGATTGAAGAAATATTTTTCTCACAAGAACCTCATATGACAAATATTAATTATTGTATTTTTTTTCCAGAGGAGGAGACTGGGAACTAGTTTGAGGAAATGATGTGTTAGTGATTACAAGTACAGTATTAAGTGTTGGAGCTGGGATTTTTATCTGGGTCCCTCATGACTTTGCTCTTTTTACTATACCATATTTCATCTTTGAATGAATGGATGAATAAATGAAGCCCATGCATTCCATCAAGGGGAGTGGACTGTCATCATTTACTAAATTGGGATAATTTTTGAGATATACATATCACTGTGTGACCCTGGGCAAGTCACTTAACCCTATTTGCCTCAGTTCCTTGTCTGTAAAATGAATTGGAGAAGGGAATGACAAACCACTCCAGTGTCTTTGAAAACCCCAAATGGATCACAAAGAGAAGGATATGACTGAAACAACTGAATAACCATGACATCACTGACTAAAGTCTACGTAAATAGTCAGAGATCAATTACCAGATTCCTTGAAATAGAACTTCTCATGGTAGAAGAGGGGTAGTGGAAGGCTAGAAACCAAAGTTTTTACATATGCACACATACGTATGTATGTACTTTAACTTAACTTTAATTACGTGTTTCTGTGTGTGTGTATGTGTATGTATGTGTGGAATTCTCAATGGTGATTTAAAATTTTTACTAATAGAGTAAGTGGAAAGACAATGAGTAACTATAAATCTGAGAACTTGCAGGTAAAAAGGCAGTCACAAATGATCCCCTAAGCCTTTATAGACTAAAATATAAGTGGACTTCATTGAATCACAAAGTGGGAAGGAAACTTAGAGAACCGTTAGTCGAACTGAACTAGATTGCACCTCTAGTTCAATTCCCTCATTTTGTATGGGAGAAGAATGAGGGTCAGAGGGGGAATTTACCTGTCCAAAGTCACATAATTAAATGGTGACAGTGAGACAATTAGAATGCAGGTCTCCTGTCTCTTATATCAAGGATCTTCCTACTATACCAATCATTCTATTATCTGGAGGGATCTTGGTAGAATATTTATGACCCAGGAGAGAAACAAAGGCAGCAACTGTCAGGGTGGCTGTCCCTCACTCTATTGTCTTTTATTTCTTTCTCTATGGAGATCAGCTCCTTCAGAGTAAGTCACTTTCAAAAACCAAGTTTCATTCATTTGATAAATGTTCATTTGAGCACATATTCTGTGAAGGAGTCTTTGGTGGGGGATGGAAGACACAAAGTCATGCAGTTGCTACTCTCAAGGAGTTTATAGTCTAATTAGAGAGATAAGACATACATGCTGGTAACTTAAGTAATAATATAAGTCAGACTGTGGAGGAGGAAAATGGGGTATAATAGAAAGGAGTCAGAAGGCTTGACTTCAGATCCCGCAATGACACCAACTAGTTATAGGACCATGAGTAAATCACTTTTTTATGGGCCTCAGTTTCTTTCTTTGTAAAATGCAGGAGTTAGGCTAGGTTTTCAAAGAAATAGAACAACAACATCAATTGACCTGGAAAACATGTCAAGAAAAGACACTCTAAGAATTATTGAAAACTGTAATCAGAAAAATTTAGATTTTTAATTTCAGAAAATTATAAATGATAAAAGTTTACATGAAATTATAAGGGGAATTGTATGAAATTATATATGAAAATTTCCCAGAAGTCATAGAACCAGAGGTCAAAGTGAAAATAGAAAGAATTCACCAGTCATTTCTAGAGAACCTCAAATGAAAACTCCCAGGAACATCACCACCGACACCCAATTTATAGGTCAAAGAAAAAATACTACAAGCTACAAAAAGGATTATACAAGACTTGGCAGCTTCCATTTTAGGAAAGGAAAGACCTGGAATATGATATTCCAAAAGGCAAAAGGTATAAATTTACAACCAAGGATAGCCTACCAATGACAATTAAGTATAATCCTACAGAGGAAAAAATGCATCTTTAATAGAATACACAATTTTCAGATATTACTGATGAAAAGGCTAGAAATGAATAGACACTTAGAAATGAAAATGCAGGTACCAGAAGAAACAGAAAAAATTCAAAAATTTATTTAATTGAAAGAGAATGTGAGAGGATGAGTTTTTTATATGTAAATTTAGGGGGGAAGAGAAGGAAAAAAAATCTTCTCAGAATCCAAATATCTTTAAGGACTATAAAGAAAGGTTAAAATGATAAAGGTTCAGTTGGTGCTTTTCTCCTGCTTTATGGTCTCAGGGAAACAAAAAGTGTAGAGACAAGAGACTGTACTGAGGAGGAAGGAGGAGGAAAATCACAATTGTACAGTAGAAAGTGAATATATGGCCATAATAAAAGGGGGGTAAAAGGGGACAGATATCCATGAATCTCACTTTCACCTGAATTGGATGAAGGAAGATCGCATACAATAATACACACATACAGATTTTGGGATAGAAATACATTAAACTCAAAAGTGAAATAGGAAAGAATAGGGACAAAGGAGGGATACAGAAGAATCAAGAGAAAGTGGTCAAGGGAGAGGAGAGGATAGGTAAAAGAAAAGTCATTATTATAGTAAACTGAAATGTTAAAAAGTAGAACATAAAGGGAGGATAAAAAGGAAAGGAAAAAAAGAGTAAAAATCTGGATAGAGGTGGAGTAAGAAAAATGGAGATCTACAACAGAGGGGAAAACTAAAACAGAGGAAACAGAGAGACATTTCACTTATAAGATCACAACTGTTAGGTAAAATCCCTCTCTTATGTTACCTGCTTCTTATTTATAAAGAAGGAGATAGGAACAAAGAGAGGAAAAAGTATGAGAAGATAGGATGAAAGCAAGCAACAGTTATAACCATGAATGTGTAAGGCTTAAATTCACCCATAAAGTGAAAGAGAATAGCAAAATGGATTACAAAGCAGAATTATACAATGTGCTGATTACAAGAAACACTATGAAACACAAAAATTGACAGGTTAAAATGAGAAACTTGGGCAAAGTCTGCTGTGTTTCATTTGAACAAAAACAAGCAGAAGTAGCAATAATAATTTCAGATAAGGTTAAAATTAATGTTGATAAGTTAAAGAAGATAAACAGTGGAAATTACATTATGTTTGAAAGGACCATAGATAATAGATAAATATCAATACTTCATTAACACACCTATAATACAGTATCTTATTACCTAAAGGAAAAGTGAATCAAATTGGAAGGAATAGTTGATAATACAATGGCAATAGTGGCAGGTCTTAATGTACTCCTTTCAGACCTAGACAAATATAACCAAGACGTAAACAATAACAAAGTTAAGGACCTCAATAGAACCTAAAAACTATGCTCTTAGACAAGTAACATTGAAGGGAGAAGATGGATATAATTCTAGTCCAGTTACTCCGTTATCTCAGAGTGGCCAGCTTCATGGCTCCTTCTGCTCTTCTCAAAGCAGGAATCTCAATCTCCCTTGGAAAGGTACCAATAAGATTACAGAGCTATCTAATCATGCCTCTCTAATAGTGACATGTTGACAGCCCACATGGACCTATTTGCTTACATGGACAGCAAACATCTTACATAAGCATTTTAATTCATGCTTTTTCTATTTCATTCTACTTCACTGTGTCATCCATCTCTTGAAATATTACTTCGAGAGTCTGGGGTAGCTAGGTGGTGTGGTGGATAGAGCACCAGTGCAGAAGTCAGGAGGACCTGAGTTCTCACCTCAGACACTTGACACTCACTAGCTGTGTGACCTTGGGCAAGTCACTTAACCCAATTGCCTCATCCTGGGTCATCTCCAGCCATCCTGATGAATATCTGGTCACTGGATTCAGATGGCTCTGGAGGAGAAGTGAGGCTGGTGACCTGCACAGCTCTCCCTCAGTCAAAGCAAAGTCAAGTGCAAGTCATGTCATCATTTCTTTGATGGCATGGTCTTCTTCGGCAACAAAGGACAAACACACTTCAAGGGTCAGTTCGAATGTCATCTTCTATGAGGAGCCATCCAGGATTCTTGCTGTTGTTAACACTATTCCCCCACCCCAGAAATTACGTTGTACTTATTTTGTATATCTTTTGTACTTTGTTTCCTGTTGTCCCCCACCCCAGCAGAATGGAAGTTTTTTGAAGAGAGGACTTTAATTTTTTGTCCTTCTATCCCCAGGATGTGGCAGAGATCCAAGCATACAAGAGGTGATTAATAAATGCTCGTTGATCTTATAAAGGCCAAATTAGTGATAGACTATTAATACCATCAGAATTCAGAGGAGAAATAGATCATCATGAGCTGGGGGTGATTGGAAAGCCTTCTTGGAGGAGATGAGGCCAGAGCTGGGCTTTGATCCCTGGTTAGTTATAATATCTAAAAATTTCGGATTAACTAACTGAATTATTTTACAGATCAAATTTTAAGAAGCATCAGGCTTTCTGAGCTGGAAGAGACCTTAGGACACAGAATGTCAGAATTTGAAAGAAACATAGAACACAAGATGTTCAGGATGGAATGGAACAAAGTGCCTGGAATGTCAGGGCTGAGAGGAGCCTTAGGATGATTTCCTCCAGTTCCATTCAGCAGCATATGAAGAGGAGGCAGATGGCGAGAGTGATCCGGGCTTGGGGTTTGGCGAAATGTGATTGGCAATAGGACAAAGAAGCAGGGAATATGAGAATGAGGAACAAAAACAAAACAATCCCAACTTGATGCTGCAAAATCATAACCAAAATTGGGCCTAAAGAAGAGGAATGAGATAGAGGACACCCCTTCCAACTTCTTTGAAGTGGTGGGGAACTATGAGTGTGGATCGCTGAATGTAACGTTAGCCCTTGTGGATATGTCGGCTAATTTTGGTGAACTTTTCCCCCTCACTTTTAAAAATTCTTTGTGATGAATAATGGCTCTTAGCAGGGGATGGGGGGGGAAAGATATAGATAGAAAAATGGATGATGTAAAAGCAGATGATTTATTTTAAAACCTGTTGCTGAGCCCAGGGGACTGGGGGCTCTGTGCCCATTTTCCTTTATCACTTCATGGGTTCCTTCAGCTCTAGTCTTATCTGGGTTAAATTTTATAATATTCTGTCTTCTAACAAGAAGGGTTAATCTTTCTTTCCTCATACTAATTCCATCCATGCATTCAGGAAAAATTATTTAAAGCTTAAATATTGGTTCATGTCCAGGTTCTTCCTAAAAGGTGAGTAGAAAGGTTCTCAGTCTAAAATATGAATCAAGTATGGGACAGCAAGTTATTTCTGACTCCCAAAGGAACACTTAAAGTCACAAAACTCATTGCACATATTGACACAATGACTCTTAACAAGATTCAGCAATTTAACTTCTTATAACTTCTGTTGCAATCTCTTAGGAAGGTAATACTCAAAGCCTCATTGGAACACAAACTGGGAAGTTCCTTGGATATAGGCATGACATCTTTCATCTTGGTTCTTCACTGTCCAACCAAATCTCAGTCTGCGTATTTTACCAGAGGCCATAATTCCCTTTGCCAGGAGTCCAGTTTTTACCTAATGGATCCATTTCCAGACCTCTTAAACTCATAAGATTACTTTCAAACTTGGGCATATTCTTCTTAAGTCTGAGGTTCGGTCACCAACTCAATAAAGAAAATGAAAAATGGAAAAGGTTGACAGGGGCCCAGATACAAGCTCATCTAGTCTTTTTCATCTAGTTACCTCTTAGAAACTGTCAGAGCCCAGCTCATCCTCCCACCTACCTTACAGGAAGTCTAGTATAAACAAAAGGCTAATTGCCACTACAGGAAGGTTGAAGGAAAAGCCTGGAGCTATTTCTCTTTTGTACCTAATACTACCCCATCTCTTTCCCTGCTGCTCTCACAGGTAAAGGGGAAAGCCAAGAGATCATTTAAAACCTACCAAAACTCCATGTCTTTTCCAGTCTGAGTCACAGAAAACCATCGGGAAGCAGCCAAGGAGTCCCTTACTCTCAAAAGCGACCCAGTTAACACTGAGTCAGACATATGTGGCTGGCTGGAAGCAGGAAGGTCAATTTTGCTTATGCCTTAGTCAACGCCTATTATTTATACTTAGAACATAGAATGCCAGAGATGGGGGGCAGGGAAACTTGGGTTATTCTCTCCTCAAATTCCCACATTTTACAGAAGAAACTGAAGCCCAGGCAAGGGAAGTGAGTCCCCTGTGGCAGAGCCGGGATCTTCCGACTTTTAACCTGGGATGGATTTCTTGCATTGTTTTTGTTTCATAATGTTTGGAGGGTTCTGAAAAGACTGGTCTGGATAAAACAGAAGGTGTGGGGGGGCATCCTTTAAAACATAGGTTTTTCACCATTTTTGTGTCGTGGATCCCTTTGTCAGCCTGGTGAAGGCCTATGGATCCATTCTCAGAATCACATTTTTAAATGCATAAACTAAAATACATGGGATCCCAAAGGGAACACATTATATTAAAATACAGTTATCAAATTTTTTCTTAAAAACCCCACACATAAGGTCATAGACCCCCCAGGTTAAAATCCCTGACTACAATCTGGCCACAGTTTCATCCTCCAATTTGTTATGGAAGGTCCCAGATTAAAGTCCTGCATTGAAACTCACAGCTGCAGGAAACCCAGGCAAATAAACTTCCCCTTCTTTCCACCCCCCCTCTGCTATTTGACTCCTGTTGGCATCAGCTTTTTCTGCTCAGCGTGAGAGTTTGGGTCTCCTCCTAAGCAGAGAGCAAGCTGTTTAATAGCGATTAGCAGCCTCACCTAAGGGGTGGGGGTGGAGGAGCATGGCAGGGGTTCAATTGACTTGTAATGCCTTAATAAATCACGTTTGGCTGACTAGCTTGTCCCTGGAGCCAAGTTCCTGAATCCTCTCTGCTGTTCTTACCATGACCAGCTGAGAGAGCCTGTCCGGAGGGGGATTCATTTGGAGAGGGAAATGCTACCTCCCTCCTTAGCTCAGCAGATTGGGACAGGTCTACTAAGGTGCTTAGAGAGCATCTCCAGGGCCTAAAGCTGTGTCAGAGCATTCACCTGGCAGCATGAGGTCTAGATGGATGAACTTGGGGGATGCTGTACCATATGGCTGGTCCCTGACATCACCACGTGAGAGACCTCTGTCATGACTTGGGGGGGAAATAGAAGCATCCAGGGTCAGGGCAAGGAGAAGGCATTTAAGCAAGGTTTGAAAATTGTACCTCCCATGGGTTGTTCCAGGGCCCTGGAAGCTGGAAACTTTCTTTCATCGTAGTACATGAGACTTTTACATATCCTGTAATAAATCCCTAAGTGTGATTGGAGAATGGAATTTCCTGACCTTGATAAGTGGATATTTATAGGATACGAGGAGCATGATTAGATCTGTAAGGGGCATCAGAGGTCACCTAGTCCAACCTCCTTATATCAGAGAAGAGGAAACTATGGGTCATAGACAAAGGGATCTGCCCAGGGTTCCAGGGAAGGTAAGTGACAGTAAGTAACAGTCTTTGAATCCACATTCTCTACTCCAGAACTATAAAAGGACATTAAGGATCTCTCTCTCTGTTTCCATCTCTCCTCTCTTTGTCTTCCTGTCTCTCTGTCTGTCTCATTCTCTATCTCTATCTCTCTGTCTATCTATGTCTCTCTTTCTTTGTCTCTCTTTCTCCCTCTTCCCCTCCACAATGAGGCGTATCAGCCCTCCCAGGAATCACACCCTAGTTCAGAACATAGTTCCTGTCCTCAGAGAACTTATAATCTAGGCTGAGCGACTGTGGTGCATTGCAAAGACCTTTGAACCACCATCATCAAGTCTAGATGGATGTTGACATCACCTAGCTTTGTGACCTCAGTTTCCCCATCTATAAATGAAGTAGACAAGGCCTAAAGTCCTCCCCAAGTCTCACAATCTATGTCCTAAGAAGAGCAGGAATTAGGAATTCTAGCACCTGGAGCAAATTCCTAGAGCAGGGGGTTCTGATGGATGCTAAATACAGTCTGACTGAGGCTGGCACAATTTTTCCAGGCAATTCTAGGTGGCATAGTGGATAGAACACCAGACTTGATGTCAGGAAAATCCTAATTTGAGAGTCCCTGATTCAAATACTTAATAATATTTGGACCTGGACAAGTCACCTAATTTCACTGAGCCTCAGTTTCCTCATCTGTGAAATGAAAGGGGTGAACTCAAATGGCACCCTGGTCTCTTCCAGCTCAGTTTGTGATCTTATAAGTCCTGAAGAAGGAGAAGGTAATAATAGCAAACATTTATATGGTACCAACCATTGTGCCTAGCCCTGTGCTAAATACTTTACAAATATTTCATTTGGGTCCCACAACAACCCTGGGAGGTAGGTTATCCCATTTTACAGATAAGGAAATAGAGGCAGACAGAGGTTAAGTGTCTTGCCCAGGGTCATACAGCTAGTTAGTGTCTGAAGCTGGATTTTACTCCAGATCCACCTCTCGTTCTGCTGTATGACCAGCTGTCTCTGGTTGGACATGATGGCCTCCAGTTTGGTTCTAAGTCCTATACGTCCTGAAGATGGGGAAGGAATGTGAGATAAGGAGACCAGGCTAGAAGGCCCCTGAGGGACCTGGGCTAAAGTCCTCATTGCCTTGTGGAATCCAACAAGAGTTATTTCAGCATCCCCCTGAAGTTTCCTCAAGATCTATTAACCCTTACTATTTCACATAACTCTCACTTGGGGTGAACCCTCTGATCCTGCCTGCATCAGTTACCTAGAGATTCAAGATCTCTTATGAGGAAGGTGTACTATAGGCATCTAATAAATACTTGCTTAAAAGGCAAGGGATTAGGGGAACACTAGAGGCTGAGTCAAATTTAATAGGATCATAACATTTAGAAATCATCTGGTTCAACCCCCTCCTATATTTTTCTACCCCATAAATTTTTACAGAGAACATGGAGTGAGTAACAGCCAAGATTTCAACCTTATTCTTCTGACTCCAATCTCAGTGCTCTTTCCATTGCCCCTTAGGTCACTGTCACTGCCAGACGCCTTCTTTGTCCCTCAATTGACGCTTAAGTCCAATCCAAATTGCACCCACAGTGCAGCTACCGGTGTTTCCCAACATCATAGGTTATTTATGCCCACTCCACCCTCCTTCCCTCCTAAGCAAAGGATTCCTGATTGACCTCTATTTCCCTGATACATCTTCTTTTCCCTCACCCATTACAGGGAGTAGGCTCAGGTCTCTCAAGCCACAGGGATTAACCTTCCCTCAAAGTAGACAAAGTTCATCTGGGAGAATTAATTTACCCCAACTTCCCTGATGCAAAGAGTCCTGATTTCTTAGCCCCTCTGACTTGGGGAGATTTCTGATGACCACAAAGTTCATCTTGGCTATCTGGAAATTATATTTGTTAAGGTCCCTGTGACCACCCCACCAGTTAAATATGGTAAGTATGTAAGTAGCCAATATGAGGGTAACAATAGGTAGGAAATAGGAATTGAGCATAAGGAGAAACATAGGAGCCCCCATACCAAAACTGACTCCTAAATTAATTATGTGCTGAGGTAATTGTGGGAATTGAGTGAACCTCACTGACTCCATTGTGTGACTCAATTCTGGAGCTAGCTCAGTTCCCTTTCTATTCAATTATGGGTCTAGTCCAATTTCTGTCTTGTGAGAAAACTTTATTCAATTATGGGAATTGTGAGAAAACTTTATTGCATTGTTTGAACTTAGCCCTGCGTGGCTGGGAAGCTGGACCACCTCCACTTCTTGCTTAAAGACCCTTAACTAAGGACTTAGGTTATGCTGGCCAGAAACCCAGGTAGACTGAAGACTGATGCAAGGAACTTTCTCACTCTTACACATCTCAAGCAACCCATATGTCTTATTTGAAAACTGGCCCTGTACAAGTTAATCAGTTATTGTTTCCATGGCTCTTTGATTGAATACAGACAGTCAGTTTTCTGATTTCAGAGAACTGTTCATTCTCCCTCTCCCAAGTAGGAAAGCCCCTAATATTTCCTCCAATTAAAAATCAGATTACCTAATGTTGTATCTTGGTTTGTACCCTACTAATTGTTTTCTTTTAATTAATTGGTCTTATTTGATTGTTTTTAATGAGTAAAAATCTGTCTCCCCCTGAATTCAGAGTTCAGTGCCAAAGCTGAGGCAGCCTGGTTGCGATTCATTATGCAGTTAGCATGCATTGCTTAATAAATCAATATACTCAGAAGCCTGAACCTTTGCTCCCTCAGTCATTTCAGATCCCACCCAACACAGTGCTAAATAAAGTGCCCCCCCATCCTACAGCTGCAGATAAGCACCAGATGTGAGGTAAAGCAAGAAATGTTATGCTAATAAAGCAACTCTAAGATGGCTCTAATACCCCTCAGATATCATTGATACACTAATGAGACAACTCTAACGGGATACAGAGAAGACTTAGTTTGTCTCCCCCACTGGAACCCTATAGGAAATGGGGCCCCCAAACCTTGCCTCTCAAGTACCTTTCTCACTGTGGTAGGTCCATGCCACCCAAATGTTCTCAACTCTAGTCTGCAGTTCCATAAATGATTCTATGTTCCTTTCCTATCCATTTCCTGTACTGTTACCTCCCTCTCCCACCCTATTTCCCTGTACTTTCTGCTTCTGTACTCGTTGTGCCCTATTGAAGTGTGATTAATGCATCATCTCTCTTGCTGCCAGTATGATCTTTCCCAGCAAAGAATCGGACTTGTTTACCCCTACCCAATAGAAATCTCCCTATGGTATCCATCTCTCAGGCATAAACAAGGCACTTGGGCTAGGATTAGGTCATCAGTAGCTGCACTTACTGCGGGAGAGCAAGGTGTTAAGAATCCACTATTGGAAAGGGCTGATGACTCTGAACCCTGTACCTTTCCAGGTAGGGAACCATCCCTCATAGTTGGGCTTAGTAGAACAATAGACTTCACCATATCCTGCCCTGGTTTGTGCTACAAACATGAGGAAGGGTGCATCCACAGAAGCTAAAAGTCAGAGCATCCTTGTTGCATATTGTTGACTTGTTAGAACAAAATTAACTTCCTTTTGTTAAATTTTCAATGATTTTCAAGTGCCTCATTTTGTTCTAACATGCTGCCATTTCAAGCTAGTTCCAACATTTGGAAAAGTGGGCAGAATAAGGTGAAGGACATACTGATTCTGGTCTTCAGAAATCAACCAAGTTGGAGGGACTTATATTCCCTGTGGCTTGGACTCTTTGTGTCCTTGGGTGAGCAGGAAGCTACATCAGAGAAGCCAGGGGCAAAGCAAACCTCCTCTTGCTAATTGTTCAATGACTGATGAGTGCCTCCTTCCAGCCCAACATCAAACTAAACCAAAAGATCAAATGGTGTTGGTCCCGACCTCTGGCATCATGGCTCAGGGCTACCTCTGCCAGAACTTTGCTAACTACTCTAATCCACCATGATTCCATTCAACTCAATGAATTTCAATACAACTTAATTTAGCAAGCATTTATTAAGTATATACTCTTCAAGAGGCACGGGTGCTAGAAGCTAAGGACCTAATGACAAACAAAATGATCTTTTTTATTACTATTGTTTAAGGAACTTTAATAATAATGATGGCACATTTAGTATGGTAGCTGTAGTATATCAACCCCCAAGTCACTCTACTCTCCCTCCTGTTTCAAGGAGTTCATACCTGGCATACCATTCTTTCTCTCCTGTCCAATTTCTGCCTCCTTTCTAGGGGTCTTTAATATCCTTGTTGCACTCTCAAACTCTCTAAAATTCCAAATCTCTAGACTTCTTATGTCCCATGACCTACTCTCTATTCCACCTTAGCTACACATGGGAATGGTCATACACTGGACCTCGCTACGACTCATAAGTGACCACTTCTAAGGAAAAACTCTTTTTCATTCATTCATTCATTCATTCATTTTTAGGTTATGACATTCATTTCCACAAAATTTTGAGTTCCAGTTTTTCTCCCCATTTCTTCCCTCCCCCCATCCCATAACATCTTGCATTCTGATTACCCCTTCCCTCAATGTGCCCTCCCTTCTGTCACACCCCACCCTTCCCTTATCCCCCATCTTCTCACTTTTATTGCAGGGCATGATAGATTTCTATACCCCATTACCTGTATTTCTTATTTACCAGTTATATGCAATAACAACTCTCCACATTCGTTTCCTAATACTTTGAATTCAACTTCTCTCCCTCCCTCCCTCCCTCCCCCACTCATCCCCACTGAGAAGGCAAGCAATTCAATACAGGCTATATATAAATATGTTGTTTTTACAAAAGACTTCCGTAATAGCCATGTTGTGTAAGACTAACTATATTTCCCTCCATCCTACCCTGTCCCCTCTTTACTGTATTCTCTCATTTGACCTTGTCCCTTCCCAAAAGTGTTTACTTCTAGTTATTCCCTTCCCCCATTTACCCTCCATTCCCCTCACCCCACTTGTCCCCTTCTCCCCTAATTTTCTGTAGTGTAAGATAGATTTTCATACCAAATTGAGTGAGCATGTTATTTCCTCCTTAAGCCAAATGTAAAGAGAGTAAGCTTCACTTTTCCCTTCTCACCTCCTCCCTTTTCTCCTCCGTTGAAAAAGATTTTTCTTATCTCTTATATGAGAGATAATTTGCCCCATTCCATTTCTCCTTTTCTCCTCCCAATATATTCCTCTCTCACCCTTTAATTTTATTTTTTTTTAGTTATCATCCCTTCTGAATCAACTCAACCTGTGCTGTGTTTGTGTGTGTGTGTGTGTGTGTGTGTGTGTGTGTGTGTGTGTGTAATCCCTCCACCTATCCAAATACTAAGAAAAGTCTCAAGAGTTACAAATATTATCTTTTCATGTAGGAATGTAAAGAGTTCAGCTTTAGAAGGTCCTTTATGATTTCTCTTTCTCGTTTACCTTTTCATGCTTCTCTTGATTCTTGTGTTTGAAAGTCGAATTTTCTATTCAGTTCTGGTCTTTTCATCAAGAATGCTTGAAAGCCCTCTATATCATTGAATGACCATTTTTTTCCCTTGAAGCATTATACTCAGTTTTGCTGGCTAAGTAATTCTTGGTTTTAATCCCAGTTCCTTTGACTTCTGGAATATCCTGTTCCAATCCCTTTGATCCCTTAATGTAGAAGCAGCCAGATCCTGTGTTATCCTGATTGTATTTCCAAAATACTTGAATTGTTTCTTTCTAGCTGCTTGCAGTATTTTCTCCTTGACCTGGGAACTCTAAAATTTGGCCACAATATTTCTAGGAGTTTCTCTTTTTGTATCTCTTTCAGGAGGTGATAAGTAAATTCTTTCAATATCTATTTTGCCCTCTGATTCTACAATATCAGGACAGTTTTCCTTGATAATTTCATGAAAGATGATGTCTAGGCTGTTTTTTTGATCATGGCTTTCAGGTAGTCCCATAATTTTTAAATTATCTCTCCTGAATCTATTTTCTAAGTCAGTTGTTTTTCCAATGAGATATTTCACATTATCTTCTATTTTTTCATTCTTTTGGTTTTGTTTTGTAATTTCTTGGTTTATCATATGTCATTAGCTTCTTCTCAGCTCCACTCT